>CAHIKZ030000640.1:765000-1003812 GCA_903632075.3 Acanthosepion pharaonis
ATGTGATTTAGGTATTCAAAAATTTACAACTTGTTGCTACTGCTTTTCTTGATAAAAACGAGCAATACGAAATAAGGGAACAAAAAAAATCTACCTCTGCCAGATGTGTATGTAGGTAGCATAGTGGTTATCAGGATAGAAAATGATCTAGAAAGTTAGATTTCTAGCATAGTTCATTTTCACACAAATATCCTTAATGGTATTACTGACTGCAAAATGTTCCAGCTGGACCATGAATTCTAGTCACTAATTCCATTAACTGTTAATTCACTTGCACCTCCAGATGCATGTAAAGGGATTTTGTATTTGTATCGATAAGCGTGTTGGGAGGGGAAGTGACACTGGATCTGTCCTGGGAAGATTGAAATTTGGAAATCTGCCACATTTTAGATGAAAACCCCAGAAGGTAGGATAGGTTAGTTTCATCCTTTTTCAGGTTTTATATTTTGTCATAGACTCTTTGCTTTTAAACAAACATTTTAAAAGCTTTTCAATTTTGGTCTTCAAGGAGATAAATTTTGCCTTTGTGGGAGAATCCTGTTTGTCGTACAGTCTTTGGACCTTTTTAAAATTGCATAAAAATTTTTTTTCGCTATGGTGTTGCTATTGACATATCTACTAACCTTTCATCTCTCACTGGGCGATAAGACCAGAGACCTTGAAGTCGGCACCAGTATTGTTTTAGGACAGACTACTTGACAATAGGACTCACACGCTGACTGAGAAAAAGTGTCATCTTTTGAAAAGAAAAGCAAAAAAAAAAAAAAAAAATTACGTTCTATTTGTATACTAGTATTTTGGTCACTGACAGCGTGGGCAAAATGTATTTTTAAATCGAGGTTTCACGTGAAGGACTTTGAATACTTCCATCATTATTTTGTCAGACTGTATTCAAGGGCACATGGGTCATTGCAACTAGTTGTCGCCAGTTACATTTATGAGGTACCAAGTCACTTGATTAGTTTGGCATAGGGCCACAATAATTGAGCACTATTTAATAAAGTGCTTAACATTTTTGCTATAAATTCTCAAGAATGGAGGTGGGGTTCAATTTCCTCATGCATTTAAATTTTATTCTAATTATCACTTTTCAAAATTATAAACATTGCTGAAGAGTTTAAAAAAAAAAGCATCATGAGAAAAACCCTTTTGACAATCTTATTGCAGGTATGTTTTATCCATGTTTGTCATACTTTCATTGGTCTTGTGGAGGATGTAATTAAACCAGCTGGTGATGCATTTCATCAAAAGAATTCCCTGAACCCAAACACATTGGCACTTACACTGAAGTAATCTACTAATATATATATATACACACACACACACACACACACACACCCACTTGCCAGTTGTCAATGGGTTTCAATCCACCTTCTCACCTCCCTCCTCTTACTGCTGATTCTTAATGGCCTTCTAAATCTTCCTTTCTGTTGATATTTATACAAAAGATTTGGCAAACATTCACATACTATTTGACTATAGAAATATTGTCTAGAATCATATTTGAGCAGATGTTATTGATCACCCCCAAGTCAGCGTATATCCTAGCTATTGTCTTAATCCCTTTGATTGCCAATGACAGGAATTTGTCGTTGCTCTTCTCTCCTTCGACCATGGCTGACAAAAACTAGTTAGTCATTGCATGTCAAACTAAGATCAGAATTACTTTTTATTGAGTATCTTATTGTGGTTATCCCTCCCTTCATTAGTTCGTACAGCCGTTTATGCTCTGCCAATACCTAATAGACTATTCCATTTTGATTTCGTGGAAAGTAGAGAAGGCACTACTTGGTTTCGGTGAAGAAATGAATGAATGAAAGCAAAAAGGGAAGAAGTGTTTAATGGCCGTTTCCGTGAAATGGAAAAAGCTATCAATTTCAAATTTTTTCATTTGTACCCGCTTCATAAAATGATCGCCATCATTCATATTTGATTATTATTGTATTATTTTAAGCTCAAATATTTAATGATGCAATAGGGAAATTTCTGCAAATATTTTGTCGTATAACTCGGCATGAGATTTCATCAGAATATTAAAAATAGGAAAACCATGAAATTTTCACTGGTCAACCATCACATCCTGTAAACATAAAACTTTGTTTTGTAATTGGTCATTCTCATGGTCTGCTCTCTCAAACTCTGTTCATGTTGCTGTTGGAAGTGTTTCTTCAGAGGTTCACTCTATATTTTCTGTCTGGATTTATTTTATTTCCAGGTTTAGATATGGGCACAAGGCAGAAGTTGAAAATGTGTTTTCCTTTCCTACTAGATGAAGCCACCAACAAATTTCTTGGTGGCTTCAAAAAAAAAAAAAAAAAAAGCAATTTTTATTTTCCCCAAGTATTTTCAGTCTGATCTGGGACTATCTTTAGGGGTTGCATATTTATGTATATATTATGCTTTAACACCACAAATTCAAAATATTTTTTACCATTAATGGTAATGTGATTTTTAAGATTTTTTTTTTTAAATTGTATTTTAGGTTAGTATTTACTTTTCTGTTACAAACATTTAATAACTTTGTTGCTATACTTTTAATTGACTTTATTTTTGGCTGCAATTCTCTTATATAAAGTTTTTGCTTTTCTTGATGAAGCACTGTTGTATTTTCAATTAATATCTGTCTTAAAATATGAACATGAGTGATCCTTTAATTGTTCTGAGATTGAACTATGATCATTGTCAGTGTTGTGAAACCCACATACGTATTAACATTTTTATCAAATGAAATCTCCTAAAGGACATTTAAATTAATATACAATGTTGGTCTTGTGTAAGGTGCTAGTTGATGAAGAGCTATGGATGACTAGGTTGATTCTATTAAATTTAGTATATAAATAATTTATTTTTTTTTACTTTGATCAGTGGGGGATATATTGCTTACAAGTCTCTTTAGAATTTTTTTTTCTCTCTGCTTATAGTTAGAATGCATTTGATTACGGTATAGTCCTGGGATGACAAGCTCTGTCTACCTGAAGCAGCTGGTTATGGAGATGTCAAACACTCCGCTTTTGTGCCCTCTCTGACTTGGAGTTGGACTTTGTCAGACACAAGCCATGGGAACTTGTCCTCACCACCATCCTCAACTGTGACAACCTGGAACATATATAATGTACATTGCATGCGTTAAGTGTTTTGGCTCTCCACAAAATTAACAGTAACTTGTGTAACATGTGCAGTTCCATTAATTTTTATGTTAGGATATTTTCCGTTTCCACTCCTGCTAATGCAAAGAAATCCATGTTGATTTTACTTACATGTTTTCCTTTTTTCCTTGGGTGAGGATTGGCAATTAATGCTCACTGTTCTCACCCTCCATTGAATTAATGGGTTCATTGTTTTGCATGACTCTTAACATGAAAAGTGTCCATTTGAGTTTTGATATTTCTAATTAAGAGAGGACACTTAATGACTCCCCCCCCTCCTGCAATGCCTACAACAGTTTATATGTAGTAAAGAGTTTAGTACACAAAAAATCATTCTGAAAAACCTGACAAGGTCACTCTAAGAATTCTCCCCTCCCCCTTCTGTCTTCACTTATTTAAATTTGTCTGGTAATTCTAAACTAATCCCCCACCCCCGTTTCACCAGTACTGCCATCAATAGTAATGTCAGTTGGTTGTGTTATAGTGTTCTCTTTTGTGTACCTGATGGCTTATAATGTATTAATTGCTGCTGGCAAATGACACAGGCACCTTGCCTAACAAGTTAAGGTCAGTAAAGAAGACTGATGAGTGGTTGAAGGTGGGTTACGGTTTGGGCGGGGGGGGTCACTTCCCAGTTCACTGTCTAGATTTAACTGTAGAATTGTCTGACCACTCCTCCTCCAGTTGCCTATCAGGACAAACAACTCTACAATTGTCCTTGCCCGTTAAATGAGAGGTGGTGGGGTGAAACAGCCCAAACAACTTCCAGATGTAGTCTGGAGTTCTGCTATGAGTCATTATCATCCATTCCACAAGTCCTTCAGATAAATACTAAAAGCTTTCTGACAATACTTGTCTGCCTAAAATTGTGGGATTTTCACACACACACATATATATATATATATATATATATATATATATATATTAGTGCAAGAGAAAAGGAAAGGTTGATTGCAAAGTTTATACAGGGCACCTAGTGGGAATTGAAATCACTATTCAGTAGTAAAGATTTTTTTTTTCTTTTAATACTAGATTGTTGCCTATTGCAAAGCCCTTAATATCAAAGTCTTTGCTATTTAAATATTTTCTCTACCTGACCTGTTTTTGTGTGTGTCAATTTGACCAGGCTGGTCTAGAGAAGGAGACCAATTAACAGGTTTAAAAAAAAAAACACACACACTTAGCTGATTGATGTTACCTTCAGCATCCCAACTCCAGAGTTTTATAGGTGGACCTGTCCATCCACTCATCAGAGAAATATCATAATTTACTGCACATATATATAAATTTCTATTGTGGCCTCGACAATGTAACCACACAAAGAATGAGTTAATTTATCTGAATAGTAATAGCAAAATCATTCTATTTCTTTTATTTATCAGGTCAACTATTATTCTTTGTCATATTGAACCATTGTTTACTTATTTAAGTTACTCTTAGGAAGCTAAAAGCCAAGAATTCGGCATTTAATAATAATAATAATGGCTCATTATATTCAGTTAGAAAAGTCTTGAGTCTTTTGTTTCCCAAAGACGTACTTAGCTGATTTTTCTCAAAGTGTTTGACCGAAAGGCTTATGTCCTGTTGAAACCTGTCTGAGTTGGGACTTCATTTCTTTTCAATAATATAAACAAATTTCACAGCTGACTTTGATTTGTCAGTCCGTTGCTTTAATATGACAGCTGGAGGAAGATCCTGAAGGTCTCTTTTCCGCCCGCTACCTCCACTGTCATCTATAAAATCTGTCTTGGCCAGAAATGGTAACATGTATTTTTTATATATATATATATATATATAAATAAATAAAAGCATGTTTGGTTAAATTTAGACATATGTCTTTATTTTAGTTTAAAGTCCAGAAATTAATTTCTTGGTGGCTTAAAAAAAAAAAAAAAAGCAATTTTTATTTTCCCAAGTATTTTCAATCTGATCTGGGACTATTTTGGGGGGTTGCATATCTATGTATATGTTATGTTTTAACACCACAAATTAATGGTAATGTGATTTTTAAGATTTTTTTTTTTTTTAAATTGTATTTTAGATTTTAGTATTTACTTTACTGTTACAAACATTTAGCAACTTTGTTGCTATACTTTTAATTGACTTTATTTTTGGCTGCAATTCTCTTATATAAAGTTTTTGCTTTTCTTGATGAAGCACTGTTGTATTTTCAATTAATGTCTTAAAATGTGAATATGAACATGAATGTTCCTTTTAATTGTTCTGAGATTGAACTACGATCATCGTCAGTGTTGTGAAACCCACATACGTATTAACATTTTTATCAGAGATGCAATCTCCTAAAGGACATTTAAATTAACATACAATGGTCTTGTGTAAGGTGCTAGTTGATGAAGAAGAGCTATGGATGACTAGGTTGATTCTATTAAATTTAGTATATAAATAATTTATTTTTTTTACTTTGATCAGTGGGGGATATATTGCTTACAAGTCTCTTTAGAATTTTTTCTCTCTGCTTATAGTTAGAATCCATTTGATTACGGTGTAGTTGTTTGATATATTTAGTTATTTGAGAATGTATCATCATTTTTATTTATGAACCATATATATTCCCAATAGCCAGATGTGTATATTGAAGTCAACATCCGGGTGCAACATTCCATTTCATACTAAACACAATCATCAAGCCTGAGGATTGCATTTAAGCATGAAACAGCCTGTCACCTTTGTGTTTGCGTCAATGTTCACTTTCGTATTTACATACACTCTATCCTTGATATTGATCACTTTAACCTGTAAATATGGCATAACTTAAATCTCTATTTTATCACGTATATCCTGAAATCAGAAACGAAAAATGTTCAAATCTTCCTGGCCATTGATAAATTGGCTCTCTAGTATTCCTGTTGGTAGGGGGGAGAGAGAAGGGAAGAGTTAAGGGCCAGAAAGCTTGAGGTTTCTCTTTCTAACCTGTGTATGCTTGAATAGTATTCCCTCACAGGTTGGTGGAAATAGGCTGATCATTTGTTTGTGATATAAAGATTCCTTCCAATTCCCAACAATGAAAGGAGAGGGGTGGGGGAATTATTGGAGTGCACCCAACTAACTGGTATTATAAATAGGAGAAAATGTGAAAACTGCTAAGTTAAATAATTGAGGTAATTTTATAGTGATCACCTGATAGCAGTCTTGTTTTATTAAAATGTCGTAAGAGTTGAATTGGTATCGGAATGCCTATAGTCTATTCCATTATCCGTGATGCTTATTAAAGTTTTATAGAACTGTCCATTCATAATAAATGTATCTGCTTGGTTTTCCAAAAACATATCTACCTATTATTAAACCTATATCTATGTTGAGAGAGAGGGAAAGTCCGGTGGGGGGGGGGGTCTAATAAGGACGTCTCAACTCTAGTGACTCCTTAATGCAGTGTCTGTACTATCTTCCCTAAAATATTACTTCCACTAATTGGAGAAATGCTTTCAATATAGGCAAAGATATCTTACCCAATGTCAATTCCATTGAGTAATGAATTGCATCTAAAGCATCTGATTTTAAGATCTTAGCTGTATGCTTTTGTCGTCTTTGTTCAAAAGACGACAAAAGCATACAGCTAAGATTTTTGTTTTTTAACTAGAGATCTTTGATGGCTGTTCATCATCAAGTTATCCAGCCTCGGACAGAGCGTCCACCTTTTTGCAGGGCCAAGCCATGCAAACTTTGTAAAAGTGATGACCAAATTGGTATGGGCCTCTCACATTCTGGCAAGAGTTGGCACACTGTTTGAATTTTGGCTATGGCTGTTTTTTGCTCACTTTGTACTGACATTCTGAGGCACGACATAAATTTGTTTCTTTTAATGTTTTATCTTTAGATAAAACACACACACACACAAAAAAAAAATAGGCCTAATAGTTGATGGGGTTGGGGAAAGACCCTTCCCACAATTATCTTGCCAGCCCAGTCAGTAGTAGCAATAGGTATTGCAACCATTGTCACAATTGGCAGAGAATGCTTAGTTATGATTTAGTAGGTCTTGTAGATACATCCACTGAATTTTCGATACCTAAGGTTTAAAATTAAATTTTTAAAATGTAAAAGCATTCTTGAAGATTTCATTGTAACTTTAATTGAAAGTTAAATGATTAAATTTATTATTCTTATTTATTAGTAAAATATTCTGGTGTGTTTCAAATAGAAATTATTATATAAATTGGAATGTCAAATAATTGCTAATCTTTTTTTTTTTTTTTTTTTTTTTTTTTTTTTTTCCTCTTAAAACAAATTCATTAGTTTTTAAGTCTTCCAAAATTAAAATTATAGATTTGTGACATGTTATTTGAGTAAAATTAGAAAATTTAAAGTTAAATTAATCTCATTTGGAATAAATATTACTTATAGCTTAAAAAAACAATATACAAGCATTTCTTAACAATGGGTTCTCTCTCTGATATTTATTCACATATCAGGAAGCTCTCAAGATGACAGCTCTTATGGATGACCAGAAATGACATAAATTTATGAAATCTAAGTGAACGCTTTTTTTTTTTTTCCTTGTAATTTTTACAAAGTAACATTTTCAGCAATTAATATTTTATTGACTTTTAGTTAGGTTTCAAGAATCTTTATGAAATTTGCTTGAGTTTACTACCTTAAATTAAAAAAATTAAGTATGACCCCAAACTAAAATACATAAAATAAAAATTATTTAGTGAAATAGCAATTAAGGAAAGTAAAACTTTTTTGATATTTTGAAGTGATGATTTGCAAAGACGTTAATGAAAAAACAGAACTGAATATTAAGTGAAATAATTGCAGTATGTCAGACGACACTTAAATCACGTGGCCTTTTAAAGATTATGTAATGTATAAATTCCCATAAGTAGAAATAAGGAACTTTTTTTTTTTTTTTTTTTTTTTTTTTAAATAAAAATTGTTTTTGTAAAAAAATTTTGTTTTAAATATTTGGGTACAAAAGACTATGAGGTTTTCAAATTTGAGAAGTTTGGTGATATTAAGTGAAAAGTACATTTACATGTACTTTTCACTTAACCAAATTGCCGTCTTGAAAGCAGTGAAGAATTTAAAACAATTTTTGAACTATTATGAATTATTATAGTTAAAAAATTTTAAATTTCTTGTAAAAATTCATTATTCATTGAAAAGTTTTTATTTCTTCAGACAATAGTGTCTTAATGACTTATTTACGAAAGCAATTAAAAGCTTTTCTAAATAAATATCATAGTTTCAGGAAATCTCGCCAGTACAATTGCTAAAGTGATCTAAAAAGCAGAATTCTTCTTCCAGGTGGTAATAGTTAATCATGTAACAAAAATCCTAAATTACTTGTGCAGAAAATATAACATACAAAATTTAAATTTATAATTTTCTTAACATGACAGGTAAACTGGAGTGGGCAGGGGTTGATGAAAGTCGTCTACTCGACTTCTGTGTCAACCCGCTCCAAATTCTGTCATATGATCTTTAACTAGCACAAGAATTAATAATGGTCTCTCTCTCTCTCTCTCTCTCTCTCTCTCTCTCTCTCATATGACACACCTTTTAAACACACTTTTGCAAACACTTTGCTATTTAATAGATAATGATTAGCTTGAAAAGGAGAAACAAGTTACATTATGAAGGTTTATGTTTTTGTTAGAATATAATCTAAAATGGTTTTACTGTAAATATAGAAAATTTGGATTTTGTCTTTATTTTTATTCTTTTTGTTTCTGCTAATCTACAGCTTCCCTTGTGCAAGACAATTCAATCCCAGGGGGTTTGCCAGATACACACACAGGCTGGACAGAGGCTCGTCCCTTAAATTCTATCTAGTATATAATATGGAGTAGGTTTGTGTGTGATCTTCAGTTTAAGGCAGATGGGTGAGTCTCCTTCTCTACATGAAAGAAAGAAAATTTGCACTGCATATATTCGTCACTCATAAAGGCCTTCTCTCTTTTCTTTTTTCTTTTTCTTTCTTTCTTTCTTTCTTCCCCTGCTTCTCATATTTTAATTAATGCCTTTTTTCTCTCTCTCTCTCTGGGCTGCCTCCTGTGTCATTGCAACTCAATAAAAACTGTGTTTTAGTGCCAGATTGAATTTAGCCTGCATGACTAAATATTTCTGTAAAAGGAAAACTTTATAATTAATGCATGTTCTTTTTGGATCTTATACTTAAAACATATCTTGTGAACTTTTTAAAACATTTATGTGAATGGAAAAATTCCAGGAAAATCAGTATTGCCAAGCAATAGCTCGTTTTGAGTGAATATTGATATTTATTTTTTTTTTTTTTTTTTTTTTTGTTAGGAAGTCCTTAAGATATAGCATTCTCCTGTTACAAATATTTTTGCTAAATTTCAATGCAGTTTAAATAGTTGGACCTTTGAAGGTATCCCATATTGATTATTTACTGGGGATATAGGAAACAAAGTAAAACTACCAGTAAATATCTCAAATGTTTTTAGGATTGTGTAGCTCCGTTCTTAGCAACTGGAATGAAATATTTGTCTACCCGCTCTCAGGATTAAAAGGTTTTTGCTGAGTTGCAATGTGTTTGTAATGGAAATGTTGCAATGTGTGTTCTGCATGTTCCCTGACCCCCCTCTTTTTGTGCGAGTGGGGTGGGGGTGCTTTCTGTTGATGTTTGTGCCTGCATTTTTGGGTCAATATGGACTGGTTTGATTTTTTTTTTTTTTTTTTTTTTTTGTGGTGTTTAATGTTAATGCAGAAAATAAAAAAATTACAAAAAACTTCTGTTTTGGTACTCTGGTCATCTTTTTAAATTTTAGTGTTTTGTTTTTTTTGTTTTTTTTTCCTTATGTGACCAAAACAAAAGGTTTGGTGATAGTTTTAAAATTCTGGTCTACTTAAATTCACTGATCCAGTCCCTAGCTATTCTTTGACTTACACTAATACATCGTTCCTACTAAATACCACACATACCATGAACACTCCATTGTAGTGTTAGAATGTTGCGTTATTATTGCTGGCTGATAAACTAATTCAAAATTTCACTTGACTGTCCTTATTCTAATCTGTTGTGAAGCATGATGAAACTGAGGCCAATCTGTTGAATGCAATGCCCTGTGAATTGTCATAATTTGATTGGTTCTCACCATCTCTAGATTGGTATGTAATTTTTTTATTTTTGTACAGTCTAGTTAGAGCATTTTTAAAAATGCCAGCCCTAAGTAATCGATAAGATGTGTATCTACAAGAGTAATCAAAGCCAATTTCTATCACCTGTTGAATGGTACATCTCAGACTTTTTTTTTTTTTGCTTCCTCCTCTTACCCTAACAGTAAAGGTTGTTTGTTTCTTGCTCTCAGGCAATGTTTCACTGCATTACACTGACAAAGTACTTTCATCTGTTTTATAGCACTTGCATACTATTTATTATAGTAGTGTAACTTTAATTCACTATGAGAACAAGATATAACAGAATTTTTAGGAAAACAGTATTGCAATAGTTCAACTATGCCAGAAGACACTAATAAATGAAAGATTGTAAAAGGATGGAATCAAGGGGACTAAGCTATTTATAGCAAACCTTGAAAATATCTTCTGGAAATGCTGGGATTAACTGTAAACTGAAAGTATTTCAACCAGTTAAGACTCATTAGAAGAAATGCGGTGGGGGATATTAATGTAGGTTTAAAACAAGTCGATTGTATATTTCCTTTTTTTTTTTTTTTTTTTTTTTTTTTTTACTTTAAATAGATGAACTAGAAACTGTCTAGGAATATGTACTAAGGGCAGGCAATAGCATTAGAAGTTATGGAAATTGAGGTATAATGATAGATATTGGTGACATTATGCCGAAGACCTCTTTGATTAAGAATGGTTAGTGTTGGCTATGACAGACAGTTTACAAAACAAAAATTCACATTTGTTTGAAAGCAAACTTAAAAATTATACATAAGAAATTTACTAGCAAGACATTGTAGTCATGTATGCTATTTACATTATTTGAACTATTGTCCTCATCTTTGTTGCCATATTTATTACGACATTTTAGCCATTGTATGCTCCGGCCTTTAGGTGGTTGGAATGTTGAACTGAACCTGAACAGAAGAAGGCCAGTGTGTACAGCGGCCGAAACGTCGTAATAAATATGGCAACAAAGATTCAGGCAATAGTCCGAATAATGTAAATAGTGTACATAATACCTTATCTTGGAAATATAGGCAGATATTGCAGTCATGGTTGTCATAAAGGATTTGAAATTTGACAAGTAAAGGATTATTTATTACATATATTTAAAAGGTAACAATGCAATTAATCTGGAGAGGCATGTCTAGTATTCCTGAAAACTGGGTTGACTCAAGCCTTGTGTGTGAAATAGAGTAGACTAGCTGGAATTTAAAAAAAAAAAAAAAAAAATCTCAACCATCACAATCATACAAATGCTTAAGGGTCAAAAGAAAATTTTAATAGTAATTCATTGTTGAAATCCAAAGTCATGAAGATGTTTTTAGCTGAACCATTGTTTCCTTTTGAATCTATTTAAAAAAAAAAATTTTTTCTTTGTTATTGTCTTAGCATCAACCAATTTATCTTGCCTCAATGTTCAATCTCCTTAAGTTACAAAGTTGTTTTTTTCCCCCTCTTGCATATTCTGATTTCATGCATTATTACTGCATCTTTGTTGGTTTTTGTTGGTGTCTTTTGCATGCTAAAACAATTTCGTTGTTGTTTCTTTTTTTTTTTTTTTTTTTTTTCTAGTACTAACAACCGCTATACGTAATTTTTTTCATTTACAAGGGGGTGCTGAAAATTCCTTTGTTTTTTTTGTTTTTTTTGTTTTTTTTTTTTTTTTTTTTTGTTTTACCCACTTCCAAAAATATGGCCAAACAAAAGGATTCCATTGGGGGTTGGGCATTTCAGCATCTCCTTTTTATTGTTATCCCCTGATGTTGAGGTTTGGACTCTTCTATTTCCTTTGTTCAGATTAACTTTCAATCAGAAAAATACTTCATTTTCTATGTTTAAAATTTCCTATTTGTACCTCCATCTTACAATGTTTCAAGTGATCCACTGTGCCAAGTAGATCTTAATCAGTGCCATATCCCATTGAGACATGTGATCAAGGTCTTCCACAGATTTTTTTTTTTTTTGTTTGTCATATTTGGAACAGTGCATTGACATAATTATGATAGATTTCCCATTGACTTGAGAATTTACTTCTAGACTGGTTGACTAACAAGTCAAAGGAGGTTCATGCCTCCCCCCAATAACATTAGTGCAAAGTAAACACTGTGTACACTGCCCTAACCCTCCCTTAGTCAAATCATGCTTCAAATGAAATGCTATAACCAATTAATATATATATATATATATATATACACCGACAATTCACTTTTTAAAAAAAATAAGGGTTGCCTATTTTTCAGTATTTACTTCAACTGAGAGATCACTTAACTACAGGTGCTTGTTGCTGCTAAATTTCTCATTAGCAGCATAAATTAGCTCTCCTTGTCTTTAAAATAATCCCAAAAGTTGCAGGTAGATAAATTTAGTGACTTTCAACAACTTGCCCCAATCTGAGGAAGTAAGGGATGTGGTTCTGTTTGTCTGCTTGCCTTGATTTCAGAATTTTCCACCCCCTCCAAAAAAAAAAAAAACTTTTGATTCTTTCTTACATTGACTAGTCACTCCTCGGCCAGGCTTACAGCTACATCACATTGAAATGCCAGTTCCCATATGATCATCAAAGTTAAACAACATTGGACCTGGTCAGCATCTAGAGGGGTGACTACTTTGGAATACCAGGTGCTATAAGCTTGGAAGTGCAGATTCATTATATTGTGTGCACAAATACCTCTGGGGACGGTATGAATCCACTTCTCTCCCAGCTATGGGTTAATTAGTGAAATTAAAAGTAAGTAAATCTAGAAGACGTGTCTGTATAGCTATCAGTATTTCATTGATTGATGGATGTTTTCTATGGCTTAACCCTTTGCAGATTATTTAAAACCACTAAATCATTATCTCCCAAAAAATTTTTTGCATTCTAAAAATATTTTCTGGTTTTAAATAATCTAAGGATTAAGCCATAGAAAGTATCCATCAATCAATGAAATACTGATTAGCTACACAGACATGTCTTCTAGATTTATTTACTTTCTCTGGAATATAAATGTATAGAAAGTAATATGGCCTCAAAGTGAGGGATCATCTTATATACTGATTGTAATTGATTAGGTATCTTTTCCCCCAGCTATGGGTTAAGACTTGTATCACTAAACCATTTTCGTTCAAAAATATTTTTTAAATCCAAAATATATATTCCAGCTTTAGACTATGTTCTAAGCCATAGCTATGCTCTTGAATTCTGAAACGCTCATTTTAAAACACATTCTTTAGCACTTAATTTCTCTAGAGGAACTGATGCGTCATAAAATCTTAATTGAAAGTGATTGTTGTTGGGTGCAAATGTTGTGGCGCATCCTGTTTTATAGATTTCTAGCTAAATTACTTTTTTGTGAATGTTAAGTGCAACTGAAAAACAGTGGCAGTTCTTCTGGGCATTCTTGTTTTGTGTACCAGCCTCTTCAAAACAAAAGTATTTAGCTTTTCACTTTGTTGATTAAAAACTAACCCCCCCCCACACACACACACACTCGTCTTGTCAATACTACTGCATAAGATATCTTAAAACTACAAGTACTCATTAGAACGGACTATGCTTTTTGTGGCGGTGGTTATTAAAGCTGTCATATAGCTGATTCTCTCAGTCTTGGTTTATATAAAATTAATTTTAAAAAAATGCCTTCAAGCATTGTTTTTAATGTCATGTTAATTTCTTAGAAATTTCATATTCCTATGGTTTACCACAAAAACATGCTACATCATGTAGCAGCAGCTGTCTTAACTTGAGGTTATTACTTTTTGTTATCCAGCTAAAATATTTTTGATTATCTTGTCTTTTCAATAAATTTGTGTCTAAGAGGATTAAAAAAAAAAAAAATTGATAACATTTAATGATTCATAAGTTTGAAATACATGTATAAATATATGAATTGTGTAAAATGTTTTTGATGTTGGGTGGGAAGACATTCAATAATTGGTATTTATATGATTATTTAAAATATTTGCAGAGTAATCTCTGAACATATATTTCAAAAGAATGGCTGCAATAAAATTTTGGTCATAGTAACACACACACACACATATATATATATATATATATATATATATATATATATATATATATATATAGTACTTAGTGAAAAGTGCTCAATATCTGTGATAGAGCTAACATATTCAGTTATATGGATGTTAGTTTGTTTCACGCTTTGGAAATCAACAAACTGGTGGATCTATTTATGCTTATGTGTGTGGTAGGGTTTTCTTCTGTGTTTGTTTGAGGACACTCTTGCATACATACATATACACACACACACAGACACCCATGCAAATAATCAAAGGTTAGGCGCAGATACACATCCCTGCATTTGAGCATAAATGGCCTTCTATTTTGGGATCAAGCCTTGTAGCATTTACATATGTAGCAATGTTCTCTCAACAAGAAACAGATGGGGTTTATCTTGATGCTGTCTGCGCTGTTAGACAAGCTCACACTTCCTTGCATGCAGAAATGTACACACACTCTCATTGGTCTGGATCTACTATCACTTTTGTGTTTGTGTGTGTATACACACACACACACACACCCTCTCTTTTCTTTTAGCATATGATGCTTACTAGTGGGGAATATCATTGCCTCTCTATATTCATTGATGTGAACTTTGTCATGTCCCTTCAGAATATGGGTAATCATGGCTCTCTGCAATTTCCTTTTCTTTGTAGTCCTTAGTAAAGTTTGTCTCTGCTATCTCTCCTAATCCCTGTTTTAATATTTTACACAAGTTTCTTAAATTATGTGCTGCTTTCTTCTGTCTCGCTTGCCTCTGTATATTTTCCAAGTTTTCTTTTCATTGTGCCCTGGGGGTTTCAACTAACTCTTTCTGATTGTAAAGTGTCAATTTTTCACTAAAACTTTGTTGTACATGGTATTCTCAGCATCCTTCTGTAGAATCATATTTCTGTTGCCTCAAGTCTCTTCATCTGTGAGGAAATTGTTCAGCCTCTCAGTATTCACCTGACATATAGTAGTACCAAGGTGCTGTATTGGTCCTCTTCAATTTGTTTTTGCTCTACGGTTATATATAACAGGAAGGTGGTCACTCCTATAGTCAGTACTGTTTTGCAGTGGAAATCCACACTCCTGAATGTCCTATTGATTGTCATGTCGTCAATTTGGTTCTTTCTTTCTACTCCATATGTCCATATTCATCTTAGGTGTTTTTGAAACTAGGTGTTGGTTACTATGTGATCGTGCACCGTTGGAGCTAATTTTCTCCAGTTCATGATCCAAATTTGCCAATGAATTTGCCATCTCTCCTTCCTTCAACTCTCTCCAAGTACCAGTGTGGAGTGAGTAGCCATGGTTAATTGCAAAATAAGTGACAGAACTGTTCAATAGAATTGACAAAGTTGGCAATAACAAGAAAAAGAACAGGGCAAAGAAAATAATATAAAGCAAGCAAACAATATATGCAAGGCAAATTAACAGTAATAAGACAGCAACAGTTACATGGCAAAGAGTTCAAAGAATTGGGGTTGAGACACAAAAACAGCTTCGGACAATTGAACATGGCATTCTGACTTGAAGACGGACCAGATGAAACCCAATCTGTTTTATTGGCTTGAAAAAAGAGAAAAAAAAAATCCCAGCATGCACTTGTGTGCTTCTGCCTATAAATTGGGGAGGGGGAAAGTGTTATCCAGTCATTCCCCTTTTGGATTGGAACTAAGTCTGCTTGGCTGAGCAAATGCAACATTAATTTACAAGATAGTAGTTGAGTGTTAAACATCCAAATCTGATGTCTCTGCAAAGATGGTCTTGAGAATTTGGAATAATAAATGAATGACTATCCAAATTTTCCCACTGAAAGAAATTAGTACATCTTTTAGTAAATTGAGGGTTGGGGAAGAATTCTCACCAGCTAGTATTTTATTCATAGTCATTATTAGTTTGAGAATCCCCCCCTCTCTATTGTATTTGCTAAATCTTTGGTTGTATATAGATTTAATTAATGCACTCCACCCATTAGAAAGTCATTATTTATTTGTAAACACCTTCACACACTCATTTATTTTCAGGCAATTAGTTGGTTTTGCCTGTACTAGTGCTTGCTTCCAGTGTCTAAGCATTCACTGTTTAATGCAATCGATTAGAATGTTTCCAAGCAGTGACAATCTTGATTCATGGATTGTCTCTCTTGTTGTTAACTCAAAAATTAAAGCAAAGTTTATTTGGTTGCTTTATCAAGGGGTCAGCTTTTTGATTATATTAACCTGGGGAGATCATCTCAGTGTGTAACCCTGTTAGGGAGTACCTGAAAATCATATCACAAGAATTGTGAGCAAAATTGGAGAAACTGTCAATAATTGTGCCAGCATTTGACATTGCGGGTCATCGTGACTGAAGGTTTATGTGTCCTGGTCTTGTTCAATTCTTGACTGTATTCGCCCAGAAAATTGCAGCATAACAGCCAATTGGCTCTCCTGGTGTCAAAAAATAATGAATGTGCCTGAGCAAGAGTCTGCAGAATGGATCAGTTAGCAGACAGATGTATTCTGAAATGAGTAACCGACTATTAAAACATTGAAATGCTGGTCTAATGAATGTAAAGTGCCTGTTTATTTCCAGTTCAAATCACAGCAGAAATGACAGAAGCATAGTAAATAATTTTCATACTGGAAGGAACTTAGATAATCTTAATATCAATTATGATTCTTATACTTTTCTTGGAACCAAACTACATCCAGCAGCAAGACCTGATTGGGAGATTGGAGCTTTCAAGGAGCATGCAACCATTTCTTAATTGATGTTCTTCCCAGATCCACCCTAACCTATGGTAGTAGCACCTGTTAGGGTCTCACCTATGGGCAAATAATGAAATACCAAACAAAGACAGAACTATGAAAGTATAAAAAATATATTTTTATAGTAAAACTAAAAACTATATTTATTTGTAGAATTATCAGTAATACCTTTTATAGAAAAATGACCAGCAATACATTTTATCTGTAGTTGATGGCATATAATTGTGCTCAAAATATATAGTTGGAGTTATAAAATTGTTTAAAAAATAATTAGCTCAGCATTAAATAAGCCATAGAGGTTGATATGCCACTAAACCAATTATCAGAACTGTTTTCAGGTACATTGTCAGCCATCTTCTGCCAAGCAATGTTAGCAAGAGATTTTTTTTTCTTTTCAGAGACAAATCAGGTCATAAATAAATGCCAGGAACTAACCCACAGAGAACTGTAGACAAAAACAATTTTGGAATTTTTTACTTGGATGCATATGCACAATTGTTATTGTTATTTGTTCTTTGTTTATAATTAGTAATGTAACGTGTATGTGTTTAAGAATACCTCTGATTCCTCTGTGATTATGAAATATTTCTCTTGCCAAGCGTACTGAATTGCAGGTTGCTCGTTCTTGGATGTCATTGTAAACCACTTGTTAGGCAGTTAGTGGCAAAGATCTGTCACAATTGGCGTCTCGCAGTTAGCGGTCAGAGCTGCTTTTGACTATTCCACTTGGCTTTTCTATCTTCTTACATTCTTTGATGCAGATTAAAAAGTTCCTTCACTATTTCTCTGCCAAACGGTACAGAGGAACAATTTTGCATGAAGCTCTGGCAGGCCGAACATAAAGCAAGAAAGAAGACATTTTAGTGTTGTTGGAATTTTACGTATCTCCTTTCACAATCTCTATTTTTGTGTAGCTACTTACCCTGCTACCATCTGCTTCCTCTCCTGCTCCCCACCATCAAGAAAGACACTTAAACAAAACCATCCCTCTCCCACTTCTTCATCTTACCCAAGTTATATCTTCACCTTTCCTCCTGCTAAGATGTGCTTACAGACTGGAGTGGAGGGTGGCTATAATACAATCAACCAAACCTCTGACTTGACTATGATCATATTTCCAAAATCTTTGCTCTCTATCTAATACATACGCACACGCACGCACGCACACACACTTTTGGAATTTTTTTTTTTTTTTTTTTTTTTATCTGACATATTTCTATAAACTTTATTTATAGTTGGTACACTGATGGAGGTTCAATTCTTGTTAGGAGTTATAGGAATGTTAGATAAAAAAAATCATTTCAAACAAAAGTGTGTGTGTGTGTTATATAATATGCATCTCAAGGCAGTGTACTGAGTAGCAAGTTCGATCCTATCACTGGGCGCCCCCTACTTTTGGCCTTGTGCCACATCTAAGCTACACTTGGAAAATCACACAAACATAAAAATCCCCCCCCCCCATTTAGGCCAGTTATTATTTTCACTGTTTAATAGGTAAAGTAACAAGGATAACAACCCAAATATGTGTACCCATTAATGATTTTTTTTTTTTTTTTTTTTTTTTTTTGACATTTACTACTATGAAAATAACAGGAATGTCAGATTTATTCAAATCAATCACCATTTCTGTTTTGGGCATGAAAATAAGATTTGAAAAATTACAAGAAATATGTATTCTCTAAGTAATTTTCATGTTGGAGCATCTGTTGTACAATCACCAAAGTTAAGCAATGTCAAGCTTGTTCAATACCTAGATGGGTGAACATTTAGGAATACCAGGTGGTGTAAGATTGGACGTACAGTTGGTGTAATGGATAATGGCTTGGAATTGTTAATCAAAGAGCAGAGTTCCATTTCCTGTTGGGTTCATTACTCACTTACATGCAAATACTCTTTGGAAAGGTAGGAATCCATCTCTATAGGCTATGGCTTAGTAAGACTTGTATCACTAAAACATTCTCAAAACAATTCTTACAATCTAAAATTATTTTGTGTTTTTAAATATTCTGCAAAGGGTTGACAAGCCATAAAAAACTAATCTATGCTAAGTAGGTAATTGAGCCAGGTTTTGTGATGGTTTCCAGTGGCCTTATTGGCAAGAGCACACTTTGGCTATAGGAATGCTTTCCTTGATGAAAGAAAGGAATACAGGTTTGTTTCCTGTTGAGGCATATTTTTCTTTAATAGTTCTCGATCTGGTTAGCGTTTCACTGTTGAAGGGAATTAAAAACAGGGTTGTCTACTCTTAATGTACCTACTGAAAATGTTGAGCATAATAACTATTATGAGTTTTTTTGATCAATGAAATTAAAGTTATTAAAGGAAATGTTGCCTCCCAAAACGACATTAAACATATGTTCACTATCATCTGGGAGAAACCACCTTTCATGCCAGGTGTGCTTTTTTACTGTGAAACTACAAGAAGCCATAACAGCAAAGCAACATTGGGTGTTTATGATTCAACTGGTACAAGGATGTAAGTTTTGGGTACTGAGTTACTTTGTAACACTAGCATGTTAACTACTGCTCCTCAGCAATGCACTTTTCTTTTTTCTCCAAGTTGAGTGTTGGGGGACTGAATGAAGAGGTGTGTTAACCACCCACCACCACCAATGTCCTAAATTTGGAAGGTCTCATGGATGGCATTTATTTGTTAAATATGAATAAATACATTGCCATGAATGTGAGGGTTTCAGGGTTTGTGCCATTGTTTTGACAACAAACATTTGTCCTGATGTCAACTACTGACAGAATACAGTAAACAAAATGGCTCTTAATTTGACTGATACAAAACAATATTTTGTTTGTCATTTGTCCCCACCACAAACCGTTGTTCATTCTGTGTAGATTTTTACTTGTATTAAAATGGGTAGCACAAATTTTGCTCAAAGTCAAAACTTGGCATTCTTTCACTTTTTGATGACAAACGTTGATGAGCTCACATTCTTCAGTTCCACTAATTTATGCCTTTACAGTTAAGTCACATCATGTTGCTTTCAGTTGAATCCTACCCTCAGAACTGCTACTTTACAGAACGATCTCCCAGTATCGATTCTTCCTGAACACTACACTTTTAACCTCTTCCATTGTCAATTGTTATCTCTCTCTTCACTTCCTACCACCTTTCCTTTCATTCATATTGCACACCTCATCATAACTGTTTTAACATCAACTTTCTATTTTGTGTATCCCGAGTCTTGTATTGGATGAACTTCGGTACATAGATAATTCTTTTTTTTTTTTTTTTTTTTTTTTTTTAAGTGTGTGTGTGTATATGATATGGCAGTAGTCTATTCATTATTCCACTTGTCCAGGTGTCATGTCTGTTGTCATCCAATGTCTTATGCAAATGAGATCATGAATATTCATAAAATTGCATAAATTCACTCTCATGTCCCTTTTTCTCCAATCCATTGTGTGGCTGTGAGTTTTGCAATTAATCTTCCATTCATTTGCAAATGGCATGTTTCCCTGTTTCTCAGGACATTCCAGAATATTTTTAAAATCTACCCACTTCTTCTGTCTTCTAGGTTTTTACTGCTTTGGGCAGAGCAGTGGGAATTAACATTTTATTTATTCAATTGATCTTACATTTTTCAAGGTTGCAAAGAAATTGGCGATCTTTATTGCAAAGGTGAAACTACAAAAAAAAACTGGTTACCACAGGTGGAATTTTTAAAGATATTAGCCATGCACACAAATTCAATGAGCAAGGTATCTTTTTTTTTTTTTTTTTTTTTTTTTTTTTTATCAATCAAAAATGTGAATTAACTGTTCAGAATTTATTTTTCAAGTGTTTTCAGTTCTGAATTCAGTTTTGAATTTTCCTTTACAGTGTCTGCACACACACACACACACACGATTCTTGACAATGACTTAGGCAGTCAAAAGTGCATAAACAATATGACCTTCCATCAGTTTATTCACAAAATGGAACTTAAGAAAATTTGTGTGTGTGTGAGACCAGCAATTCAAGTTGTAAGAGAGGTAAAATTGAAACCGTCATTGGGTGCCAACCACAATTGAATCTGCTATCCATTGGCAAGGTTCTGATGTTTCATATTGTTACCAATTGACTTTACCAGCACCTCAAATCAGTTGCTTATTAAAGTGAAATTGAAAAACCTCACTGAATTGCTACAAAGGAATTTTTTTACCTTGTCATGGTCACATTGAATAAATTGTTTGGTTCAAAATTCTCAGATCAAAAGGTCAAAAATAGCAAAAAGATTGCATTATGCAAACTCTGCACAGAGATGTCAAAGAATTTCTTTGGTAGGGGATGCTTTAGGACACCTTGCTATAAAAATGCCCTCACACTGTGATTGCTTGTCTGTATTCCCTTTTGTGCATTCAAACCATTCTTAGTTTGAATTTTTTGCCTTATTACAGCAGTCGATTTCTGGGCCCGTAGCATGTAGATTAATTGGCAGAAAGGCCAAACTAACAAAATTAACAATTTACAATAAATGAAAGAAAGAAAAGAACAGGACATGTATTATGCAAGTAAACAAAATATGCAAAGCAACATTGATAAGGTAAAAAGTTCACAAACTAAGAATGGTGTTGACACACAAAAGGAGATACAGACAAGTGATTTGAAGCATTCTGACTTTGAGACAAGGAAGGACAGAACTAAGTCAAATGAAACCCAAGAAATGGCCTAGGAAGAAATCCCAGCATACATCTGTTTTTTTTTTTTTTTTTTTTATAAATTTGGGGAGGGGGAATGTCTTGGCAGTCATTCTCTATTGGATTGAAACCAACAAATTGTATTTAAATTTTCTTTCCTAACAAATCTGTTTACATATTGTAAAGGTTTTGAAGTCTACCGTTCATCCATACATTGAATATTACTAATAGGTCTGGTGCTAAGTTTTTAGCGATTCTTAATAAAATCCAAAGAATCTGCAATGTTACTGGCCCTAACCTGGTAGTTGGATCTCATTTTATAATTGAAATTGCTAGATGTAACCATTAGTTCTATGCTAATAATTTCTTCTATCACACTTCTTCCAACCTCGTACTTTCCCAGTCAAATTTGATCTTCAAAAGTTGAAATGCAATGTCAGTCATTATCTTTTGTCTTAGTTCCAGTTCTTCCATTGTTCTCACTCCTTTTCTTTTTCTCGTTCTTTCACACTCCGAAACCCCTTGCATCTTAGTGACTTTATTGCCTTGTTTCACTGAAATGATTCAAAATAAATATTTGAAGGTTTAGATTTAAGGCTGGTAATGTGTGCTCTATTAATCATTCACTTAGCTATGGAAGAAAATACCAAACAATTTTGAGGATTCCCTTCCCATGCTTAATGGTTACAATGAAATAGTGTTTGTTTCTTGTCAATCAACAGTCCGGTGTTGTTAAAAACAAAACATTATTCAAAGACACTTAGCCATCAATAAGCTCACACAGCTGGCATATGGCCACATAATGATAGGCATGTTCAATAAACTTCTTTTCCAGATAACAACAGATGCATTCTGGTCAAACAACCATTCCTGCTGCAAAAGACTTTTTGCCTAACCCAGAACATGACTCAAATTCATTTCAACCCGTCCTTCAGTTCAATTGTCTTGGAAACTGTGGAGAACCCTCTAAGTTTCCATGACTATGTCAACATGGACCTGAAAAATATTTATTATTGGTCTCCCCACTCCCTCTTTTTTTTTTTTTTTTTTTTGTGTGTGTGTATATATATATATATATATATATATATATATATATATAATTAATGAACTTTATTCTTAATCTGACATTTTATTCAAATCTTATCATGGATATTTTGTATTTGGGCTAGATGCCCTATTTTGTTTTATTTCTATAAGCCTGCACATTCAAGAAATGCATTCCCCCACGTTGTCCCCTCTCTCTCCTTAAGGAAACTGCATCCTTTTTTTTTTTTTTTTTTTTTCATATAAGTTCATTTTCATATCCAAAATGTTACCAAAGGCCATTTCTACAAAGTTAACGTTTTTTATTTTTAATCCGACATTATTTTAAACATTCTAATGGTGGATACTTCATATTTTTATTTCTTAAACAGTGTAGGGAATGCAGCTTCCTGTCAGGAAGACATTTTCTTTACTAAAATTTCTCGAATGTAGTCCAGTAGACATAATACACTCTGTTTAATAAATAGAAGTGGGGCTAGTATTTTAAATGCGAAGTATTTACTATAGTAATTTAAGTATTTAAAAATAAAATTAAATTTAAATAAACTGGAATACATCTGTATTTTCAAAAACTTTAGAAAGCCCCAGAATATTCAATAAAAATTAGCCTAAAAAATAAGTCCTATCTCTGATACCAGAAGTAGCTGTTATGTTTTGACACTGTTGAAAGACAGAAGAAAGGAATGTAGAAAATTATGACAAAAAATAACAACATTCTACACATGTGCACATAAAAAAAAAAATTCACCCTCACACCAATAAAGAAACACATAACTTATTTTTTAACATAAAAATAACAAAAATGAGAAGATCGGCAGCCAATTGCTGATACCTCCTGAAAAGTGGACTGAATGTGCATTGACATGTACCACTGAGCCAGAATAAGCCAAAGTTTTTATTATCTGACCTGAGGATTATACTCTTTAAACAACTGGTAATTGATTTACTTTGTTAATGGCTATTGTAGAACAATCATGTGGTAGAATACTGGTGGTGATCAGATCAATACATTTAATTTTTTGTTTATTTTACCTTTCTCATAATTCAACAAGCTTATAAAAATTTCAATGCAATTATCGTTTGTCATAATGCTCTCTCCTGAGCCAAAAATTGTGACTTGTTGACAGAGGCCCTACACACAGTTATCTATTTAGCCCAAATTCGATATCTCGTCCCATTGCATTTTACCAATCGGGAAAATTGTGGAAGAAAAAAAATAACAGGTGCTCATGTTTCTGTTTCATATTTCCTCCCACTCGCAATAGAAATCTGACCATCCGCAACGCCCCCCCCCCTCCACTCCACCTGTCTGTATGTTATCTTACCTTTATTATATAGAAAGGCACCTACAGCTGTGTGAAAACTTGTCTACCACACAAGTCAACATAGACAGATGGCTCTGCAGTTTATTACTCCATTTGGTTGCATTGTTGTAGTATTGACTCAGTTTAACATAGTTTGGCAAAAAGCCACAAGAGTGAAGAGTTCACTGATAAGATTTGTTATTAACTGACTAGTTACAAAACTGGATAGAAGACAAGAAAAGAACTAAGTTTGTGAAATAATTAACCCTTCATTCTAATTGTCCCTCAAGCAAGATGTCACCCAAGCATCCCCTGCCTCTGTGATTAAAGATTGACTTAAAATACTTTTTATGTAAAATTCTATGTAGTCAAGTGGAATGGTAATGTAATACATTTTGTGTGTGTCTTTTTCTTTTTTTTTTTTTTCTAGGTTACTCATTAGAATCTAGGCAAGATTCACTTGTTAATTTTGTTTGCTATTATGTTTAATTAATTGATACTTTTTTGATAGATTTAATGATGCAATTCTTATTAAGCCATGGTTTAGGAGTGGGGGGTGAATTCATATCTTTTCCGAGGTTATATGCATGTCATTGACTAAAGCTAACTCAAGGAAAAGTGGAACACTGTTCTCCGATTAACAATTCCAAGCTGTTATCCATTACACCACCCATACATCCAATTTTACACCACCTGTTGTTCTCAAGCAGTCACTCATCTAAGTAGTGATCAGGCTCAACATTGCTTAACTTTGCTTTATACAGGAACTAGTTTTTCAACATGGTATAACCACAAGTGTTGTTTTCGTGTAACTGGGTAGAGAGAAAGGAGGAGGAGGAGGATTGGTTTGTCAGAATCAAAGTCCTTGTATTGGACTTAGTATGCTACAAAACCAATGTTTTAAATTATAAAGCTTATGATTAATTTACCCCCTCTCTCCTGCCCCTTAACATCTTGGGTTAAACTGAAAATGTATCCGTTGCTGGTTAGCCTGGACCAGAAGAAGAGTAGAAGATCTTGACTCACTCACCCCCCCCTCCACGCGCGCGCACGCACACACACATACAGACAACTTTTTTTTTATTTTTTTAATTAAGCTATCATTGTAAAACCATCTGTCAATGAATGCAGCAAGATGATTAATTAAAAATGTAATTGAATTGGGTCTGTTGATTGGCACTATAGAGTATATAAGAATTTAGGTTGGGGAATGTATGTATAATTTGTCTGTTTTTTCCCTCCTCTTAGATTTTATATATATATATATATATATATATATATATATATATAGCATTGTACCCATCAAAAGTAGTGAAATTACTTAACATGAATCGGCACTTGTGTGTAGGATCAAAGAATTGCTCACAGGCCGTCAGCCTACGATCAAATTGCATGCACTACTTTGTGAGGTGTTATGCACAAAGCACGTATTTATGCATACAGACACTGGGCTTTGTCTGTATAAATCATCAGTATTAAAAATAAAACTGGAATGTTTAATTTTCTCTTGATGACAATTTGCTGTGTCAGTGTAATGATTAAGACAAAAAAAAAGTTATAAGCTATTTCATAAATCCTGCCTGTGGTATCATGGGAGGGTGCAGACATCTAGTATGAGTAAGTAGTATTTAATTCTCTATCCAACCTCTTTTACCAAGTAACGGGCCTCGTGGGAGTTCTTTATTTCTTTCTTCACTAACCCCCATCTCGCCCAAACTTTTCAGCCAGCATTTCTCCCCCCCCCCCAAACCTCTCTCTCTCTCTCTATCTCTCTCAATGTCTAGCTGCTCATTTCCTGAGCATACCAGTCTGCTAGGGTGACTTGCAAATCCCTGTTGCAGACACCTACTCAGGCATTTTTCATCACCCACAGAACTTATCGGATAGTGCAACATCAATACGCTCAGCCCTTCGGTTCTGATGACAACTGGCTTCAAACTAATACAACCGTCAGCAGCTTCCAAACAGTTTCCTCTACTTCGTTTCATTTACGAGGCCTTTCAGCCACTTCCATCAGTGCCACACACTAGAATCACCACCAGTCCGATAGTCTCATGATCAGAATATGCACACTAATATATATATATATATATACACACACACACACACGTTTAAAAAATATTCCATATAGTGCTAGGTAGTCCTGCTTGTGTGTATATCACTTATGTTTTCAATCACATTCCATTAACAACCTCTTAAGATGAAAAGCTCGGAAGAGTAGGTGTAGCTCATCTGTTAAAGTAGTCAGTTCCTTAATCAGCCATATTGTTAGTTTTGATTCAAGACAACTGTCAAAGTGGTTGTCTTGACCTGAAAAACCTTCACAGATCTCTGCACCACATGGCATGCATTTTGTGTTCCTCTACTGTATGTACTAGAGTACAGTGACTCTTTCTGATCAGGTTTTTTTTAATGCCAAAAAATAGTAAGCGCACTATACATGGGTAGTTGTTTTAACTAGTGGGGTTAAAATTCATGCAGAGAAATTTAAGGGTAGCACTATGCACAAGTATATACAGTAATTTGAAACTTTGAAAATTAACAATGTTAATAATAAATTGGACAATGGATTTCCCAAGGTAAAATTTCTCGGAGAGAAAGAAAGAGAGCTATTCTGCACAATGGATTTGGTGGGTGTGTTGGGGATGAGGATAATTGGGTGAACTCCAAGCCAGTGACACATGATTAAAATATTTGATATCAACACTGAATTCCTAAGTGTTACTCTTGCTTACAAAACCACTTTGATGATAGACTTTTCAAAATAATTTCATTCCTTTCACTAAATATCTACTGGGAGTGTGGATTTACTTACTTACCATTGTGGGAGGTGTTTTTGCTGCACGCTATGTGTAGAGTGTGGCAGAAACACCTCCCATATAATGGTAAGATTAGTTGCATGAAGACACCATTGCCCCTTTTGAAATGATTACCTGAATATTTTAAATATATTATGACATTTCTCTTTCTATATCTTGTCATGAAGGTCATTACTTAAATCTTGCAGTTTCAATTTTTTTTTTTCACTTTTCGAAAATTTTGAAATTGCTGTTCATGTTTTTCTAAAATCTAAGTTGCTAAGTTCAGGGAATGAGGTTTTTCAACAGAAACCTTGTAAATCCATAAGCTTAATTGGTCAGACACACACCATAGTATTTACAATGCCATAAAGCGCATACAACTGGTGCTTATTTGTATGGATTGTTGGGTGCCATGTGATTGGGTGTACCCAAGCTCACCGTAATTTGTAACATGGCTGAAAAAGGCTGAGCAGTTTTATAATGCTGGGAAGAGTTCATTTATCTTGTTTCTGTAGCATAACTGAAAAAGTCAAGTATTTCTTATGTAATTTCTGCTTCAAAATATCCCCCCTCCTTGTTTAATTTTAAAGGTCATTCCAGCCAAATTCAAGAAGGGTCTGGAATTAAGGTGGAAAAAATTTTCTCTAATTGTTACGCATGAAATTCTTAGGCCCTGAATTATCAAAAATTTAGAGATGTTTGAACTTTGTCTCTTCACTTTTGTTTCAAATACTATTACTTAACACACACACACACACACACACACACATTAATAGTTCCAAGTAAGTTCTAGCAAGTTATTTAGGTTTAAAATTCAGGAAAAAGACAAAAATTTCTGAAAATTTCAGCCTTATATGTCCATATGTTCTCATAGAAGTAAACATGATGAAAATTTGATGGGGGGGGGGCTTAATTCTGAACACCTTGAATTTGGCTGGAATGACCCTTTAGCCATTGTACCAAACCTTGTTAGCATTATATTAAATAGACATCTTTTTTTCAGAAACAAAAACATTTTTGCCTCTTAAAATTAGATGTTTTCTCTTTATTTTTTTATCCCCCCCCTGCAATTAAGACCCTGAAAAATTCCGTAATCAATTGCAAGTGGCAATAGATGGAAAGCCTTGTTTTCTATTATGTTTCATTGTACTTTCTCTCTGAAAGCATAAATGAAGCCAAAAATAATTCTCTTCACCCAAACTCCTTCTTCCAGAGTTTAGCTAAAATGTGAAGTTCCCATTTTATATTTCCTAAGAGATATGCCCTATAGACCCCCTACCAAATGAGCATCACTGTCAATCGGTTAAATGTTATTTCCTGAAACTTGTTTGTTTGTTGTTGAAAGGAATGAAGATTACCTTCCCCAGTTTCATTAGCTTAAAATTGGCTGCAGTAATTGTATTTGCTTTTTGTAGTGAATTCCTTCTTTTATAACTTTTTTTTTTTTTTTTTTTTTTTTTTTTTTTTAACTTTCTAAAAACTAAAAAAAAAAATTTTTATTTTTTTTTTTTTTTTTTTTTTTCATTTTCTTTAGATTCTTGGAATAGTGGAGGACCTCAGGGCATCAAGCAGTATGATAGGGAAACCCTACTTGGTTTGCGGGATTCATCAGCTGCCAGGGCTCGACCTGTTAACCTTCCGGATTTGCCAGGCATTACCCTGAAAACAGTAAGTTTTTTTTTTTTTTTTTTTTTTCCCCTTCCCTGGGCTTGTGGTTCGGTGGGGACCAGGGAGTTACCCCCAAAACTTAAGTTTGAGCAAATTGATCAATTTATTCATCTTTCAAATTATTTCCCAGACATTTTTAACACTACAAAATAACTATACCAAAAAAAATAAAAATGTGGAGAGGTCATTTCCATCATTAAAGTTTTAAACTTTTAGGTATCTATGCTGTCTGTAGAAAAATTCCAACCATTTCAATAAATAGCTGCAGCACAACTCATCGCCACCAACTCGACTCCAGGACGACTCGACAACATGCAAATATTTTCAACTTTTTAAAAACAAGTAAAAGTAATTTATTAAGGATCACTTTTTAATACATGACTTTTTTAATTTAAAAACTTATTGAAGATTTTCATGTGATTCCTCTCGTATGCAGTCGGAGATCATTTTGAAAAAGAAGAAACAAAAACAATCTACAAAATTCTTTCATCAGCCTTCATATGCTTCAATTTAGGGGGAGGAGGATGACCTCCAATTAACTGCTTGAAAAATTTCTGTTTCTTTGCATCTTTTGCAGCCACACAAAATGAATCTCAATATTGGGGGGGGGTACTCTTTCCCCAGCTTCTATTTACTGCTTCAGCATGGTTATTTGTCTAATCTTAAGAATCAAACACCAGTCAGCCAAATAGGCTGTTCTAACTTATCAATCACAAAGACAAACAGCCAAACTTTCAAAAATCTCTACGACTCAGTCGATCTAAGAGATGTGCACACTATGACAGCCAACACTGGTCTGAAGCTATAAATTCAAAGAATGTTGTTGTCCTGGAGATGAGTTGAAGAGTATTGAGTCGGCGGTGATGAAATGTCTTATCCAGTCTCAAAATGGCTGCACCATTTAAGAATCTTAGTAGCAGGACATCCTCAAAGGGATATTTACACACTGCTTTTTGAATTGGAAAGAATATCAAGATAAATGCTTGTATCCCAAGCTGAACACTTTGAAGAGGACTAAGGTGCTATTGCAGGGGTGGGTAGTAGATTTTGTATTAATATTTAATAGCGAAATCACACCTTGTATGTATATCACTACCCCAGCATCTCATAACGCTTACGTAAATTTTGTCCTCAATAACAAATGTTTCTTGCTTTCATTTACAATTTTTGTCATTCAAACACAAGTTTAACATCTATTTTTCAGTATAAGAAGAAATGTAATTGTATTTTTGAATGCAATTTACAAATTACTTACTTACAACTAGAATAATTGACTTCTCTTGATTTCATGGAAGTTGCATAGCATCTATGATACAGAGAAAAGATTTACTCTGGGTCTTGAGTACCTTATACCCCCAAAATACTGTACATAAGGGTGCTGAAAAGTTCTACTTATGGCTCGGGAAGCAATCCACCACCACACACTACCCCACCCAACCTCTGATGTTTGGTCATTTGGTTAGATTTTTATGAAGTGCGTCAGGCTGAAAACTTTTCAGCAGCAATCATTCACTTTGCCCCACCCATAATATACACTTAGGTAATGCCTGTACACATTTTGGGAGACACACCCTGTGTGTCATAAAAAAAAAAAATATTTAACATTTTGTATGCATGTGTATAACTTCCACTCACCTCCCTGAATAATGAATGTTACCAGGATTGAACTCTGGAACTCAATTATGCATAATACTTGACTAGCCTATTAACTAATTAAAGTGAGCTCTTCCTGGTTAATTAGAAATCTGATGTTCATTTGGATTGAAAGGATTTTCAATGTACTTGGTGAATCTTTGCCAGGAAACCATAACCATATGTATGTAAAATGTGTGTCTCATCTTTTTCAGCCTCTGCTTGGCAATGGAATGGGTCTCCTTGGCAGTGGTGGCCACTTCCCCATGGGTATATCTGGTCCAATGGTGGCTGGTGGCATGGGTGACAAGGGGATAGTCTCTGATTGGAGGAATGGAAATGACCCCTTTAGCCCAGGTTATGTCAAGTCGGCAAGGTCGGTAAGTATAATGAGTAATTCTTGACTTGGAAAATTCAACAAAGGCCTGGGTGGGGTGCATGGAGATTAAGCTCTCAATTTCAACCTATGATGTTTTAATAGTTTAAACTGAAAAAAAACAGCATAGTATGATTTTTTTTTTTTTTTTTTTTTTTAAAACAAAAAGGCTCCAAACTCAAAAATGAATTTGTTAAAAATGTTTGTTATTATTAAGAGGAAAAACCAAAGTATTCTTTTCTTTTGAAGTCTTCTGGAAAAGTTTTCATAACAAAAAAGAGAAACATTATGGATGGAAAATGCAAACATGTAACATTTTGTGTATAGTTTGTCAGACATGTAAATTCTGGAACTGTTTTTTGTTTTTTTTTGTTTTTTTTTTTTCCACACATTTCAAATGTTATTTACATAGGGGTTTTCATTTTTGTTATCATGTTTTGGCACTTGTACCCTCTGGCCTTCATCAGGTATGTCAATCTTTATAACCTGCAGAGAATTTTGAACTGAAACTTTACAGGGGTGGATTGTTTGCTCGGCTATTATTGCTTGCCTCATTTCCATCAAGTCCATGGGAGGCCAATATGTAAATAGCATAAATAATAACTCCTCATCTCAGAAATTCTGATTGATTTCAAAAGTGTTTTTGTTCTATTCTACATCTTCATTCAAATGTCCAAGTTTTTTTTTTTTTTTTTTTTTTTTTTTTTTGTGTTGTTTCCACATTTGATGATGGGTTTTGCCAAAAAAAAAAAAACTACAAACCTATAGCCTTAATAATTCTTGGATTTTTTTTTGATTTTTTTTTTTTTTTCCTCTCAATTTAATTCTTAGATACTAACCCTAAATTGTTTGTGTTTTCAAATTACTAACTGGGATCTTTAGCTGTTTGACTTGGTAGAAGCCAGCTTATAAAAATAAAATGTTTTTCTTTTCTGCTACAGACTGGGAATGTAACCAAAAGAGGCAGTCAGCAAGGCAAAAAGGAAGTGAAAAATATTACAATCCACATTCCAAAAGACATAAAATTACGAACAAGTGATAATGCCTGGGTCTCTTATAGTCGATCCACCACTCAGAGCCAAGAAGAGGAAGACCTTAACTGGGTAATCAAACGAGTCCGAAGCATCTTGAACAAGCTTACGCCCGAAAACTTTAATGCTTTACAAAATCAAATGGAGAATATAACAATTGATACGGAAGAGAAACTGACTGGTGTCACGGACCTTGTGTTCGAAAAGGTAATGGTTTTCATTCGGTTTACATTGCTTGTACAATACCAAGAATACGGAGATTCTGTTGCACCGATTTTTTTTTGTTTTTTTTTTCCAATAAACCAGGTATATTTACTTACTTTGGAAATTGGCATGTCAAATTCTGACATTTCCCCCTCCTAGTTATAGGTAGGAAGGTGCTTCGTCAAGTTTTATTTGTCATATATATAGTATAAAATTCTCTATAATATTGTCCACATATGCTTATATGTAGATATAGTAGGCTGATGAAAACTTCAAGATCTTAAATGATAATAAAAAAAATTATTGTATTGTATATTAGGTCTTTATGCCAAATAGAAGTATGATTTGTTAAGGCCAAACGTATTGGTAACATTAGATGTGTCCTTTTTAGCGTCTTCATTTAAATTGAACATGCCAACAAGAATGCTGAATGTCTGAGAAAAAGAAAATCCTCTCCAAAAAATGTTCTTATTGGGAAATAAGAGGCATATCTGAAACTATTGAATTTCTAAAGGACTGTCAGATTATCTGAGAAGAAACATCAATTATTTTAGATTTCTTTTTCTTTTACAGGCCATCCTGGAACCTAATTTTGGAACAGCGTATGCTAAATTTTGTAAATTCTTAATGATGGTAAGTATCTAGTTTACATTCACTTTCAACTTCACATTTTCCTCTATTTTCATTGGGGGCAGGGGTGGGATCTTTTGGGCTTTTTTTTTTCTCTCTCTCTCCCCTTAATTTGTCTTGTGAATTATGTTCCATTTTCCTTCTCTTTTTACCAGTTACGAGTGCCTTCATCCACAAACCCAGAACAGAATGTTAATTTCCGCAGTCTCTTGCTGACAACATGCCAAAAAGAATTTGAAAAAGACTCTGAAAATGAACAGAAAATTCTTGACAAAAAGGCTTTGCTGAAAAAAGCAGAATCTGTAAGTAAATTCGAATTTCAATTCACAAGGGATGAGTTTTTTTTGTTTTTTTTTTTTTTTTAGCACCAAAATAGGAGATATTTGAAGGGCAATTTCTCAAATTTTGGAACAAAAATTGATTGTATACAAAGCCCAGTCTAATAAGACTCTACCCAGGCATATGCATGAATGCCAAATGTGCATGATGTCATGCCCATTTAAAAAATGCCTTCATGTTGGCTAACCGATCTTTAATTGAGGGTGTAACTCTCACACACATCGCCTTGGCTGCTGCATTCTTCAAATTGTAGGGGTGGGGTGCTCTTGAGTGCAGTCCCCCAAACCTCTCTCACTGCCTCTGCTCCTGAATGAGGATGCACAGTGTGTCAGCCCCTGAAATATGTGATGCTGAATGTATTGCATCACATTTTGTTTCATCAAGACAAAACATGTACATATAAACCTCTTTGATCAATTTAGATCAGAAGCCATCAGAGCCATGACTTGTGTAGCATCAGGGCATTTATTATATATACACACACCAACACAGCCTTTTTTTTTTTTTTTTTTTCTCTCACTTGGTTGAACGCCCATCACAGGGAAGGGAAATGGACTTTCTCATTTCTCTGTGATGGTCATTCAATCCAAGTAATGCAAATAAAGGCGCAAGCAGTTACTGAGTGAAAGAATAAGAAAAAAAGGAACAGGAATTATGGGGGCCAGGAGATAATGATTGAAATTTGATAACGTTTTTTGAAGATCAAAGTTGTCTAGCTTACAGCCAGATCACATTGAAATACCAGTTGCCGTACAATCACTGAAGTCGAGACTAGTCAGTATTTAGATGGATGATCACTTGGGAATGCCAGGTGCTCTCTGCTTGGATGTGCAGGTGATGTAACTGATAATGACCTGAATTGTTAATTAGAGTTCAAGTTCCTGTTGTGTTAGTTACATTCACTTACACGCTGGAGAAAAGTATGAAACTACATCTTCTCCCTTCAGCTATGAATAAATTAGTAATTCTCAAAAAAAAAAATTCTTTACAATGTAAAATTATTTTCTGGCTTTAAATAAGCTGCAACTGGTTGATGAGCTGTAGAAAATGAATCTATCAGATCTCAGGGTTAAAACTAACTTGAATTATGTCTCCTTGTTTAGCCAAACCTGGAGCTCTGGTAAGAATTTTTTTTTTTTTTTTTTTTTTTTTTTTTTGCAGGCGGTATATAACCTAATGCCTACCTTTACTTTTTATTGTATTTAGCAACACCAATTTCCTCTCTAAATAATACCATCTTTGTTTGATAATAAATTACATCCAGCACCAAGGCTTCTGATCAGGAGGGTTTTGAGGAGCCTGGAACCAGCTCTTAATTGCTGTTGTTCCCAGGGTGGGTGGTAGTATGTGTTAGGGTCCCAACTATGGTCAAAACACTATAAAAATAAATTTTCATAGTAAAAATAGATTTTTGAAGAAAAAGAAATTATCAGCAATATATTTTTGTAAATGAAATTACTAATCGTTTATTTCCCTACAAGTTTATAGACTCTGACAAAAGACATAAAAATACTGTCAAGAGAAGTAATGGTAACAGCAGTAGACTTTACTGAAAAGTCATTCATGGCTAAACATTCTCTTTCCTATTTTCTATTCTACATTGTTTCCTTGTACCAAAAGATAATAAACCAATTCTGGTTTTCTACTGTTTTTGATAACTGTTACGACACAAAACCCATAAAGGAGTTGATATGCCGCTAAACAAACAAATCCTCTCTAAATAATAATGGACAAACAATACTAGGTTATATGGTGTTCCTTCAAAGGGACACTCCATAACCTGATTGTATTGGGTTTTGTCATTGGGGTGTTCTGTATGGTTCTTGGCATATATATAATGGAGGTGGGGATCTCTTCTGAAGGTTATAATAAAAAATGTACCCCACCACCACCAAATATAGCAGCTCTATAAATAGTACATGCTTAAAGTATATATATATATATATATATATATATACACATACTTTAAGCATGTACTATATATATATATATATATATATATATATATTTATTTCTTTGTTTGATTTTGAAACAAGAATTCACATGTTCTGTAACTCCCTTAGAGTTGTAGGGGAACATCATGTACAATAACTATAACAATGGTATCTAAACCAAGCCTGACAAAGCCCATCCTTCTTGAGGTTGGTTTGGGATTCTGTTTTTGTTTTCCTAAACTAGTTACTGCCACTTATCTGTCCTGCAATTTAGTACACAGCTGTTGGATTCATACCATTTTTTTTTTTTTTTTTTTTTTTTTTTTTTTTTTTCCTTAGATTATTTCGTAGGTTATTAGTGTGAAGTTAATGAAACTGGATCAGCCAAGATTAGGACCTTCAGCTTGCTGGCCAACTGTTACACTGCCTGTGCATTATTTTTACCACTTTAAAAAAAAAAAACAAAAAAAACTCTTATGCCTAAAGAGTAAAACTTTTTTTTATGCAACCAATTACAATTGGTTGCATTGTTTACTCTTGTTTAAATGTTTATTTTTATTTTCTTTATAGGAAGGAGATAAGAAACAATTACTAGAACAATTAGACGAGGAAATGGTTATAGCACGGCACAGATCTGTTGGGAATATAAGGTAAGCCCAAACCCACCTTTTTTTTCTTTTTTCATCCTATTGTAATTGTTTGTCCTGACCTTTGTTAGTTTGCATGGCTGTTATGTTCAATACCCTTATAAATAATGGACTATTCCATTTTGATCATATGGGAAGAGTGGGGGGGACACTACTTGGTTTCAGTGAGAAAATGAATGAAAGCAAAAAGGGAAGAAAATGTTTAATGACTACTTCAGTGAAATGGGAAAATTTCAAATCTTTTCACTTATACCCAAATAACAACCAGCACTTGTGTCTATGATTATTATTGCATTATTTTGTTAAGTTGTTCAACTCGGATATTTAACAATGCAATAGGGGAGTTACTACAGCTATTTTGTCAGAACTCTCAATAAGCTTATTCAATCATTGGCTTAACAGTTAATATCCATCAGAAAATTCAAATAGGAAAACCCTGAAATTTTTACAGGTTAAAACTTTTTAAATGCTGCCTTTCAAAGCTTGTGCTTAATGTCAAGTCATTCTTTGATGGAAGACTGGAAGTAGCTGAGCTGGTTTTGATTCTGCTGGGACACTGTTCTTGGCTTAGAATTATGGGCCAATTTACCTTTTTTACACCTTTACTTATTGAAAATAATTAAGGCGTACTTGAAAACCCGTGGTCCAAATGAACTAGTTAACATTTGTGCCACAATTTCTCATTTTTGCTGTGTTTTAAGAATAAATGTCCACCAACAAATTGATTTGTTATCCTAAAAGTTATATTTTAGGAAAATCTATGACAAAGTGGAAAATCTTTTTTACAGGACTCATTTCTTCCTTTAGGAGTTGAAACTAAAGTGATATTCACATGTGCTCATGAATGAGAGAAAGCTTTTTAACTTTTGTTATTCAATATCCCACATTATGATAAGAGATCTGTCAAAGGTGAAATGTAGAAAAGTTGGACGCAAATTAACTGTGGGTGAGCTAGTAATTAATTAAAAATATTTTTCATCTTAGTGAATTGCTTTCTCTTTTTCTTTTTTTTTTTTTTTAATCAAAATTATGGTCATTCATTACAGTGAGAATCTAAAGCATATAATGTGGCTATTATTACTGTTATTTGTCCTAATTTTAGTTTTTTTTTTTTTTTTTTAAGTAGTTGTAACAACATTTTGATGAAAATTTATCTTTTTCCCCCATAAATTGTATTCTAAAAGGGGTTGTGATGTTGTCTTCAATTGTATCTCTCATCAAAGTGTTGAGATAGTGGGACAGGAAAACATCTCTGCCATACATGCTGTGACTATTTTATTTTATAAGACTAGTTTGATATAAGGTCAATTTTTTTGGGGGGGGTATTTTCCCCCTTACCCTATTCTTGAATAGTCACAGATTCCAGAAATTGAAAAAAAAATTTTTTTATATATATATATATATATATATAGTGGGTACCCATACTTGAGTAGACATTCCCTTTGTTCATTAGACAGTAATTTGCATCTATTGGACTGAATATTCAAGAAAGATGTCATTTTGGAGCATTGTAATAAAATTTCAGGCCGGTAAAAATATGAAAAAAAAATATACTGTTTAATAAATAAATAGCGTGTCTACTTGAATATGGTTATCCACTAAAAATAACGTTTAAAGTGAAGCCTAAGTATAAATCTGCTCAAGGGAGATAACCACTGTGGCTAAATTTGCTTTTAATGAAAAATGCATTTACATTACAGCATAAAAATATAAATGTAAAGGTAAATGTAATGTTTTTTTGTTTTTTTTTTTTTTCTCGTCCCTTTTAAAAGAAATCTTGTTTACTTTCAAAGATTTTTTTTTATAGAAATGTAGTTTTGTTTTAACATATAGAGGTGACTTTGCTTGCAAAGCAAAAATGTTATCCTGTAAGTGACTCATATGAATGAATGTGTTGTCATATCCTGCTATGGCAACAGAAAATGACCATGATTGAAATTAAGTCGTGCAATAAAAATGAGCCTTGAAAAACAATACAGTGTAAAGAAAAATAGTAAATAATGCAAAGTGTTAATAGTTAAGAATGCCTGTTACTTATGAACTCTATTATCTCCTTCAGATTTATAGGTGAATTATTCAAGATGAATATGTTAACGGAGAAGATAATGCATAACTGCCTTTATAAGCTCTCCTGTTCGACAGATGAAGAGCGACTGGAATGTTTCTGTAGCCTGTTGTCAAGTATTGGACAAATTTTGGAGAACAAGGTAAGCCCTTCACTTCATGGCTCTCCACCCACCATATATATATATATATATATATATATATATATATATACACACACACTTTTTTAATTCCTCAGTTTCATAAATAACTTAATTTTTTTTTTCCTTTTTTAATCAATAAAAGCATTGATTTCAATCCAGTTCAGTATACATTTCAGTCTGAAGCAACATTTAATATCATCATAAAGGCAACCTACATTCTGCAATTGCTTATTGTTGTATATTACACCAAAGCTATGAAATAAATTTTGTTATTACATGTTTCATGGCTTCTATTGTGTTTATCAAAGATTGTCATGTGATACATAATTATGTCTTCATATAAAACATCAAGAAGAAATCTGCCATATTAAAAACAAAGAAAAATTGAAAATATGCTAAAGATATTTTGATATAAAGACCAGACAAATGAAAGTGTAGTAATTGCAAACAAAAGATTAACATTCATACTTTCTAAATAAATTTAGCACATAAATCATCAACTATCACACCATAATAATTGACTGTTAAAAAAAGTTTCTTTTAGCAATCCAGGGCAAACTGTAACTTTTTATTTTTTCTTCTTGACACCACTATTATATTGTACTACCTTCAATCCGTCGGCAATGTTTGAGATTATAAAAATGTGAACCGTGTACAATGTGATATTTACCATTTTATAAATAGCTATGGGAAATTGCTGCATGGTGGAAAATGCTCTTTTTTTTTTTTTTTTTTTTTTTTTTTTTTTCTTCTTCCCCCTTTTTGAAACCCGACCAAGGGAGTGAAGGTAGTTAAAATTAATAGAAGAGCTATTTGATACGCCATTCTATTGCATGCACAAAAGTTAGGTCATTTTATTTGTCATTGGAGTTAAAAACCTTTTACACATCATTTTTTTTTTTTTTTTTTTTTTTTTTTCTCTCTCCTGTAGTCTGCTGACCATGTGGATCAATATTTCAATAACGTGCAGAAAATCGTTGTAGATAAGAAAATCTCTTCTCGGATCCGCTTTATGATAATGGACTTGATAGATTTACGTCGTCGGAATTGGGTTCCACGCCACACAAACAAAGGCCCAAAGACTCTTGAAGAACTGCACCAAGATATTGAAAATGAGCAGATGGAATTGCGGCAAAAAATAGATGCTGCAGCTACTCATCTGACAGCCAACCAGCGAAATCGAGGCGTACGGGCTGGGTCAATGGGACCACCTGCACCACCACAGGCTCATGATGGCGAGGGATGGAACACTGTCTCTACTCGCCTCATGCGAACCCAGATTGATCCCAAAATGTGGTTACCTAAAGTAAGTAAATGCTGCATGTATACTTGCTGGGGGGGTAGGAAAGACTTTATATTCAAGCATTAGTGCTGTGAGATGTTTAAAGACACCCCCCCCCAAAAAAAAATTATTTTTCTTGAATATTTTAAATTTCCTATGGTCAAGGAACAAAAAAGGATTTTTAGTTTTGCTTAAATTATATTTGTGTAAATTACAATCATATGATCATAACTTTGTATTTGTAGAAATGTAAATCTATGGCCCAGTTTCTTTCCCATCTCACCTTTCCTGAAAGAATTACTACTTTCCCAAGCAAAAATCAAAAGAAAACAGTTAAATTCACTACCTCATGTTTTTCGAGATACGTCCATCCCATGTGAATTATGGTAGTTTTGTCCTCATGTTTTGACTGACCTTTCAATCACCTCATGAACATTCTCAAGTTTTAAAAGCTTTGATAAACCAATGACAACCTTGCTTTTGTATATAAACAAATACAACAAAATAAATCCAGCATTGTCTTGATAAAGTCCCTCAGAGGATGAAATGCATCAACTAAAATTAGTTGTCCTCTTCATAAATAGATGCTACTGGGCTTAAATTGCGTTGGTGTATATATATATATATATATATATATATATATATATATATATATATAAAAGGAAAGAAGTATGATAAAGTAGGAAAGTTTTTGACACTTTCCAGCCATTTGGACCTCATCAGATTAAATTTGTGTTTACAATGATGTGACATTACTTGGACATGTGGAGAAATTTTATATATATATATAGCTAATTTAATTTTTTTCCCCGTCACTTTTGTTGGTAAATATCCCACATTGTGATAATAAATCTACCAAAAACAGTCAAATATAACAAGCAGAGTAAATTTGTGTCCATGTTCTTACATTTAACTTTTGTTGGCAGGTCTTCTATTATCACAAAGTGTGACATTTAATAAATGATGGCAACATAAATGAAAGGAAAATGAATCTAAATGAAATCTGTAAGATTATAATACTCAAAAATAAAAAAAACTTTGTCATGCTTCCTTTCTCTCTCTCTCTCTCTCCCCCCCCCCATATAAGCTGAAGATTGCATGAAACACTGTTACTACTTAGTGTTTGGTCACCTCCTGGAAAGGGAGGAAAGAGCTTGTTCCTAGAAATTCTAAAAGGTCATCCAAATTTTCTTGTGTTTGTGCGAGAGAAGTCTACTTTAAGTAGCCATCCTCTTCAAAACTTAGGCATGTAAATATTGGCTCTCAACCTGCAATAACTCACCCCATGTCTAATTGGGCATAGTGACATCATCACACATAGTGCAGGATGTCATTCAGGCAGTAAGGCTGAGAGCTGATGACACTTACAGGATGATTTTAAGTATGTTGAATAGGAAAAATGTTAACATAGAGCAGTTGAGCTTTAGTATCGTTGAAAGATAATCCTGCTGGAGACCTTGCATTTATCCCCGTGTCTGTTCCATGTGTCAAAAGTAAAGAAAAATACAATGAAGGTAACGTTTTGTTTTTTGTTTTTTTTTTGTTTGTTTTCCAGCCTTGTAAAATTGATGATAATGTGCAACTAATTCCCGGTGTTGGTGCTAACAAGTTTTGCCCCTGGGCCTGTGGTAGTACGGGAGGTGGTGGCCGTGGCTCAAGGAGTGACTATCTACAGAACAGTGACAGGCAATCGGCTCCAGCAAACCGGTAAGGCTTATCCCCATTCAACAATTTTTTTTTTTTTTTTTTCTTTTACATTGCATGACCATTACGTAACTTTTTTTTTTTTTTTTAAATGATAAACCCCTACACTTTCGTCCTACAGATTTTCTGCTTTGAGTGGAGATGATGATGATGCCACTGCCCCAATGGGTAATGTCCGTGGTGGTGGTCAAGAGAATCGGCCGGAGATGTTTGGGCGTGGAAGCATGAGACGTGATGGTGGACGCTCAGGGGGGACACCTGGCCAGTCAGGTCGTGGCCAGTTTAACAGTTCACGTGGGAAGACAATCTCACGGAGATTTTCGCAAGAAGACAGAAATAATCAAAAACGGGGTTCAAAGTAAGTTTATTTCTCTCTCTCTCTCTCTCTCTACCCACCTCTCTCTCTCTACCCACCTCTCTCTCTCTCTACCCACCTCTCTCTCTCTCTACCCACCTCTCTCTCTCTCTACCCACCTCTCTCTCTCTCTACCCACCTCTCTCTCTCTCTACCCACCTCTCTCTCTCTCTACCCACCTCTCTCTCTCTACCCTCCCCTCTCTCTCTCTACCCACCTCTCTCTCTCTACCCCTCTCTCTCTCTCTACCCCCCCTCTCTCTCTACCCACCTCTCTCTCTACCCCACCTCTCTCTCTCTCTACCCACCTCTCTCTCTCTCTCCCTCTCTCCTCCCCCTCTCTCTCTCTCCCCACCCTCTCTCTCTCTCTACCTCTCTCTCTCTCTACCCCCTCTCTCTCTCTCTACCCCTCTCTCTCTACCCACCTCTCTCTCTACCCCTCTCTCTCTCTCTCCCTCCCTCTCTCTCTCTACCCCCTCTCTCTCTCTCTCCCTCTCTCTCTCTCTACCCACCTCTCTCTCTCTACCCCCCTCTCTCTCTCTACCCCCTCTCTCTCTCTACCCCCTCTCTCTCTCTCTCTCTCTCTCCCCTACCTCTCTCTCTCTACCCACCTCTCTCTCTACCCCCACCCTCTCTCTCTCTCTACCCCCCTCTCTCTCTCTCTCTCTCTCCCCACCTCTCTCTCTCTCTCTCTCTCTCTCTACCCCCTCTCTCTCTCTACCCCCTCTCTCTCTCTACCCACCTCTCTCTCTCTACCCCCTCTCTCTCTCTCTACCCTCCTCTCTCTCTCTACCCCCCTCTCTCTCTCTCTACCCCCTCTCTCTCTCTACCCACCTCTCTCTCTCTACCCCCCTCTCTCTCTCTCTCTCTCTACCCCCACCTCTCTCTCTCTCTACCCCACCTCTCTCTCTCCCCCCTCTCTCTCCCTACCCACCTCTCTCTCTACCCACCTTTCTCTCTCTCTACCCACCTCTCTCTCTCTCTCTACCCACCTCTCTCTCTCTCTCTCTCTCAAATACCAGAATATTAAACATTTGCTTTTCTTTTTAGTGATAATCTTACACCTCTCCGAGTACAGAGTCGTGAGGAGGGCCGTTCCCGTCGGATTCGCAGCCGAGAGAACAGTCGTAATCGTACCCTACATACCCCGATGGGAAGTCGAGAGAACAGTGCAAACAGGCAATCTGTGTTACACTCCAGGGAGAACTCACGTGATGCCAACATGTATAGCAGAGAGAATGGCAGACTCCAAGATAGTAAAGTTGCATCAACTGAACGAAGCAATCAACCTGTTAAATCTCATTCAACCAAAGAACAACCAAAACAAATGTCTGATGAAGAGATTGAAAAGAAAATAGCTGCCATAATTGATGAATATTTGAACATCAAGGACTTAGGGGTAAGCAGGGTTCATTATATATAAGTTCAAATAAATAAATATGCATAATGATGATTGCCTAGTGCATGAAACTCATTTGTTGGTATGTATGGTATTATATTGATTTTTCTAAGCATAGCTTAGATGTGGCACAAGGCCAAATGTATGGGCCATCTAGTGAGGATTGAACTCACTTTTCAGTCGTAACTGATTTAGTAAGTGTCTGAAAATGAGTGGCAAGGTGTGGTGTTTGAATTTTTTATAATTTCTTGCGTGTTCACATAATTTTTTTTTTCTTTTCAGGACATAAATTGTCCAAATGTTTTCCATGTTAGCCATTATCAAGGATGAATTTTATTTTAACTGAATATATGCATTGCTTTATGTATGTATCATCCGCATGTACAAAAAGGCTAAAAATAATAGAAGCATTATTAATCTTTGCCTCACCAAGTTCCTTATAGAATTGCCCCCTCTGATACTGAATTCTTTCTGGTGTCACAAAAAGCGTGCACTACCATTTTAAAATTATAATCTTTTGTATTGTGTGTATAGATTCCATTTTTTTTGTATACTAATAAAAGAATGGATGAGCAATATTTTATGGAGTTCTGGCGGGTACAGTTTACCATGTTGTCTATCAGACTGTGGAACCTCTGGAAGTGGGGGGGTGCACATGCCACTTTCTGTACATGAACAGTGGCAACACAATCTGGGTGAGATGACCTTCCACATTTCAGGTGATTGAGGTTGATAACAAGGTTGTGTTCTGTTAACACCAGTCTTCTCCTCTCTCTCCTATGGGGCACATCTGTCTCGTAGCCTTCCATCAAAGAATGAATAATGAGTAGCCTAAACTTTTCAGCATTGACTTGGTTTTCGTCATTGCAGAAGCAGAGTCGAAGTAGATTCCACCACTTGGTAGATCGGTGCAGCACCCTGTAGTACGTTAGCTGCTTGTCAGCTCTCTCTATTACCCCCCCCCCCCAAAAAAAAAATAACCCAAATGTACTGAGTAGGATTGCACAGCACAAGGTATGGTATGATTTTCATGACGTTTTTGACAAAACTTCTTTTCTGAAGGTCTCATCAGTGTAGGCAGTTGTCATCAAATTCACTGGCCTTCTGTCATACAGGTGTATGGTGGTGGGGCTCTCCTCATTGGCACTTTGCTACTTTTATCTTGCTAGCTACATCCTTTAGGTTCACATGTAGTGTGCCACATGTTCCTGTTCCATATTTGGCTAAGTGGTGAAACAATGCAGGGGATGAAAAAAAAAAATTGACCAGGTAATCCTCTCCAATGTGGAGGATACAACTTTGTGGGTATCACCAACTGTCCTTGGTACCCGAGCTGTTTCACAGCCCAAGTATAGCTGACTTCAGGCTTCTAGGCCACACTTGGCTGATTTTGCTGGCATGTATGTCAAGCCAAAGTGACAGGAATTTATCAGAAAATGGCCAGATCTTGTATGCCCTGTCATGCTCAGGGTGGTTCCTTGGTTTTTCAGTTAAATTACAAGAATGATAAAACAAGGACAAAATTCTTGAAAAACCAGTCTCCTATCATATTTCTAAAAACCTGACATTTGTATAAACTCCTCTTTGTGAGTCCAACAAGAAGTAAAATGGCTAAGAAAGCCTTCATTTCGACAAAAGGTGACTTCATTCCATGTGTTTACATATGCATAGACACATTTGTCTCTTTCCTTTCATTCCTTTGACGAATATATTTGTCTCATTGACAAATAAAGTAATTATTGTCTTTTATGAATAAATAAGATAATTCGCCTTCAGAAAGTCTGTTAAATTCATGGGTCCAATAGCTTCCATAAAACTAGTCAGCCATGGATGGTAGTAGCCACTCTGCATTTCGTGGCCGTCATAGTTTTCCTCCTGTCAAAAGTGTGGCTACTCTGACAACTTCACCATCTATATCCACCTGAGTAAATCCTTTGAAATAATTATTGAATTCATAATAATAACTTGAATAAAGGGTTTGTTTGATGTTCCTGCAGCCATTTTCGTAAACAAAAAAGTGATAAAATTAATGCAGGTTTACTCGATATTACACCCATGTAGAGTAAAGAATTTAAAATGGCATTGGAAAATGGCAGTTTAGCTCCTTTCATAACGAGTACACAGCTATTTCCACCTTAAAATATTGGGATTAGTAGTGTTTATTTATAGCAACCCTGTCAAAGCAACAGTGTGCCTAGAGCAGCAAAGGGAGAGAATTCTCTGCTGACAATTTTCGTCTCCAATGAGGTAACAGTTAACAAAAAGAAAAAGCCAACACTCAATATCAACTATGAACACTGTCACAATGTGCTGACTGTGTTTGGAAAATATAACATTCCTATAACTTTAGATACATACGTAAAACCATGCACATATTCAGTTAAAAATAAAATAAAATTCATCCTTGATAATGTCTAAAAGTATAGCGAAAAGTGCTTTGAAAACATTCAACAAATTGCAATAACAATCATAAATATGAATGCTAGCCATTATTTTATGAGGTTACAAATGGCAACATTTTTATTTCACTAAAACAAGATATTAAACATATTTCTTAAGTTTTTTCACTGAAACAAATAGCATCTCTGATACGTCTTTTGTTTTTCCATGCAATCAAAACAATTATCCTTTATTTATGAAGTATTGGCAAAGCATAACATACACGTGTGCTATTTAAGGAATTGGTGAAGGTTCAAGCCCAACTATGAGTATAGTGGAAAGGGAGGTAAATCAACAAGTTAGTAAATTTAATGATTACTTCTCTTTGTCATTTTAATAATCTATACAAATAAAATAAAATATTCATCTACCTTTTAGATCCCAAGCAAAATGAAGTTTAATTAAGGAGTTCCTATGTTTCTTAGGTTGTAGTCTTATTTGTTCATGTCTTTCATGTGAGGCACTAAGATGAGTCTATTAAGTGATCATCTTAATCAATTTGGTCTTTAAATAGTTTTTCTTTGTTGCTAATCTTTTTCTTCTGTGAGAGATTTCCATTTCACTGTTATATTAAACACATAATTTTTAACTTTAAAAGTTAAGCAAAAATGTATTTTTATATAATATCAGTTATAATCAATGAATCATAGATACCATTGAATGTCTAAAAATATATATATTAAATAGTTCATTGGCCTCTAATTTACTTGTGACTTCTTTATTTCCACTTTATTGAATCTCACTATTAAAACTGACAATTGCTGTCATTTTGACAGCATGGATGCACTAGTGTCCTTGTTTTTAATTTTATGGAATCTTTTATTTTAATTCTAGTATGGGAATAACATGCACTTAATTGTCTTTCCTTCTCTTTCCTTATTCACCCCTCCCCCTACAAGAACAGCATAAAGATATTTTTTAATCAATAAATTTAATAGGCTTTTTCTTCTTTGTGTATCTTAGTAGATTGAAGTTCTTTATAACTAACTCATAGACCCACTCTGGCAAGCAAAATATTGACACTTGATGTTTGTCTTTGATAAATTACAATAATTATTGTTCTCCATATTATTAAGCACTTTGTTGACAAAGTTCTGTTACACACACACACACACACACAATTCCAATGAAATTCAAGTTACCATTGATTTTAGTGCACAATGTGCAACATATATTCACAACTTAAATTTCATTGTAATCCATTTAAAAATGGGGAAATCCAGGAAATATTTGACTATTTTTGTGTGTGTGTGTGTAAATAAATAAATGCTAAATGTTACTTATGGACCTGTATCTAATAATGTCTGAATAATAAACAAATAATAATAATAAAAAAAAAAAATCTTCTTTCGACCGTGAAGGGATGGACCAAAATCTTAATCCTGATTTTGCATAATGGGTCATGCCGATAAAAGACAATCCTAGTGAAACTAATGCTTTTGCCGAAAGGAAGGGAATTATCAAGGAATTTCATTCAATGATTAAACTGGGAAACAGGTCTTATTTGAATACTAAACCATTATTACACGTCTTCTCTTTTTAAAAATCAAAAACTCTTTTGTTTACTTTTCAGGAAGCAATTATGTGTGTGTCTGAATTGAAATGTTTGAGCAACTTCCACATTACAGTATCGACAGCCATCAGCCATGTTTTAGATATGACTGAACAGAGCCGTAAATTGACAGGAAATCTTTTCTATTCTCTGATTGTGGAAAAGATTCTACCGCACAGTGTCTACATTACTGGGTAAGTAAAGCACCTAACCTTTCTATTTAGGTGGGTATGACCGTCCTCTTTAACCCCCAAGTCCAGTGAGTATTTCCCTTTATGACATTAGGTAACCAAAAAAAGTCCTTGCCATATTTTATGTCATGTGGGGAGTGATCGCTGATATGAAAATGAATACATCACATGCTGGAAAAGCCATGGGAGTGGTTGGCAGTGTTCTTGACCAATGCACGTGTGTTGTGCGCACATCAGTTATAGCTCAAGCAGCAGTAAGGAAGCCTGGCAGTGTTGAAGTCGCTCATTCAGGGTTCTCTTTTTTTCTTTTTTTTTTTTTTTTTTTTTCCTCTCCCCACTAAAAAAAATAAAACCTAAATTCTATAAGGAAAAAAGGATTCACTGGCCACAAATAGATATTGTATTTAATTAAGCTCATTTCCTCAAACTGATAACAATTTTTTAAAAATATCTTGTTTATCTTGTTGAGCCCTTGCGCACTGTTGGAGGAATGTTGGCAAAAGGTTATGGATGCCAATGGGGACTAACAGTATGTCAAATTTGGTGTATACCTTTTTCTAATAAATAAAAAAACGGCAAGGACTTTTTTTTTTTTTTTTTTTTTTTTTTTTTTCCCTTCACATATCTGAAAGAATTTTTACTTTCCCAAGCAAAAATCAAAAGAAAACTGTTGAATCCACAACCTCGTGTTTTTCACGATGTACGGCACTACATCCATCACATACCATAACAATCTAATCACAATTTAAACAATCATTTTTAAAAAAAAAAAAAATTCTTGAATATTACCAGACTTTGAATTATGGCACTTTGTGTTTTCCATTTGTTTTGATTGACCTTTCAATCACCTGATGAACATTTCTAAATTTAAAAGCCTTGATAAACTAATGACATCCTTGCCTTTGTATATAAACACGTACAACAAAATAAAACCTACATTGTCTTGATAAAGTCCCCCAGAGAACAAAAGAATCAACTAATAGTTTTTTTTCTTGTCCTCTTATTCATGAGTAAAAGAATAGAAGATGCAACTGGACTTAAATTGGCAGGGTTGATTTTATTTTAGTAATTAATTATTCAATGCAAAAGATGGAAATTAGCATTTTTATGGAAATTGCTTGAATTCCAGTTGAGCTGCTGCTTCTACTGCAGTTAATAAATTGGTTTATTTTGTCTTTCCAGACTCAAACAAGTGATGGAGTATGCTGAAGACTTGGAGATTGATATTCCTAAAATTTGGACTTATCTGGCTGAACTCATATCTCCTGTTTTGGCTGAAAATGGATTCCCTTGGGATTTTCTTACAGAAATTGCAGACCCCTTGAAAGAATCTAAAAAGGGTGGTGATTTTATTGCAGCCCTTCTTACAAACTTGGTTGATACAATGGTAAGTAGCATATCATTTACATATTTTTCTATCTTTAATATGATACTGTAGGTTTGTATTGTGTGTGTGAAAGAGTGCAAGTTTGAGATCTAGAGAGAGCTAGCTAGATATTATTTGATGTGTTACATAAGTGTATGTAAAATGGGGTGGGGGGATTATTGAAAATGAAAAAAGGGAAGTCCTCATTCCCCCCCCCCCCCTTCATTCAAGGTTTTTTATTTTTATTTATTTATTTGCTTTTTCTTTTTCTTCTAGGGAGAAAACAAAGTGAGAGAATTCTGGTCTGCTGCCAATCTGAAATTGTCCGACTTCACTGAAACTGATGCTACCACCTTCATAACTAAAAAGGTATTCAGAATAAATTTCTCTCTTTTGGCCTTAATAGTCTTGACTCCTCCTCCTCTCCCCTCCCAATAGTCTCTGGCCTCACAAGAACTCGTCCATCACCAATCAATCTTCCATACACCATAATACCACATTCTCTCTAGGGGGACCTACAAAACACACCTCATGCCATAAAAATTTAATGATACTAAAATATATATATAAAAATCTGAAAAAAGGGGAGGGAGATGAACCCCATAAACTAAAATATTAACACAAATCAAATTAAACATAAATGATGTTAGTAGGGCCCGTCTAACCCTCGAAACAGAGGCCACTGTATTCTGCCCATTGAACAAAATCAAGAAGCGCTCTCATTAATGGGAGTGGGGAAAAGGATAAAATATTATACGGGAATGGAAAAATATAAAGCTGATGCAGTCGAGATGAAAGGGGCCAAAAACAAATATGGGAGGTCGAAAATCTCAACCTGGATCATAACCAAAGATGTGGCTGGGGACAGGCCGAGAACAACACTTACATTAACTAGGTACACAAAAGCTTGTCTAACCTAACCAAGGGGAGGGCTCCACAGGAAACCACTCCAATGTGACGTAGGCTTGACCTAAAAGAGAAAATCAAGGCTAGCCCCATTCAAACGAACCAAGCTCACCTCAGTCACCCAACTTTCGCTGAAGACTGTCGAATGCGAGCGTTTTCTATCAGTTCTAATCTTCATCTTGAGCTGATGCTCAAAGAATCGAATATGGTTTCCACGCAAGACTTCTTCCATTCGCGTTGTCAGAAACACCATCCGTTTCACCCTGGAATACAGTGGCGACACATTGTCACACACATGCGCGATCAATGGGCACAAGCCTTTCGGGAGCAAGACGAGTTGTCAGCTCGACAACATGATCCCATAGGGTGTGGAACCAGGGGCAATGGGACAAAGCCGTTTCCTCTAAACCAAGGCTACACCATTCACAGTCTGGCAAACCAACCAAGCCCCTATGAAGGCCTTGTCATTGGGAGGCAACTGATTCCGAGCAAATCGCCAGGTAAGCGAAAACTCTGGGTTACTGAGATAATCCGCCGCTGGTGCCCAAGACCAGTAAGAGTGAACTACCAACAAGTCAAGCCACTCACATAGGGAATCCTTCGCAACCCCCTCCACTAGAAGATGATAGAAGACCTTCCTAGGCCAAGGAAAAGCCAACGAGGCCGATTGACACCTGCAAAGGAAAACCAATTGTTCTCATTTCACGTGCCATGCCTATTCCGGATGTCTCGTTATCTCCCTTTAACTAAACTCTCCAAGTTTTTGTTCCCCCAATACAGTAGGCAGGTATTAAACTCAAAATTCACTGTCACTGGATCCAACCAACGCTTTTATCCACTCCTTCTCATATGCTATTAAATATGGTAGTTATAATTTTTCTTATAAAGGAAAATAAATGACTAATTAATTAATCAAACCACATTTCACCCGTGTTAATACATGCAGTTTATTTTTTCTTTTTAATTTTCTTTCCTTTATGAATTTTTTTTTTTTTTTTTTTTTTTTTTACAGAAACTGGAATTTATTTTAGACAAGGAGAGTCCAGAATCTAAATTAAACAGTTTGCAAAGAAAGCTGCATTCCCTACTGCAAGACAGCAACTGCAAGAACGAAGCTATCCTTGACCTCATTGATGTAAGTAATACTGACCTAGCTCTCCCGTCCATATAGCAAAAATATACCCCTTAATTCAACCACAATATGCAAATTAACTGTCGGAAATGTTAACATCTTGCAAAACAGAATGTAACGATTTTTAGACCTGTTATTAAAGGGGCAATTTGTTAAGACAACTTCTCAGCCATGACGACCGAGTCTCTTATGGCTATTTGTAACCTTTCATAAAATTTCACTTCATTTATTTTATAGACAGCAAAAAGTTGTTCGGATTATTTTTTCTTTTTTTTTTTTCTTTACACCATTCCCAACCAAAATAGCATTTCTTTTTTTGTTTTTTCCTCCAAGGTAAATAAAAATGATGTTGCAATGCTGTTTCGGTTGTTTTCCATGTCCTTCATCTTTTATATTTTCCAGACTGAAATCCCAGAATCTGTAACAAAGACTGGAGAATTTATCCGAATATTAATGACTGAGATCTGTTCAAGTGCAATAGTTGGTAAGTAATTACATGGTTAAAAAAATCAGCAACATTTACTCACTTTGGTTTGTTACATTAAATTATGTCACTTAGTGTCTTCCATAATTCACTTTAATTCAATTTAACCTGAAGATGATTTGAGTGTTTCTTAAATTTAAAAATTCTGAAAAAATTATGGCGTCTTTACTTTTGTTTATAAATACTTGTTCAAAATGAAATCCTTACATTTGCTTTAAGTCCATCAGAGGACAAAACACAATGGCTAAGATTTCCTTTCTGTTTTTTTATATATATATATATATATATATATATATATATATATATGGACAAAGTGCGACAATTATTTTAAGACATTTTTATGTTTATAGATACAAATATTTAAGTAAATGCTCTGTTTATAATAAACAGTATTAACATTTATTATAAACAGAGCATTTACTTAATTATTTGTATCTATAATAATGTATAAAATGTCTTGTATAGATCTGGCCTCTCTCTCTTATTCTTCTTCTTCTTGTTCTTCTTCTTCTTGTTCTTGTTCTTCTTCTTGTTCTTGTTCTTCTTGTTCTTGTTCTTCTTGTTCTTGTTCTTGTTCTTCTTCTTCTTGTTCTTCTTGTTCTTCTTCTTCTTCTTCTTCTTCTTCTTCTTCTTGTTCTTCTTCTTCTTGTTCTTCTTCTTCTTGTTCTTCTTCTTCTTGTTCTTCTTCTTCTTGTTCTTCTTCTTCTTGTTCTTCTTCTTCTTGTTCTTCTTCTTCTTGTTCTTCTTCTTCTTGTTCTTGTTCTTCTTCTTCTTGTTCTTCTTGTTCTTGTTCTTCTTCTTCTTCTTCTTGTTCTTCTTCTTCTTCTTCTTGTTCTTCTTCTTCTTCTTCTTCTTGTTCTTCTTCTTCTTCTTCTTCTTCTTCTTCTTCTTGTTCTTCTTCTTCTTCTTCTTCTTCAGGGTATTATTTCTTTTCCTTAAAGTAAAAAATTTTTTTTTTTTTTTTCCTTCCTTCTTTCTATCAGGTGAAGGGGGAAGTGCCAAAGTGAAAAAAAGTACAATTAATGGCCGGTGTGTTATCCTCGTGAAATTTTTGGATCATCAATTGGACCTTCAATTACACGCTCTCTATGCTTTGCAAGCTTTGGACCTGAAAATGGAACATCCACCCAGTAAGTTGTCTTCTGTCTTACAAACACTTAATGTTCTCAATTCTCTCTTTCATGGTTGAGGCACTAATATAAATAATAAAAAAAATAGTTGACTAGAAGCAGTGATGTTGCAGGGTGTGGCAGCCTTTACTAAAGATGGGACTGGCATCATAATACTTTTCATCTTTTGAACATCAAGTTGAGGGAGAGTCACCAACACGGAGATCCTCTTCACTCTCCTCTAATAACAATCTCCATTGACTGGCTCACATACATTAAATGTGGGGGGGGGGGTGAAAAAACTGTTCTATTGTACAGAAAATTGCCCTTACCCAGGCATGATAGAATGAGGATGACCCATGTTTGTTTCAAAGAGGTCTGAATGAGACATTAATTCATTCAACCTGGATGTCAAGAAAAAAAGGAAATTGTGAATAAACTTTCTCTGTTGCTGTGAGGATAAGTGACTGAGATAAAACACACTTGGCAGTAAGACAACGTGTTAACAAGAGCTGTCGCTGCAACTGTCACAACAAACACTGAATCCCATCATCTCACAAGACTGATAGGTGCTAATTTGGGGGTAATATTTGGAGAAGCTTTAGTTTATGTGAGGAAATTTTAAGTTGAAAGAAACAAGTTCCTCGTTAAGTTGGTTCTTAGCCTTGAATTTAGGGAAATAAATGCAAGCAGGTTTTTTTTTTTTGTTTTTTAAATACATGAACAAATGAATTGTTAGTATGGAATGTATGTGTGAGAAAAGGCCAAATCTACATTATGTGTGCATAGCATGTGTATTGGCAGGAAATCAGCACAAATACATCTAATGAGAACTAAGCCCAAAATGTTTTGATGTTTTCCTAAAATAAACTATGCAAAAAATAATTTAAAGTGTAAAAATTTTAGCTTTTTTTTTTTTTTTTTTTTTTTTTTTTTTTTTTTTCCAAGCAACTGAGCTAATTTGTAAATTTTAATTTTACATTTGTGTTGTACAGATTTGAGATTAGTTGTACTACTTAGTCTTATTGATTTTTTTTTTTTTTTTTTTTTTTTTTTTTTTTTAAACGCCCTCTCTTCTCTCTACACAATTTTTAACTGGGTTGGGCGTGCGTGCACGCACACGTGTGTACCCTTATGGGAGAGAGACTGTCGGACTGCTAGATCCTTACAAGAAAAATTCCACTTTAGAAGGCTTCAAGTTGCCTCCATATGTCTGGTATTCATTCTTGCGTAGTGTCTCTCCAGATCAAACCACAGCCAATATTCTCCAATTTGATGGCTTGCAGGAGGTTACAAGGAGTGAAAGTGAGAGAAAAAAAACTAAGTATAGAAAGGATTGAGGAAAGATGATGATTGTATTGGGGTGAGATTGCTTCTGAATGCTGGACATTGACGAAGCCCTCTGCCTATTGATGACATTGCTCTGGCTGTATATACACACACACACACACACACACACACACACACACACACACACACACACACACACACCTGAAGCCAGTCAACCATATTGTGCTAGATGTCCACCAAACAGGGCTGTGGAGTCAGAACACAAAACCTCCAACTCCTCTTTATGTAATTAAGTGATTATGGCCTACAATTCTCATAAAAGCCTATATGCACTAACTTGGGTAGGCCTATATCATAAGAACTGGTTTATATCAAAGAATATATATTGTGGCTTTTATATCGTCACCTATTCACTCATCAATATTTCCTAACAGAAAAAAAAAAATCTTTGAAAGGATATAGAAGAAATAACAAAAGTAAAAATTCTATAATGTAAGACTTTTTACACACACATATATATATATATATATATATATATATAGGCAGCAATCCTTTCATGCACATTTCATTGAAAACGACAGACAAGGTGCTTTTATTTAGTTTTTTTATACAATTTCTCATGCAATCTAATAATTATATAAAAACTGTCCGAATGTTCTTTTTATCCCAGCACTTTTGGCTGTACATTTAGCCATTTTCAAGGATTATATTTTAACTGTGAAAATTAGAAATAGTTTGTTTGTATGTCCTATAAAATGTTTTGGGTTTTTTTTTGTTTGTTTGTTTTGTTTTGTTTTTTTTGTTTTGTTTTTTTTGTTTTTTCTTCAAAAAATGGTAAAGATATTATGTCCTTGTTCGAAGTTAATAATATTAAGTGTTGGTTTGTTTGTTTTTATTAATAAAGCTTCCATTTTTAACTTTTTTTTTTTTTTTTTTTTTATTGCATGTAGATGATGCTATTATATTAGTGTTGTCAACAAGTATGTTATGAATAGTGTCCAGTAGGTCTCCATGAATATTTAAATGAGATCTAATTGAGCTATTGTCAGAAACGTGTAGAGTTAGTCTGCGTGTCAAACATGTTGTAGTGTGGTATATATATAATCTATCTTTGCAAAACAAAACTACTTTATAACATAAGTTGAAATATATTCTTTTACAGGATGTAAAAGACATAACAAAAATAAAAGTTCTATGTCAGATTTTCTTTTTTTTTTTTTTTTTTCATTTCATATAGTCTTGCAAATACAAAATAACTACAAAAAAAATGAAATGAAAGCTGAGATGAATTTCTTTAAAGGAAATAATTAAACAAACTTGCAAGACTTTTTTTTACATAGTGTAAATTCAACTGGAGTCTGTATAGTTTTACCGACTAACTCCAGTGACCCTTTAATTGTTTCTGCCTCTGATTCCACAACCCTGCCACTGGCCCTACAAGAATTCTCATCCATTCTTTGAGATCTTATTTTCAATCCTGCTAAGTGTCTGGCCATTCCCCTTGTAGTGGACCACTGGATAGAAGAAAGTGGGGTAACGCAATGAAGAAAAAGGTCAAATTGTGTCTGACATTATCACATGAATAGAGTAGCAGAGGTGCTACGATATCCTCAACCAGAAAAGCGAACTGAGAAAACCAGTTTACTCACTGATGGCTCAAGCCCGTGGTTGTTAGTTTTGTTTTACATAGTAGCAGATAAACAATTGCAGTAACATGTGATAGTCTTGTTTTTCATTACTCTGTATGATGTTGTGTGTCTATATGCAAATGTCAGTTTCTGAACTAATTAACTAAATGGTCCTTTTTTTTCTTTTCTTTCCAACCCCAGAGGTTTTGCGGATAATGTTTGAGATTCTATACGACGAGGATGTTATATTGGAAGAAGCTTATTTCAATTGGGAGAAAAGTGAAGATTCTGCTGAACAAGAAGGCAAAGGTGTGGCTCTGAAGCTTGTCATGGCCTTTCTCAATTGGCTGCATGAAGCCGAGGATGATGACGACGACGAGGACGATGACGATTGAGTCCCAGGCCAAATGCCGATCCGTTACAGGAAAACCAGGACTTTTCTTTGCGTAAACTCTGACCTCAACCCTTTGCCACTACTGCCCTTATTACTCACCGCTTTTTTTATGAAAGTGATAAATCAAAGAGGGAACGATGATTTTCTCATGTACAGAGAGAGAAAAAAGGAAAACAAAACGAAATTACCAAACTAGGAAACGGATCTCGGATTTGAAACGCTTAAATTTTTTTTTTTTTTTTTTTTTTTTTCACTTCATGGATTAGTCAGGAGTTATTTAAAAAAAAAAAAAAAAAAAAATCATTTTAAAATAAAAAATAAACCTATTTTCTTTATAGCTTTTTTTTTTTTTTTTTTTTTTCCTCCCCCACCTTGAAAAGTATTTGGGGGTGGAGACTTGACATTAAAGAAAAGGATTAACTAAAATCTCCCTCAGGAAGTGTTGAAAGGATTTTTTTTTTTTTTTTTTTTTTTATTAAAAGCAAAAAATCATTGAATCTGGTTTTATACTCTTTTTCCCTTATCACACCATGATTTTTTTTTTTTTTCTTTTTTCTACAGAAAAATAAAAAATAAAAAAAGTAATAAAAAAAAAAATATAAAAATTGACAGATGAAAGAAAACAACAGTTGAACAAAAAAAAAATAAAATAATTTAATGTTTTGTCATGCTGGAGGGTGGTGGAAACCCCCTTCTTGAACTCTTCTGTACCCACAAGGTATTGAAGGGGAGGAAAAAATTCTTTTTTTCAAAGAGTATAAGAAAATAAATGAATAAATACTAGATTTTTTTTTTTTTCTCTTTCTTTGCCATAAACACTGATCTGAAGAATGTCTTCAGCCTTCAGGAACTTTCCTGAGGAGATTCTAAGACTTGAACACTTCCAAACCAACAGTAGGGAGGTGGGGGAGTCAGTATTTGGAAGCCATTTTCTATTGGTTTTCTTCTGTGGATGGGCAATTTATTTCCTTCCTTAGCGAAGGACGTTTTTTTAAATTCAATTTTTACTGGACAATGACACGACACAGAGTTCCTAAAATAGAGCTGTCGGGGTCTGTATAAAATAATTGAAATAATGAATAATAATAAAAAAAAATTTAAAAAAATGCACATGGGAAGGGGAATGTAAAAAGACTTTTTAACTTTAATCTCTTTAAAAAAAAAAAAAACAATAGGAATCTTCAAAATAGACGATAAACTGGATAAATTTCAAAAGTGATTGAAAATCAGTGTAAATGGATGAAATACACTGCAAAAAAAAATTTTTACAAAAACAAAGGAAAAAAAAAAATGTAAATTTTTACAAAAAAAACAAATTTTTTAATTTTAATTTAGAAAATCTTTTTTGCAAAACTGAAAATTTGAAGGAAAAAAAAAAAACTTTAATAAATTGTGAAAATATAATTTTTTTTTTTTTTTTTTTTCTTATCAAGCCTGAACTTATTTTGTTTTTGATTCCTCTTTGCCCCCTCTTTATTTACTTTTTTTTTCCCCCTCCTTACTCACTTTGGCACTTATGCGACCCATGTAGAGATTGTGCCAGAAAGTCATTCAAATCTCCTGACCCCCTGGTGCTAAGTAAAATTATGCACACACACACACACACACACACACACACACACTGTTTCTTTGCCTTCTTTTCTCTTTTGAGAGGGCTAATACCCTCCTTCGGCCCATGTACCAATCTGGATTTCCCTGCCTTCCTTCAGTTCTGGATTTACTCTTTGCTTTCCAATATTTGGGAAGAAAAGACATTTTTTTTTTTTTTTTTTTTTTTTTTTTTATGGGGGAGAAAAATTAAAAAAAAAAAAAATGAAACCCCACTGTCATATTTCTTATTTTTACAAGGGGTGGGGAAAAAAAAAACTAAATGATTTCTGTCTTCTCCTCCATTCTTTGCAATTTATTTTTTCCTCCTTCCTTGCGTTTTTTTTTTTTTTTTTTTAATTGTTGACTTTGCTATAAATTTTGATTCCATGTTTGGCTTGAAAAAATAATTTTTTGTCTTCATTTTATTGGCTTATGGTTAACTTTTTATTCCAATTTCCTCCCCCTTTTTTTTTTTTTTTTTTTTTTTTTTTTTGGCTTGCTTGCTACAATTCAATATAATTGAGAGACAAGACAATGGTTGGTGGTGGTCATTTGAGAGAAGAAAAAAAAAGTGAAATTAAATTAAAAAAAAAAAAAACAAAAAAAAAACAGCTTTCTTTCCCAGACAGGTCTTTATTAGGCAACAAGTACAATTCAACCCACCGAGAAGGATGACCCCCCCTCCATTTTGTTTTTTTTTTTTTTTTTTTTTCCATTAATAATCAGGTCAGTGGAGAGGGAAAAGAAAAAGGGCCTTTTCTTTTAGTTGCTGAAAAATCTCTTTATTTGAAATTGTGTATGTTTTTATAAACCCACAATCAATGTATTTCTTTTGCACTGGCATTTTTCTAATAAGCATAGAATGTTGATCATGTCCAATAATGACAAGTGTTCAGTTAAAAACAAAACTGTTTCTAAATTTTATCTTTTGTCAGCTTAACACTAGATTTTCCTCTAAAATTAAGAAAAACTGAATCTGTTTCTGGATTAATAGAAATGAACCATTCCTAGCAAAAAAAAAAAAAAGTTAATCTGTTTCTGACACTTGAAGATATCAGCGTATTTTTAATGCTGCTTTTTTCTTCTTTTTTTTTTTTTTTTTTTTTTGTTTCCTTCTCTCTCTCTCACTCAAACACACACTCTTTCCCCTCAGCATTAGTTGCTCCAAAAAAAAAAAAAATCATTTTCATCTTTAAGTCTTTTCACATATTCCTTCCCCTTCCACCCATCTCAAGTTTTACTGTTTCACTTGGAAAATCCATCCAAGCTTAAAGGAAAAGTATTTCCAAATGGATATTCTCACTTGATGTGTATACTTGTAAAATACGAATCTTTAATAGTCTAAATGTAAGCTTTAGGCCAATTTTAATCCTTCTCTGATCTGGCTAAATATGTAATTCCTGAAGAAGAGGAAAAAGGAAAGATAAGGGTTTTGTTTCATTTTTAGTTTGTCTATGTTCATATTGTTCTTTTATAGTTTATATCTGAAATTTCACATGCGTGTGCGCATGACACTTAATGGTTGTGAAAATGGTCACTGGGCAAGGTCTCACCTCATCCCAAATACAATTAACTACTACTCTAACCTACATAAGTCAAAATATGATTTTTGTATGGTTTAAAAATTATTAGACAATTTTCAAATTCCTGTCCAGAAGAAATCTGCAAGAATGATTAAATAAGGGACAAGTAGAATAATTTGCAGAAGTTAATGCGTTTCGATATTTAACTTGGCTTCATCAGAAATTGGGTAATGTGATGTATGTTAAATTCTTTTTCCAAAAATTTCCAATGAAGCTAAATAGCAAAATACAGGTTTCCTACATGCATACATGACATTACAAAACGTACATTACATTACAAATAGAAAACAGCCAACCTTAATGGACCCTTAAGGTTGTCTATTTTCTATTTAAATTGAATTAATAATTACTCTGATTTGACATTGAGCTCTCTGGATTACGTCCTCCTTGGGATTATCCATATGGATTACCGAACTTTTCATTACTTATATAAGTTCCAAAATAATTTAACATTCCTTCTACCTCACCTAACCTAAAATAATTTATCAGGTATGATTACTAAATTTAATTTAATTATAATTAAAACTTTTCATACTAAAACTAACAAGAATGGATTACATTCTTGCTACTGTGGGCTTTCCATCTTACGAGCTGTCTAGTTAAGGAAGTGTACAACTTGAGCGAATACTAACAGCTCAAAAAAATAAGGGAAATTCTCATTCTTATCAGGAATGGATTCTCAGATGTTTTGACTGATTGAAACATGAACGTTTCAGCAGCTCCTCCACCCATACTAATTTATTCTTATCCTTTTGTATTTTTGACATCTGATGTATTTTGTTTTGGGTTCTACAACCATCTGTAAACACGCCGTCACTGCTGTCGTGGAGAGGTGGCATGCATTTTTTTTTAAATGCCTACAAGCAAGCATTTGGGCTTGAAACAACTTTGATCCCCCCCCCCAATCCCTGTCGTCCACAATCCCCCTCCTCCTCCTCTGCTTGTGTGCCATAACACATAATGTCATTTGAAATGGCTATGGTGTTGGCAATCATTTTATCACCTCTCCACTTCCAAGCAAAAATCCTGTTTCATTGAAATTGTTACCATTTCTTTCAGTTATTGAATTTGAATGCATTTGATTCTGGTCTTTTTTTTTTTTTTTTCTTTCTTTCTTTCTTTCTCTTGACTTGGACAAATTAGAAGTTTGTCTCAACCAGAAAATCTATTTCTACCTCTCATAATAGTTTGGACATTTGCATATAGACTTCAAATGCTAAATGGAACAACAATTATGGGACAGATGCTATGTAGATTTTCCACTTAAATAAAAACTCTGTCCCAATTTCAAGGTTTATTTACCCCATCTCACCACAAAGAAAAAAAAGACTTCTGTTACATACTATTGTAGTTTCACTGATCTGGATTGGGTGGTAAGCATCATTTTATCTTCTAAACTAATTTCTGTGTTTTATGAATGATTCATCCATTAGCATTTACAAAATTGAAGATGGTGATACAAAGTGGAAGTTTTTATTTTGTTGTTTTTTTTTTTTTTTTTCACGAGAACATCTACTCTATTTGGCTTCCTTGGTGTCAGATCTCTCTCATAAACTTTAGTTTTTCACTCAAACCTGAGGAAGTTGAAGAGGGAAGACACTGGTAAAATCCATTAATAAATTTTCCAGTTTGTCTCCTTGTCTTGACTTGTTTGTTCTTAATTTTAAGGTATTTAAAAGTGTATAGTATCAACAGTGAGGTCCAAAAATGACATTTGGGAGGTTTGTGTAGGTACTGTTGTTTCGTTTGTTGTTTTTTTTTTTGTTGTTGTTAAAGCATCTTGTTGGAGAGTCATTACTGTGTTGATTTTTCTTGAAACTTGGAAATTTTTTTTTTTTTAATTTTTCTTTATTTTTTTTCCTTTCTCTTCCTCCTCCAGAATTTCAGGAGTGGGTAAAATTTGCTTCATCTGCAATTCATAGCCAGTATGTTTGTATTTGCTTCTGGTGCATTCTTGGCTCTGCCAGTATGGATATTGAAGCAAAATACTGCACAAGTCCCAATAGACCTAATCAATGACCTGCAAGATTTTGGTGTGAATCCTACTCCCTGTAATTCTTGCAGATTTTAATTGGTGTGCTGTAATTCTCAAAACATACAATTTTTGTTGATTTGATAACGGGCATACTCCTCCAGATTAGATTGCAATCTTCAAACTATTTTGGCAGGAATGGGTAAGATTTTTTTTCTTGGAGATATACTATTCAAAGTTAAAGAATTTTTGTATGCATTTTTTCAAGATAGTCATTTCCAGAATTGACTTTGTATCTAATTTTCACATACAAACCATTTCTGTTCCGAATCTCATATGGCAAAATTTTTTTTAAATTTAACAAAAGTGCCCAAGATACATATTTCTCTTCCTCAGTGCTAAATTGTACCTCTGAAAAATTGACAGGGAGGGAGTGATGCTTTTCTGAAAGTGAACCAAATGACTTTATTGTACCAAAAGGATGGGGGGGGGGAAATATTTAAAGTTCAAAATGGTTGTCACACTGAAAACTCGGGATTGTCAATTTGCTAGGATGGTTGGAAGGGAGTCTTGTTCAGGGCCAAAGGCTCGTGATAAAAACTTTGAAAAATATAACTTAAAGCTTTTCAAAAAGCGACACCATAGTTTTTTTTTTTTTTTTTTTAATAAATTGTAAGCATTGAACCCCCTCCCCCTCCAATCACACTGACGCAAACACTTCACACTTCCTATCTTTTTAAAAAAAAGTGTGGGGAGGTACCCACAATTGGAATTCCGAGGCAACTAGTTGAAAAGCCCACCCTTATATGATCATCAAAATTAAGCAAATGTAGAAACTGGTCGGTGCCTAGATGGGTGACTATTTGGGAATACCAGGTGCAGATGGTGTAATGAATAATGGCTTGGCATTGTTAATCACGTGATCCAATTCCTGTTGGGTTTGTTATACTCACTGATGGGCAAGGTATTAATCCGTATCTTGTCCACTCCCAAGCTATGGGTTGATTAGTAAGATTTATATTACTAAACCATTTTTATCTCCCTCCCTTCCACTAAAAAAAAATATATTTTCTGGCTTTAAATAATTTACAAAGGGTTGATAAACCACAGAAAAACAAACAAACAAATCAATCCTATTGGTGGTGAAGGGATTCTTTTCTTTTCTTTTCTTCCACTCGCATCACAGTCAAAAAAATTACATTGCTGGTAATCCTCCTCACTTGTTTAGGTTTTCAGAAATTAAATGTTTGTTGTCTGAACCCATCTTACCTCTCTTTTTTTTTTTTTTTTTTTTTTTTTTTTTTTTTTTTTCCTTAAAGCAAAAATGATAGATATCTTTAAAATGATTTTTAAACATTATTAAACTAACATTAATCTTAACATGAATCATAAATCTTACAGATTAGTGCCTCTTTCCAGGCATTCTGTTGGGGTCTAAATCACATGTAAGAGGAGGAGGTGGTGGGGTATAATTTCTTCTCCCCACCCCACAAAATAAAAAAAAAAAAAAAAAAAAAAAGTAAATTAAGTGTTAAAATGAAGCCAAGGGAAGCTAAGTCTGGTGTTACAAGATTCTGGATTCTATTATGCACTTATGGCCATATGTTGATTCAATACTTACATTGGGAATATTTGTCACTTTTTCTTTCTTTCTTTTTTTTTAATCTAACAAAAGCAACATAGCAACCTGATCTCCCCTACATATTCTGCTAGGGTAACATCAACCAATTTTCAGTTATGGGCATCAAGTGATGTAATAATGGAATGTCTTCTTAAATAAGAGATCAAGCTGCAGACATAAAGATGTCTTCATACTGGATGGATGGATGTGTGTGTGTGTGTGTGTGTGTGTGTGTGTGTATATATATATATATATATATATATATATATATATACACACACACAATTAGATGAATTTATCACCCAGTTCTTGAACAAGAGGAGTAACTTATCCCTTGTTTCCTGTTTAGGATTTGTTTTCTAATGACTTCTCTTTCATCTCGTGGCATTATCACCTTGCTTTAGGTGAAAATATATATATATATATATATATATGAAGAAATATAGTCTTAAGATGCGCTATATTTATCAGAGATATAGCGTATGTAAATATAAAAGTGAACATAGACTGTCGCCTGTAAGTGTTGACTTCAATGTTTATATATATATATATATATATATATATATATACACACACACACAGAGGTTCTATATGAACATGTTGATTCAAAATTACAGTAACTTATATTGAACAAGTCAGGAGGGGCATCTTGGGAGAGAACTTTCATGTGAAATCCCTTCAATTATTAGTTTCTTGAATATTTTGCTAGACTAAAAGTGAATTTACAATCTTGGCCCACCACTGAAAGACAAAAAGTGTATAATTTATGACCCTCGCGCGGGGGGGGGGATACAATAACCTGACTTTTTTTTTTTTTTTTTTTAATTTAATAACATATTGCAAAGTAGGGGAGTAACATTCTTTCTCTCAATTATTGATTGTAGGTAACATGGCTAACCCCCTACAACCCACCCTAAATTTTCTGTTCAACTTTTTTCTGGACTCCACATTACGACGCCCCCCCACTGACCCCCTTTCCTTTTTATTTTAATACTTATCTCTAAGTTTATGTGCAAAAAAACAAAAGAAAAAAATTACAATGATCTATGATAGGTGGTGACTGCTTGCTCAGTTGATGTAGGGGTCTGAACTGAAAACACACACACAGAGTTGTTACATACTATATACTGTGATAAAAAATTAAAAAAAAATATGCTAAGGTTTTTTTTTCTCCCTCCTATCACCCCACCACCCATTACCACACCACCCCACCCCACCCCAGAGAGAGCCAGAATTTGAAATAGGCTTTTTTTTTTTTTTTTTTTTTTTTTTTTTTCCCTCTTATTTTCCCCCATCCAACACTTTCTTTAACAATGCACATTGCATTGTGTAATAAGAGGGAAAAAGTTTTTTTTTTTTTTTTTTTTTTTTTACATAACCTCTTATACATATTCACTATGTATGTATTAATAAAAAACAGGATATACTGTTGTAGAATTTTTGAATAAACTCGCATTTGTTTAAAAAAAAAAAGTTTTTTTTTTTTTCCTCTTCTTCACTTTAATTCTATTCCCCCCACTTCTTCCTGGTAAGAACAAGCAACAACATTTACAGCCATATGGGTGATGAATCCCTTTCCCATAAATGAAACACTGCTAGCCTCCTGCTATTTTCATAGACATTCAAAACTAAGAGCTGCTGCCATGCCATGTCATGTCCACTCATCTTCATTTCCTTTGTATTCCATTAGTGAGGAAGAAGTTCTCCAGAACTGTTACATTGTGAACCACTCACAAGAGGCTGCTTCCTTAATCACTGATGTTAACGGCTGATCCCTGGACTTGAATATGTTATCTAGCCTACATAATATGCATGTCTTACTCCCTAATAACCTCAGCTAGAATGGCTCTCGGGCCTTGTATTGGCTGAATTAAATTTAAAAAAACAAAACATGCATATCATGTATTACTCTATGCATGGTGTTAATTAGTGTGAAAGTGGCAAGCAGAGCTGTGGACCACTCTGATTTCGAACCATTCATTGATGGGTGTATCACCTACAGCATATCAGATGGCAGGAGTTCAAATTTTCACCTGCTGTAAGAGGCATGAAGCCATTTTTTTTCTCACCCTGCCATCCATATAGGAGTTAAATATCAGGGTATCCTGGGAGCTAGCCTTCCAGCAGCAAATGGTTGCTATCAGTTCAAAAGTGTCAAGAAGGCAGTGGGGGGGTGTATCACAGCTAATAAAGAAACTGAAGCTGTGAAAAGCATAGCAAATTGCCAATAATGATAATAAATAAATAATAATTAAAAAAAAAAAAAAAGTAATCTAGGAAGACATGATGGGACAAGGTATTTGTTGGGGGGGGGGAATTGAGCCATTCTCTTGATGTTTGAATAATTTGAAAAAAAAATTTTTGTGCCCCCCCCTTTTTTTTTTTTCTTCTGGTTGGAGACTTAGGCCCACATCACTGAAGTTGTTTGATCAGTCTCTAGGTGGCTGACCAGATGCTGTAAACTGCTGTGAGCCAAATTATCAGGTCATCCCATAAGTTCTGTCCAAATTTTTAATAAAGAAAACAAGTGACTAAATGTTACATTTAATTACAGATTCAATCAACAATGCATTTTCTCTGATTATCTATGACTTCCTTCCATCTATTAACAAGCTTACTAATTCAATTACTGTAAAATTCTTTTGGCTTTGATTCAAAGAACTCACAAATGTCAGTTTTAACCTCTTCCTGTGTTACAAAAGCTGTTTCTTCCAAATGATTCTGTAAGCTACGAAACAAATGGTAGTCTGAAGGAGCAAGATCGGGAGAATAAGGTGGATGAGAAATTTTCTCCCAACCAAGTTCTTTGATCTTTTGTGATGTGATTCTTGCTGTGTGGGGTCGCGCATTGTCCTGATGAAACATCACCTCTTTTCAATTTCACTAGAGCAGGTCTTTTTTTTCCTTGAAGCTTGGTTCAAACGCTCTAATTGCTGACAGGATATTTGAGCATTAATTGTTGCATTAGGTGGTAAGGTGATTATTCCTTGGAGATCCCACCAGATTGAAAGAAGAACCTTTTGCCCATGAAGTTCCCTTCTTGGCTGTGGTCCTTCCCCTTTACCAAGCCACTGTCTACGACGCTTAATATTTCAATAAAAGATCCATTTTTCGTCACCAGTTACAAGTCTATCCAAAAAAGGTGAAACAAGTTGGGAAGAGAAGAGCAGATGTCAACTCGGGATTTGAGGTTGTTTTCAGACAATTCATGAGGCACCCATTTTCCAAGTTTAGGAACTTTTCCAAGTTGTTGAAGATGACTATGAACAGTTGTATGGTTTGAACTGAGAACCATTGCCAATTCCTCAACTGATAAAGCAGGATTTTCTTCAAGGGCTGCTTCAAGAAGCTTTTCATCAAACTCAACTGGACGTCCGGTTCGATCTTCATCTTCAAGGGGGAAATCTCCACCTCTGAATTTTGCAAACCATCTTCTGCAAGTTCTTTCATTCACACATTCCTCTCCATAAACTGAGTGAATGTTTCTAGCCGCTTCGGCTGCTGAGTTTCCTTTCTTGAACTCAAAGTATTTATTATATGCCTCAAATGATTCTTGGTTACTTCCATGTTAGCAGGGTTTTAATCAAACAAAATTTAATTTTATTGTTCTCTGAAATAAAATTTGATCAGTTTAAATGCATCTAAACATAAAAATAATGTTCAGCTCCATTAGACATTATAAAATACTCTTTAAATTTTGTTCATTTTAACAAAAAGTTAAAATTCGGACAGAACTTATGGGATGACCTGATATATTCACTTAGTGCACACATATCCTTGGTAAAGATATGAATCCACTTATCCCCTCCATCTATGGGTTAAGGCTTTTCCTTGGGCACAAATAATCATTGGTTAAATCATGGGGAACCCCTCAGCCTGGCCTTTTGACTTCAGTCTAGAAAATCCTCTTCCTATTGAAGCCGTAGCTATGGGACTCAGTCTCCATCCTTTTGCTAGTTGGTCATTGGCCCTACAACATGGTTCATCCCCCTTTTGGCAGGTTTTGTTTTTAATCGGAGAAAAGATCTGATGGGGAACCGGTTTAGTCACCAATGACTAGACAATGTGGTAGTTAGTATTTGGTTATCTGATACTAATTATGCTTGTAAAGTGACCTGACACAATATCTCTTATATTCATTCGACTCCTTTTCTAGTTTCATTATGTGGTAAGTGTAAATTGCTTTAAATTTAAATTCATTGAGTTTGGGATTTCCAGAATTTCAAAACTTTATTTCTACACTTGACACATTGGGGTTCTTTATGAAATAATTTCATTCATTTGTGAATTTGTCCTGAAAGTTTCATTAAAATCAGACCAATTAGTGGATTTTTGCAAGAATTTCCAAATTACCAGGTTTTTTTTTTTTTTTTTCCAATGCAAGATGCCCAAATTTTCAATACTAATTTATGGTCACCTTCCTAAAGGGTGGGGTTTTAACCAAATTTTTGAAGGTTTGACAAGGATTCAAAAATATAAAATTTTGCTGATAAAACTGTTTTCATTACACTATGGGGAAAAAAAGGTCCCAAATTTATTCTCATGGTGTGCAAAAAAAAAAAAAAAAAAAAACCCACACAGATTTGTACTAATATAGCTTCCATGGGTCCCAATAAAAAAGTAAAATTAGTTGTTGTATATTCAACATATATTTGTTTTTCCTGTGATACATTATCTCAAGGGACATTTAAATTGATATATGATGTTGGTTTTACGTAATATATCAGTTGGGGCCGAGGAGTTATTGCCATGGCAGAGTTTCTAATGTTTACATTGGCAAAATAAACATAAATAACTTTAATGTGTCTTTTGATTCTGATTTGTTTTTGCCAAACCAGCAAGATTAGGAGTTAAATTCGTAACTGAAAGCAACAAACAATTCTTCAAGTTGGAATCAGACAGTCACAACCTATTCATCAAAAAGATGCAATGTGCCACAGGTTGGCCATCCTTGCTCTAAACATTTGCCACAACTCAAACAATAAAGATATCTATGTTTTTTTATATATATGTTCATTAGCAATATACTACAATAATGTTTATTTTTTCTCATGTTCTCTCTCACTTAGTAACCCTTTGCATCTTAGTGGCTTTATTGCCTCGCTTGGAGTGAACTGATTAAAAAAAAAAGTCAGTTGTACACAGTTATCAATAACGTGAGCACAGATGCAAATTTGACATTTGTAAACCTTACTATATGGTAGGGAATGCTGGCCAATCTCTCAGAGGAAGAAATTTGAAGTATGGTTCTACAGAAGGATGCTGAGAATACTATGAACTGAACATGTTAGCAACAACATAGTTCTAAAGACAATGATGACAAAAAGGACATGCCTAATATCAAGAGGAGACAGTTGAAATTTCTGAGGCACATAATGAGGAAACAGGGCTTGGAAAATTTGATACTCACAGGACAGATTGGTAGGAATGCCAGAGGAAAGCAAGGTGCAATTTACCTGGTGAGGTTGAATGAATGGGATGGTGACAAAAATACAAGTTATTAAGAGCTACTAAGGACAGGAAATTATGATGAGCATTGAACGCTAACATCCTGAATGGACACAACACATAGAAGTGTCAGAAATTTTAGATTCTGAATAACAAAATGATAAAGTTAATGACAAAAATAGGGCGATTTTAAAGAAGAAAAAATGACTTCAATAAACCAGTTGTCTAAATAGAATTGATAAACAGGTGTAAAGTGCTGATAACGACGGATCTGAAAAATTGATTCAAAGGAAACTTAAGAATCTTATTATAAAACGCAGATTGTGTGTGTGTGTGTCTGTACGTTTATATATTGGATCGGATTTCCTACATTTTTCAACCGATTTCAACAAAACATCACAGGACTACGTAAAATTACCTTGCGGTGGTTCTGACAGCACCAAAAATTGGAAAAAAACAATTGTTTTTGCACAAAATCAATTTGAAAACACGATTAAGAGGCATTAATGAAAGGGGGACAACTCATATCGAGTTATACTTATTAATATCGAGTTATACTTATTATAAAACCCAGGTTGTTAGTTTGTGTGTGTGTGTTCATTTATATATGGGATCGGATTTCCTACATTTTTTAACCGATTTCAACAAAACTTCACTTTTTTTGGCAGGTAGTGTTTCTTATTGTCTTGCACACTTTTTTCTTTATTTTTACATTCAGAATGCTTTAAAAATTCCATTTACAAGACAATTGTTTATAATAAAATTCTATTCAATCGGTAGACTCATAACGATTGAAAACAATGTTTTTGTTTGAGTTTGGGTTTGACCAATTTGTAAAAAAATAACAAAACAAAAAAATTAAAACTAATTAAGACATGCGTGTCCGTCAACCTTAAACAATAATCTTTGTCAATTTTATTTTTCAGTCTTTATGATGGTCAATACTTGATCTATCGCTTACTGTTATATCCCCGGGCAACGCCGGGCTCTACTGCTAGTAACAATTAATTTAGACAAGAAATTGAGAGGCTTACAGTTACATCACATTAATACACCAGTTTCCATATGATTACTGAAGTCAAGCAACATCGAGCCTGGTTGGTATTTAGAAGGGTGGCCATTTGGAAATACTCTTAGGGAAGCTATGAATCTACCATTTCTCCGCAGTTATGGGTTATATCATAAGACTTACACCAATAAACCTATATCACCCCCCCCCCCGCCAAAAAAATTCTTAATAGGATCAATAACTCTGTAGCCTGATACAGATATTAGGTTTGGATTGGTTTGTTTTGTTTGACAACTTCAATGGGTTATTTAATACCAAGATTTTTATTGCTGGTAATAATTTTTTCAAAAATGTATTGCTGCTAATATATTTTTTTTTCCAAACATGCATTGCTAGTAATATTTTTTTTGTTCACAAATTTACTGCTGGTAATAATTTTATTAAAACCTATTTTTCCACATTCATAGTATTTTGACCCCAGTTTGGGGGTTAACTATTTGCCCATAGCTGGGACTTTAACAGATGCTACCAGCTCAGGTCAGGGTGGACCTGGGAACACCAGCAATTAAGAGGTGGTTCCACGCTCCTCAAAACCTCCTGATCAGAGGCCTTGCTGCTGGACATAGTTTATCATCTTACCCAGGATGCGGACATAGTTTATTATCATACCCAGAATGGGAATGATATTAAGTTATGCCCACATCGCATTGTAACATTGTAAGCCGAATCAGTATCTAGATAGGTGACCACTTGGAAATACCTGGTCCTCTAAGCTAGGATGTGCAGATGACGTAATGGATAATGACTTAAAATTGTTAATTGGAAAGTCGAGTTCCAATTCCAGTTGTGTTCATTAGATCCATTTATGCACAAATACCCTTGGGAAAAGCATGAATCCATCTTTTTTTTTTTTTCCCCCAGCTATATGTTAGTTAGTAAGACTTGTATCACTAAACCATTATTATCTTTAAAAAAATCTTAAAATCTAAAAATAGATTCTGGCTTTAAATAACCTGCAGTGGGTTGATAAACCATAGAAAATAAATAAATCAATCAATCTGACTCATAACTGAATTTAGATTTAAAATTTTCAATGTTTGAGGTTTGCTTGGAAATGCCAGATGCTGTATGCTTGGATGCGCAGGTGGTGCAATGGATAATGACTCAGAATTGCTAAGTTCCAATGCCCATTGGGTTTGTTACATTCGCTTATGCATAAATACCCTTGGGAAAGGTATGACACTTTCCCCACTACACCAACTATGGATATGACTTATATCACTAAACCATTACGTTATGACTCTTGATTCCTTGTGGAACGTAGGGCCACAACAACGCCCTTCTCCAACAGGTGCAGTTCCAGGCGTTCCCCTTCAGCTCAGCCCATGTTGTGCTGGCTGTCTCCACCTCTGCGTCAACACTTTTGCACCAAGTCTGATTTGACCTCATCTTTGTTGCCATATTTATTACAACATTTCGGCCTTTCAGTATCTGTCTATATTTCTGAGATGAGGTATTATGTACATTATTTACATTATTCGGACTATTGTCCTAATCTTTGTCGCCATATTTATTACAACATTTCAGCCTTTCAGTATCTGTCTATATTTCTGAGATGAGGTATTATGTACACTATTTACATTATTCGGACTATTGTCCTCATCTTTGTCGCAATATTTATTACAACGTTTCAGCCGTTGTACGCTCCATCCTTCTTCAGGTGGTTGGAATGTCGAACTGAATCCTTTATTTTGCCTACTGGGGTAGACTGTTCTAGTTCCACGTGCCATGTCTAATGGATGTCAGTTATCAGTTATCTCCTGCCTTTATCCACTGTGCCATGTGTCCTCAAGGATACATGGCACAGTGGATACAGGTGTTAGTTAGATCCAGTGACAGGTCCCAAAGAGTGTGAGTTCAATACCTGGTTATGGTGGTGGAGAACTTGGGGAGGGAATTAAGTGTACAACGACTGAAACGTTGTAATAAATATGGTGACAAAGATGAGGACACTAGTCCAAATAATGTAAATAGTAAAACCAATATATATACAAAAAACGATAATGTATTGTTAACAAGGCAAAAAGTTACATGGTTATGAGTGACACAGACAATGATGTATGTACGTGAGACAAAACATTTAAAGAGTAGTGAATTTTTTGTGTATGAAAAATGTGTGTAGACGTCCTAGAAAAAATGGTGTTTTGTGTATGTATGTGTGTGTGAGCGTGCATTTGTATATGCGTTTCCCAATGAGAAACACGTTTTCATGATAGACCTACATCCTAGCGTGTCCCAGGAAAAATGGAAGAAGAGAAGGATAGAAAATATTACAGTCTCTTTATAGGTTCAGAAAGCATCTCCTAGTGGCTTTTTTAGTTATCAAAGTGGGGTTAACTCTACAAACTTTTAGGCGCCCAGAGAAATAATTTTGAGCAAGTCTTTACACAGTGGTGTAGCTAGAGTAAACGTCACCTGGGGCGGTCCGCTCAAATGTCACCCCAATGACCCTGATTCACCCTATGCTGAATGGTTAGCTGTAGCTAAATTTTCATACATGTTCTACCTCTACTTTACTCTACTGACCGGTACGTTACTGTTTACATGTATGATCCAACACAAAATCCAATACATTGTAACCCGGATATAAGAGAGTTGTCGGGACCAGAAATATCCTCTATTTTATATATCCTAATTTGGGGGAAAATCTCTCTTATATCCGGGTTTCTCTTATATCCGGGTCTCTTATATCCGGGTTACACTGTACCACAAAATAATCAGTTCAAATCAAAAGATTTTTAAAATGCAACTGTTCACTTTCAGAACAACTAAATACAAAACACGGCAATACACAAAAGAATGACATTCGATAATATGGTCTTAGAATGAATGTTTTCTTGTTTTCATTGTGGCAAACTGGTCAATGACATCGTCAAAATCTGTTTGTCTTGTAAGCTCGTTTTCAATGGACAGCACAGCCAGATCCGACAGTCTCGACTGGCTCATGGTTGACGTAATTTTCTGTTGCTAATTTTCCAGTGTCCAACTTTCTGTTGCATCATTTTCTGGGTACCATTTTAATTATCAATGATGTTTGAAAGTATTTTTCTTGACAAAAATGTTCTATTTAATTTTTAAGCATTTTTCGGAATATTGTAAATCAACTGCATTCTTTTAAAGGTTACCTAGAGAATTTATGCAAAGTTTATTTTTTTGTTTTTCTTTATACAAGTAAAATAAATTTACATCATATTTTGAAGTTGATTTTAGTTTTAGTGGTAATTTAAAAACAATAAATATTTATCATTAGTACCAATAATGGAAAATTAAGTTAAAAATTGTTTTTGGAATCGGAAAATAGGCACAAATTTTTCCGACACCCCAAAAAGTTCCGATTTTTTCGATTCTCGATTCCAATTAATCGTCCCAACACTAGTAGATATATCTCAAAAGTATATCGCTCTCTCAATGGAAAATTGTATCTCAGCGAATTGATACACAGGCAAGACTGAAATTGTTGCACTTTTGGCTTCGTATTTCGCTTTGTTGTTGATGCAGAGTTAAAACACCATATCATCAGATATAAAATGTTACAACAATGTCTCTTGTTAGTAACCAAGATTGTAGCAACTGAAACACATGAAAGCTGAAAACATTGCTATTTTTCCTACTCACAAATTTCCCGACAATTTATTAGAAAATTTCTGACGGGAGGACAAAACTGGGGGGGGGGGGTCATATGACCGCCTGCGAAACCCTGTGTCTCCACCACTGTTTTCAGACTATTTTTGACACCTTGGCCTGGTTGAAAAATTTTGTTGGGGGTGACATTGTGTCACCCCTCATGTGCTGGCACCCGGAGCGGTACGCCCCACCCCTAACTACGCCATTGTCTTTACATGAGCACTTTTTCTTCCTTTAAGTTAAAAGACTTTTCTTCTCACTTTCTCTCATATTTTGTATATATCCCTTTGCCTTTTTTTTGGGGGGGGGGAGGGGTATGTAAATAAACATTTTTTTTTCTATTGTTTCACCCCGAGCAGGATTTTTTTTTGAGTCTCCTAAATTCTCCTGCCTAAAAGAGAGAATTGTCTGCTGTAAACTTTCGACCCGTTGTTGCTTTTATCGATTCTGTCACCTTTAACTTTAAAACCCTTTCATATGGAAAAGCCGGAACAAATTTCTCACAAGCAATTTTTAACACAAACCATCTGCCTTCATAAAAATACACTTCTCTCAAATGAACGTGTATTAAAAAAAACAACTTAGACGATTATACATTTTTAATGCTAACATTTTTATTAACAATAAAAGTTTTATAAACCGAAACGTGATAAGATCATTTATTTTTAAACATAGAACTTTCTTTACTAATATCTTGATTATTGCACTGTTGGTTTTTCCTATTTCTTTCATTTTAATTTTTAAATTTTGCGCGCTTTTTTAGTTTGGGGTATTATACATTTTTTTATTTTTCACTTTTGATTCCATACGTTATCGTGCTTAATTAAATAAAATAAACGTTATTTTAATTAAATTTTCAATAAAAAGTAAACATTACTTTTTTTTACAAAATCCAGTTAATTAATCCTTAAATTTACTAAATGTCTTCGAGGCATCTAGGATGAATTTTTAAGAGATTTTTAGATTTGTTGCTTACATTATTTTTCTGAATAGTAACGTTTCGATGAGTGACGAAAAACATTTTAAAAATGTCTAAAATTTAAAAAAAAAAAGATTTATATACGAAAATTATTTTTTAATTCGGATTAGCTATTATTTTTCGAATAAAACCGAAATCTAAGTTCAAAGACGGTATTTAAATTATTTTAAATGCCCTTTTTTAGGAACTTCGTGACGGTAAGTTTTTTTTACTTTTTAGTCAATCGAAAATCGCCACTAAAAACAAGTTTAATTTCGCAAATGACTTGGAAGTAAATAAAATTAAAAATGCATAAGAAAAACATATTTTTCTAGAAAAATACATTGGATATATACCTAAACTTTATTTTTCCTGTTTATGATTTGGCTCACAGCACAATCTTCCTGATTTCCTCCTTTTATAGTGTAAGTATTGTATTATTTTAGCGAAAAAGAATGCCGCCATGTTTGTTAGGTCACGTGGGTGCGTCGCGTTGCCATTAGCAACAGAGCCGCCATCTTTTTTTTTCCTGTCGCACAAGGAAAATAATAAACAAGACGGATTTTTAGCGAAAAAATGGAAAAATCTGAGAAAGAAGAGGAAACGAAAGTTCCATTAGAGGAGAAAGGACCTGAGGACGACCAGTTGGCTGAAGAAAAGGGGTCCATCGTTTCAGATGATCAAACGGTTGGTCACTTAGATGACAGTGCTGTGATTTCGACGACGGAATCAGAAAAAGTCGAGACGATTGATTCTGAAAGGAAGAATTTGGTCGACGAAACTGCAGGAACCTCGGTAGATTCAGGTGAGAAGGAAGATAGTCAGGTGGGAGGTGAAGTTTTAAAGCAAGACACGCCGGCTTCGTATCCGAAAGATGAGGATAGGGAAATTTTAAAAAAAGGAGAGAAAAAAGAAGACATTTCTCAGGAAGGAAAAGAAGAAAAAATTTCTCAAGGAAAAGAAGAAAATATTTCACAAGAAGAAAACACTTTTGAAGAAAAAACTTCTCAAGGAGAAAAAATCTCTCAAGTAGAAGAAAAAACTTCTCAAGAGGATGAAAAGAAAGATTCCCAAGAAGGAAAAGAAAAAATTTTCCAAGAAGAAAATAAAGAAGAAATTTCTCAAAAAGAAGAAAAAAAAGAAGAAATTTCTCAAAAAAAAGAAAAAAAGAAATTTCTCAAAAAGAAGAAAAAAAAGAAGAAATTTCTCAAAAAGAAGAAAAAAAAGAAGAAATTTCTCAAAAAGAAGAAAAAAAAGAAATTTCTCAAGAAGATAAAAAAGAAGAAATTTCTCAAAAAGAAGAAAATAAAAAATTAATTTCTCAAGAAGATAAAAAAGAAGAAATTTCCCAAAAAGAAGAAAATAAAGAATTAATTTCTCAAGAAGATAAAAAAGAAGAAATTTCTCAAAAAGAAGAAAAAAAAGAAGAAATTTCTCAAGATAAAAAAGATGAAATTTCTCAAAAAGAAGAAAAAAAAGAATTAATTTCTCAAAATGAAGACAAAAAAGAAATCTCTCAAAAAGAAGAAAAAAAAGAAGAAAGTTCTCAAAAAGAAGAAAGTTCTCAAAAAGAAGAAAAAAAAATTTTACAAGGAGAAAAAACAATTTCCCAAGAAGAAGAAGATAACAAAGAAATTTCCCAAGAAGAAAAAAACAAAAAAAAAACTTACCACTTGGGAAAAGATGAAAAAATTCCTCCTCCACCTGAATTAGAGAAATCACCAACAACCCAAGAAGAAGAAGAAGAATCAAAACTGATGCCAAATTCTGCGCTGGTGATTAAAAAAATCCTTTCTTTTCTTTCCTTTTTTACTTTTTTTTTTTTTTAAATCTTTTATAAGTGGGGCAAAGTGGGTCTATTGACAAGATTTTTCAGTATCATTTTAAATAGACTGGTCTACTCAAAACATAGGGAAAATTCTTTTTCTGAAATAATTTTTGTGCATTACCATTCTTTAGACAAGGCATTGGCAACCTTATTCAAGCAGTGGGTGGCACGATCTATATGTCAACATAGGCAGACAGCATGACTAAAATCATTCAAGGTAATTTTTCATAGGTACCTCAGCTATTTTCACTATATGTGTAAGCATATACCTTAAGAATGGGGGAAAATCTGTTTTTGAAGAAGAAAAGATTTTTCAATAATTAAAAAATTAAAGTTTTGGTAATTTTTGATTAACATACATCCTTGCATGTGATTCATCTCTAATTTATTCATTTGAAAATAAAGACATATATTTCTTAAGAGCAAAAATTCTTATGAACATTTCCTGTTTCAGAAGCAAAATATGTTTACACTTACAATCTTCCTTAGTGAAAATCGCCAATGGTTTAAAATGATAAAAATGTTATTTTTACCAAAAGTTTACAAAATTCAAGAAACATTGCACTTAATCACTATTTAATGCAGTTATGTATGAGAGAATATGTGAGTGAACAAGTGAGAATGAAAGAAAACAAAGTTTTTGAAATTAAGCATGCCATTCAGAAAGACCAAACAGGCTGCAGTTTGCCCATAACTGTACTAAACTATTTAAATACCTCTGTGTATGGATCAGTTATAACCAATTTAGTATCAGAGAAAAGGAAATGGCTATTATGATTCCTCACCAGGTGAGCCACACTACTAAAAAGATTCAAGGTAATTTTTCATAATAGGTACCTCAGCTATTTTCGTAATAGGTACCTCAGCTATTTTCATAATAGGTACCTCAGCTATTTTCACGAGAGAAGACCATATATGTAGCATATACATTAAGAATAGGGAATTCTTTTTAAAGAAAATATTTTTCTATAATTAAAAAATTGAAATCTTGATATAATAATATCACAGAAGACAGTATGATTAACACAAATTACTACATGTGATTAATTTCTAATTTATTCATTTGAAAATAAATACATATATTTCTTCTTTTCCTGTTTCAAAAGCAAAATATGTTTACATGTATGATCTTCCATAATAGAAATAACCAATTGTTGAAAATGTTAAAAACGTTATTTTCACAGAAAGTTTACAAAATTCAAGAAGCATTGTAATTCATCATTGTTTATGTATGTGGTTATATGTGAGACAGTGTGAGTGAACAAGTGAGGACAAAACAAAACAAAATTTTAAGCAATGTTATTTGCTTTATAAAATTAAGCATGCCAGTCAGAAAGTCCAAACGCGCCACATAGTACCCTACAAGCCTCAGTCTGCCCATGACTGCTTTAATCTTTGCTTATGCCACAACACTTGTTGGAATTTTTAAAAAAATATAAATTTTTTTATCAATTTATAAGGAAGATCCAGTTTATCTATATAGTGTCAAATAGATCCCTGACTTTTACAAAACTTAGTTGTTTTACGAACAAAAGCAGATATTTTTTTTATTGGGTATGCATTACAAAAAGATTACTTTTAAATAAAGGACAATCATATATTGTTAATTGAAGAGCAAAAATTTAACATACACTAATAAAAGTATGTATCTGTTTATTCGTCATTTAAGATAAAAATAATTATTAAACACAAATGTTTGCTTCTCATAAAATTTCATACTGAAAAAAAAAATATTTTAAAGTAAAAAATTTTTTTTTAAATCTGTAAATATCAATAATGTTGCCACACTTCCAAACTTGTTGTTTGTAAATAAATGTTAAGTCTAATAACTCTGTAAAAATCAGGGATCGATTTTACACTATACTGATATTATGAACGGACCAACACCCCCCCCGCCCCATCTTCTAAAATGAAAAAAAAAACATTATTTTTCAATTCTGACAAGTGTTGGTGCCTAAGTAAGAGTTAAAGAATGCTAATGTAGAGAAATTATTTAAAAAGAAATCTTTTCCCCCCACGTTTTTTTTAATGGGTCTATTAACAAAAAGGGATGAAAATAACTAAAGTGTTTGTGGAAATTGTTACCCCAATTTAATTTTTAGGAGGTGGTTTTATTGTATTTGACCAAATTTAAAATTAAAAACATCAATTTAAAAAAAAAAGTGAGAAAAATAGGCAAACTTTTGTTCCAGCCAAAAAACCAGTGTGTCAAAAGGACAGTTTTTCCTTTGACACCACTATTATTTTGTACTACCTTCACACCCTTGACAATGTTTATTTACAAGATTATAAAATATGTGAACCAAGTACAATGTGATTTTTATTATTTACCATTTTATTGAGAAATAAATATGAAAAGAAATGTGTTTTTACTTTTTTTTGTTAACCATTTCTTCTCAAAGAAGGCAATAAAGCCACTAGGACACAAGAGGTTACTGAATGTTAGAGAATATGAGAAAAACTACTATTAAGGAGAGAGGACAATAAAAGAAGAAGAATTAAGAAGACAGAAGATACCGATTGACATTGCATTTAAATGTTTGAAGATCAAAGGCAATAAAGCCACTAGGACGCAAGGGGTTACTGAGTGTTAGAAAATATGAGAAAAACTACTATTAAGGAGAGAGGACAATAAAAGAAGAAGAATTAAGAAGACAGAAGATAATGATTGACATTGCATTTAAATGTTTGAAGATTAAAGGCAATAAAGCCACTAGGACGCAAGGGGTTACTGAGTGTTAGAGAATATGAGAAAAACTACTATTAAGGAGAGAGGACAATAAAAGAAGAATTAAGAAGACAGAAGATAACAACTGACATTGCATTTAAATTTTTGAAGATCAAAGTTGATTGGGAAGCCAGAAGAGATTTTCACAAGTGAAAAGTGTAATAGAAGAAAATGTTAGCATAGAACTTACAGTTTCATCTAGCTGCTTCCACTGTAGAATGATGAGACCTTGCCACTGATCTAGTAACTGTGCTTAAAGTCTTGCTACCATAGAGGAAAGTTCATCAAAATTATTACCATAAAAGTATTTTACTCAAAAATTTTTTTTAAATTTTTAAAATATATAAATCATCTACTATGCAATATTTATTATTTACAATTTTATAAATAACAAATTCTTTTTATTCATAATTTTATAAAAATATTAATGATTTGCTGCATGAAAGAAATTTTTGAAAATTCACAATTACAGTTACTCAGCGTTATCTGTTTATTTAAATTTTTATGCTTGACAGACGTTTTTTATAAATTTATGGATAAAAATATTTATTTCTTTATAAATTAGTAAATGATAAACATTGCATTGTATTCATTCATTTGAATTTTTAGGAAGTTGTAAATATAAAATTATTCTTGTAAATAAAATAAATGTTTAATATCTTTGTTGTGAATTCTCAAGAATAAAGAAAATGTATGAATCCACTTTCATATGTTTGAATTGTATTAAAATTTTAACCACCGTTTTTTAAAAATATTTAAACATAGCCGTGGGAGTCAAAAGTGTATACAGTAATAGCAGTATCCAGGAAATAACCAACCTTTTGACTTAACATTGAATCAAAAGAACGGTTATTCCATTGACACATTAATACCACATTTTATCTCTCAGATTAATTCTAATCTTAATTTTCTAATTTTTATAAATTTATGAATAAAAAAATTCTTTTCCTATTTACTTATTTACTATTTACTTATTTAAAATGGTAAATAATAAATATTTCATGGTAGTTGATTCATATATTTTTATAATCTTGTAAATATAAAATTATTCTTGTAAATAAGCAATCTAATAAATAATTAGTGTTTAACATCTTTGTTGTCAATTCTCAAGAATAAAGAAAATGTATAAAGCCATTGTTCAGACTATTGTCCTCATCTTTGTTGTCATATTAATGATGTTTTGGCTGTTGTACTCTTTGACCTTCTTCAGGTGATTGGAAATTTGAAATGAAGCCTTTATTTTGTCCATGGAGGTAAATTGTTCTAGTTCCACGTGCCATGTCTCTTCCAGATATCTCAGTTCATTATTTCCTTTTAGTAACTCAATTCTCCAAGTTATTTGTTCAACTCTTCTGTGACCAGGTATTGGATTCACAACTATTTGGGTCAAGTCACAGGTTTAACAATGCTTTTATCCTCAAGGACACATGGCCCAGTAGATAAAAGCTATTGGTAATCCATGACTTGGCCCAAAGAGTTGTGAGTTCAATACCTGGCCACAGCAGAGGTGAACAAATAACTTGAAAAGTTACAATAATTACAAGAAATATATCTCAGAAATATAGACAGATATGTATAAATCCATTTTCATCTGTTTGGGTTTTATTAAAATTCTAGTCATCACTTTTTGAAACAACAAACATTGCTGAGGGAGTGAAGGTAGTTAAAATAATAGCGGTATCAAGGGAAAAACCATCTTTTTGACACATTTTTTTATTGTGGACATGAAAGTTAAAAATTGCGAAAAAAATGATTGCAAATAGGTTGACTGAAAAAAAAATGCTATCATTTACTAAATTTACAGTGGAGGGTTTTGAAATGGACATATAACAATTAAAAAGGGTATACATGTGTATGTGTGTAAGAAAGTATGCCTAGTTTTGTATATGTGCTTGTATGTGAGAATGGGCACATGGCCAAGTGGTTACAACATTTGCTTTCCAACCTTGAGACCCTGGTTTGAATCTGAATATAACCAGGGTTGATTTGTTAATGAAGTGACTTTTTGATGTTAACAGTCTGTAGAAGCAATGTCAGTGTGCAGCACCTTTGAAAAGTGCCTATATGTCTATGGGTTGACCAAAGCCTTGCGAGTGAAGTTGGATATACAGAATTGTCGATAGTTGTCATAGCACAAAGTCACATGTCATTGTGAGTGAGGGTTTGTGCACACTGGCCCTGTTCAAGCTGTGGATCACGCCAGATAATGCGCTCTCTCCCAGAAACTGTAACTAAGGTCTGCTCAGCATAGTTTCAGTATAAACCACAAGTGGGCTCTGTGGACGGTGAACCAACACAAATTTACCTGAGCAGGTGTTTGAAACATGGATTGACTCGTCATACTATCAGATGGTTGTAACCAAGAAGTGAGTAGCTGGTCATTATATATATATATATATATATATATAGATAGATAGATAGATAGATATATTGTGTGTATTTAGGCAGCATCTTTTCATTCATACACGTTTCATTAAATAATATAGACAAGTGTTGTCTATTTATTTTATGTAAACTCTTTTCATAACATCTAATAAGTTTAATAACATTATAATTGAACGAAGAAAGAAATTCACAATATTGATCCCTATTTTTTTTAATACAATCTAAGCTTTCGTGAATGTTTACATAAATGATCTCTAAGCAATTTGCGATTTTCGTTTCTAGCATCTTATGTGCACATATTTATTGTTGCTTAGAGATCATCTATGTAAACATTCACAGAATGTCATCACTGTCTTGTCCGTACATTGCTTAATATGTTGTAATTGACATCTTTGATAATGGCTTATGTAAGCCGAAAGCTTAAATTGTATTAAAAAAATATGGATCAATATTGTGAATTTCTTTCTTCGTTCAATTATAATGTTATTAAACTTATCAGACGTTATGATAAAAATTTACATAAAATAAATCGACAACACTTGTCTATATTATTTAATGAAACGTGTATGAATATATATATATATATATATATGGATCAGAATCTGACAGAATGATAGGATAAAGAATAAATGGGAAACATTTATCAATCTAATATGTTTCACCTTGATTTTCTCTGATGGAGCTTTAAGTGAAACATGTTAGACTGATAGACATTTGCTATTTGTTCTTTATCCTATCATATATATATATATATATATATATATAAATACAATTAAAATGTTTCTCACTTAGCTGATTGATGTTACCTTCAGAGTTTTGTACACAAACCCTCCAGGAATCACTCTATCCACTCGTCAGTGGGTATCAGCAATTGACTGCTTATACTTCTTGATTTTTCTTTTTTTTTATATATGCACTTTTCATTAGTGCAAGTTTTCTTTTTTCATAGTGTTGTATGTGTGCATGCACCTCTTGCACATGCACACACCTATGCACCTGTTTGAACGTATGTGCATATATGTAAAATGTCATGATTATTTGTCCTTTTCATTGTTTTTTTCATTTTATATTCACTTCTTAACCTTTTTGTCTCTTTTTCCTCTTTTCTTTCAATTGCTGCCATTTTGACTTCCAGTTTTTTAGACATATGCTCTTGTTAATTCTTGAGCATTCTAGTCTTTTCTTGAGTTAGGAAAATTGTATTTCATTTTTTTACATAAATAATTCATTTTAATGCTTAAATAATAAAGTAAATATTTATATATGTTTTTATTTGGCCATTAGTTAAGATCCATGGTTTCTCAAGACTGACAGATGCCACACACAGATAGTAAAGAAAGATTATCCACTTATTTTTATCATATATAGATATAATAGGCCAATGAAAGAAATTCAAGCAATAAAAAAAAAGCAATAAAGATAATAATATTGATAATAAAACTAATAATATTTATTGTACATTTGTCGGCCTTTTGACCAAATGGAAGATTGATGAGATCGATGTTAGAAATCGGAATTTTCGCACATGTCTGTGTTCTTTCTCATTAAGAGAAAAAATAACAAATGAAATAGGAATTTTCTCTTCTGGGGGAATTCTTTTTTCATTTTTTTTTTTGCATGTGTTATATTACTGAAGAGATCCGCTAGTTTTGGGATAGTTGTTTGCCATTATTAGAGTTGTAGAGGGTTTGTAGAATGGTCTTTGTGGAAATTGTATTCAATGAGTAAACCTAATTTCCTGTTTAAACCAAGAATATGTGAATTTATTTTAGAAATATATTTTAACTCAGACTTTCAGCGTTCTTGTTGGCATTTAAATGAAGATGCTAACAGGATGCATCTAATGTTAATACTATGATCATGTTGGTTGAAATATGTAGCTACAGAGAAATTGAAAATGTTGATAAGTTTTATAGTTATTAATTATATATATATATATATATATATATATATATATATATATATATATATATATATATATAGTTTTAAGGTGTGCTGTATTTATTGGATAAAGTGCTCAATATCAGAGATAGAGAGTATGTAAATATAAAAGTGAACATTGAAGTCAACACTCAGAGGCAACAGGCTGTTTCATGCTAGATGCAATCGTCAGGCCGCTGATTGCATCTAGCATGAAACAGCCTGTTGCCTCTGAGTGTTGACTTCAATGTTCACTCATACATATATATATATACTTGCGCAAAGGTTGCTCTATTGGGTGGCATTTAAGCTAGCTCCTGTAGAGGACTCTTGATTGGGCCTTCATCACAATAGGTAGGGAGGAGTAGATAAGATAGGCAACAATAAGCTACAAAAAACTCAAAATTTCTTGCATCAATATTTAAGCTTATGATAATCTCCATAGACATGCAAACTAGACGAGGGTTAATACATCTTCCGTTTCAAATTTAGACACCCCCACCTTTCCCTGACTTGACATCTATGAAAGTAACTCTATACTGATACTTATTATTAACACCCAACACCCGCCTACCCAACTTAAACAATTCACCCTAGCTGTTACCATGGAAATTTTGATTTCAATTTTTAAAACACGTAAATTTCAGAAACACGTTATTCCAAAAAAAATGTCGCTTGAAGATGGAACAGAGCTTATTTTAACTCAATTTAATTTAAATAATTATATTGAGGTTTTCGCTCTTGTTTTGAAACATGGGACTTCTTATGTCGCGATTTGGAATCATATTTTAAATAAATAATTATATTTATGCTCTACTTTTGTATCGAGCACTATTTTTTAAAAATAATGACTAAAATACTAAGGGACTTTGGATTATTTACCTAACCAGTTCCTTCCTATTTTTATATATTTTCATATATATATATATATATATATATATATATATATATATATATATATATATATATATATTAATAATTAAATTATTGGTAATCCATATGGATTTTTCAAGAGGATATAGATCTGTTGAGAGCTCTATGTGAAAAGATGAAGCAAAAATTATTATATAATGACAAACACTTAAAATACCATAGGTGATATTTTATTTCATTGAAGCCAATAAAACATGGCTTCAAATCCTCAGCCCTGTGAACCAAATGAAGATGAAGAAATTAACTTTAGGTTTAGAAATTAAGAATAGTGATTTCATATAGGGAGTAGGGGAAAGAAAGATATTAAGTTATCATTGAGTAGGCAGTGGGGGAAAAGAAATTGGTCTCAGTTGTATTAACTCCATGATGGTGGTGACCTCAGTGTCCACTTTTATATTTATATGTGTATGTGCATGTGTATATATATATATTTTATTTTCCATAAAAGCTGTCCGCGTGACATCTGTGGAGTTAACCTTCAATATAGGGCGTCTAACATAAATCTGTTTAACAAGTGTAACATTGGAGGAATCGAGACTTTTCTCATACAGTCTCAGTTACAGTCAACGTCATGTCTTGAGAAGGTCTGATGACAGGATACCCAAGATCCTAACGTACAGCCAGTTAGATCAGGGCTACAGGAATGTAGGATGCCCATGGCTAAGATACAAAGACAAGCTGAAGAGCAAATTATCAGCTGTCAATATACCTCATAACACCCTTGAGTGTTTAGCCTTGGAGCGAGTAGAGTAGAGATCAACGTGTTTTAGTGGACTTAGTGGTTTTCAATCAGCTTGTCTGAATCATCTTCAAGAAGCGAGAGGAAGTTCTAAAAGGTCAGCCAATCTAAGAGTGATCTCATCTCATAATCCTCACTCTTGCTCCATATGCGACCTCCTTTGTAAATCACTAGTGGGTCTTAAATGCCACTTAAGATTATCGCACAAAATTTCATAACTGAATCAATTAAGTTGTCAGATCGTCATACATCGAAACCGACGAGAGAGTCCATTATTATATATATATATATATATATATATATATATATATATATAATGTAACATTTTTTTGGATTATCTACCTATTAACAGATTGTCTCATTGAGTGCAATTTTCAAAACTGGGTTTTGCTGTTTCAATTTTCCCAAGCGGTAAAGTTCTTTATGTTTTTCAAGTGAAATGCATAAGTAAGCTGACAGTTTGAAATAATTTAATTCCTTTTGTTTATTAATCCATTCATGTTCTCGAATTATTTGATTTTTCAGTCATTTTTATAGGCATTCAACAGTTCTTTTAAAAGTATCTAAGATAGACCATTCTTATATACAAGTGCGTTCAAAAAAGTATCTGACCTAATTTTTTTTTTTTTGCCATGTGAGTGAAATCCCTTGGTTGCAAAGTGATGCTACCCTTCTTGTGCAAATGTGAAAATCTTTGCACCAGTAGACCACCTCAGTTCCCAGCTGTTACACCTAGAGTACAAACATATAGTGTGCACTTGTTGGATTTTTGTTTTCATGCAAGATGACCAAATGCATCAAGCAGAGATATTGCATCAAGTTTTGCCAAAAGCCTGCTGATACTCAAGCTCAAACCATTCAACGGGCCTTTGGCGATGAAGCTATGAGCAAAACTCAGATCAAGGAATGGTACAACTGCTTCAAGCATGGATGCACCTCAGTGCAGAGCAAAGTATCCTCAGGCAGGATATCCACAAGCTGAAACAAAGAGCCGATTGAGAAGGTCCAGTGAATAGTTATGGAAGACCATCATGTAACAATCCAGGAAATTGTTCATGAAATGGGAATAGGCACAGCATCAGTTCATTTAATTTTAATGGCAGATTTATGCATGTGGAGAGTGTTGGAGAAAATTGCTTGCTCATTCCACCCATATAATCCAAGCTTTCCTGGTGAAGAACAACACACCACTTGTTCAATGGGCTCCCTAGTCTCCCGACTTGGCACTGTATGACTTCTGACTCTTCCCCAATCTGAAAACTACACTGAAAGGGAAGCAATTTCATTTGTAAAAGGAAATTATGAGAAAAGCAACAACAGAGCTCCATAACAGAAAGATATTCCAGAGATATTACCGGCAATGACAGAACCACTGAGAAAAAGGCATGAACTCACAAGAGGAGTATTTTGAAGGTGATTAAATAAAATTTGTGTAATGTACAAAACTGATTTTTTTATATCCGAAGGTCAGATGCTTTTTGAACGCACCTCATACATAAAAGAAATATACAAACATATATTTATATATGTATATATTTTAATACCTCGCTTAGCCGAGCAAATCCCAACTGCATTTTCCTGTCATTGTTGGCCAATCATAACAGATGTTTTGAATTTTCTCTCTCATAGAATATTGGCTGGTCATTTGGTTTCAACCAGAACATTCCTGTGTGGAACTTAACTGATGATGATAACACCAAAATAATATACACAAGTTCACACACTGGCATTATCTATGACTACATAAGCAACACACAATCCATCTTGCAAGGTCATGTAAGTAAACGAAACAAAAACTTGTTTTACCGTGTTTTCTGCTTCAATAATTACTTGTGTGTGTGTGTGAATGCATGTATATATACAGGGAAAAGATATATAAATTTTTCTATACCAGAACAATGATAGGAAATATCAATAACAAAGTGGAAAAATTTGACATCTTAAGTCATTTACGACTTCATTGGACTAAAGTGACGTTTACGTTGATGTAACTCCGCATACGCATGAAGAATGAGTGAATGTTGAAATTTTAAATTTTTGGATTATAATTTTATTTTAAATATGTATTTGGGCATATACTGTATATACTCGTGTATCATACGACTTTTGAGGACCTAATTTTGAAGCTAATTTTAAGGGTGTTGCATCATACACAAGATATAAAATTAACATATGTACTGCTGGCCGTCTACGCCATTGAGCAAATTATATATCCATTTACTGTCGTCAAAAAAAGTACCCATTACACAAGTATATACGGTATGTTTGCAATTATAATAATATGTAGTAATTCTTGGGGGATCAGTTTATTACTTACTAACAATAGAAGACCGGTCCCCCACTTTATGTCCAACAGAAACTTTAATTACCATATATAGTCACATATCATGCAACTTTTGAAGACCTAATTTTGAAGGTAATTTTAAGGGGGTTGCATCATACACGTGATATAAAATTAGTGCCTGTACTGCTGGCCCTGGCTACACCGTTGACCAAACTATATATCCATTTACTTTCGTCAAAAAGTACAGCTGTATTTAAAATAAACCTGATTTTGATAAAACTGTTGTTTAACTTAACTGTATCCAATAATAATGCATGTAATATTCACATATTAAGTATCGTATTGTAAAATACAAACATAGTAAATATGAATCTTTTTCATTGTTTACATTTATAAGATGTTTAGCTGTTTCTCGTTCGGTTGTTTATGGCTGTACATGTTTATGTAACAAGGATAGCGTTAATAAGGATACTTTTTTCATTCTCTTTTACTTTTTTATCTTATTTAACTAGAAGATAGGATGACAAAGAGATAGAGGAAACGAGGTTAGTCTATTGTAATTTCATCTTTCAAAAAATGAACTAGCATGATAAACACAAGTTACATGATAAAATCATTTTTTATGAGTGAAAATTTGGGGGTCACACAATATGAGATCGCGTGATACACGGTAGTCTAGCTAATTTTGTTTCTTTTTGTTTATGTTTTTATCACCTTTGTTATTAAGTATCCCACGTTATGATAAAAGAACAAATGTGGAATGTTGTAAGAACCCAGATGCAAATTTGCTGTTCTGAACTTTTGCTAAAATGCACCAAAATTACCATGGAAAAGAAAAACAGCATCAGCCTACAACAAATCCAAAAACTGTAAACTCTGTCTGGAGGAGAAAATAGCTCTAATTACCTTCTCAGATCAACACAGATCTTACTTATTATAAAACGCAGATTGTGTGTGTGTGTGTGTGTGTGTGTGTGTGTGTGTGTGTGTGTGTGTGTGTCTGTAACGTTTATATATTGGATCGGATTTCCTACATTTTTCAACCGATTTCAACAAAACTTCACAGGACTACGTAAAATTACCTTGCGGTGGTTCTGACAGCACCAAAAATTGGAAAAACACAATTGTTTTTGCACAAAATCAATTTGAAAACACGATTAAGAGACATCACGTGAATGAAAGGGGGACAACTCATATCAAGTTATACTTATTATAAAACCCAGGTTGTTTGTGTGTGTGTGTGTTCATTTATATATGGGATCGGATTTCCTACATTTTTCAACCGATTTCAACAAAACTTCACTTTTTTTTTGGCAAGTAGTGTTTCTTATAGTCTTGCACACTGTTTTCTTTATTTTTACATTCAGAATGCTTTAAAAATTCCATTTACAACACAATTGTTTATAATAAAATTCTATTCAATCGATAGGCTCATAATGATTGAAAACAATGTTTTTGTTTGAGTTTGGGTTTGGCCAATTCGTAAAAAAAAAAAAAAAAAAAAAAAAAAACTAATTAAGACATGCGTGTCCGTCAACCTTAAACAATAATCTTTGTCAATTTTATTTTTCAGTCTTTATGTTGGTCGATACTTGATCTATCTCTTACTGTTACATCCCCGGGCAATGCCGGGCTCTACTGCTAGTTATTAATAAACAATCAAAACTTATCTCAAAATACAAACATGAAAATAAATTTTTATTACATTACTTAAAAATCAAAAACTAAAAACAAGTACCTTGTAAAAAATCACCATGAATAATGTAAATATATGCATGATATACAACCCAGATAATATGACATACTTTAAGCTAATACTTTAAACGAAACAAATAGGATAATCAACAACTGAAAAAAAAATTAAAAAATAATAAAATAACAAACAAATAAAAAATCAAAATAAATAATGGAATAAATTAACTAAATAATAAACAAATTCACAAACTACAAATGCACACATAAAGACAAGTAAATGTAATAATATTAAGCAATAATATTTAAGCAATCAATCTTATATATAAAGTATAGTGTGTGTGTTTGTGCTTGTCCAAGCAACTCCTCCACTCCAGTGATTCGATTTCAATAATTCATAGCTAATTCAACAGCCCCAGAAAAGTTAGGCGCAGGAAACGATTTTCATTGAGCTCAGATTTAGAGTTCCCAGATTATGCAAGGTTAAAAATATATATTAATATATTATACTAGCAATTATCATTGCTTTCATGGTTCAAGGAGAGTAACTCTTTTATTTTCCTTTTGTATCCAAAACTACATTCGGATCCACAATTATTTCTCTTCATGAGTCTCTAGTATAATTTAGAATATAACCATTACTTTCCATGCAATAATCATTAGGATAATACAAAAAAATATAGTTTTATATGATATGCTATATTTATAGGTATATTATACTTTATAAAACTATATTTTTATCATATCATATATATATATATATATATATATAGATAGATAGATAGATAGATATAATATTTAGAAAAATATTATGACAAATTGGAAAAAAGTTTTTGACACATTTCATCCGTTAGGATCTCATTGGACTGAGCTTTGTTGACGTTACGACATCCACAAATACTCACGGAACAAGAGATGTTGGTAGTTTTTGAAAGAATATTTTTGAAACAATTTTTGAAATATTTTTTTGAAAGAAAATTTTTTCAGTCTAACCAAATGCATGTGTCTTCTTTTTCTTTTTCTTTCCATCACCTTTGTCCCTGACTATCCCACATTTTAGCAAAAGAAAATCTACCAAGAATGGTGATATATTGTAAGACCCTGAATGCAAATTTACCATGGATGAACTAGCAATCAGAGCACTTTCCAGACATTTTCATCTTAAGGGATTATTTTCTCTTTTAATCAAAGTAGCATTCCCTATGTCAAAATTGTGGTCAGTTTCATTATGGTGAACAACCAATGTGTTTTGTGTCTTGTTTTTTAAAATGATAAATATATATATATAAATGTATGCTATATTTATAAGTAAAAGTGCTCAACATAAGTGAAGGAGAATTTGTAATTATAAAAATAGATACCGATGTCAACACCAACTAGTGACATTTTGCTTCATGTTTGGACGCAAACTTCAAGCTTGAGGATTCTGTTCAAACTTGAAACAGAATATTGCTACTCAGTGCTGACCTCAGTGTCTACTTTATATATATATATATATATATATATAAATCATTGGTGACACCAGAACTCATCCTATTCAGTTTCAGCCTGAGGAACACAACTATTCTATCTATATGAAACCAATAAGCAATGCCACAGTAGACCAGAACGTTTATTCATTCTTGACTTATAATAATTTTGACTGGGCCTGACAGATTTCTGTCTGAACTATTAGCAATATAGACAACCTCGGTGGTTCTAATTGACTATCCTTCAAGGAATATAGTTTTGTTTTCATTTCATTTTGTTTTTCATTTAAATGTTGATTTAATAAATAAATTTACTGTTCATAATTTTAACAATGTTACATGATCAAAAGCTGTTGATGCTATGGAAGTTAACAATGTTGGGTGTTTATGTGTATTTTATGTTATTGCATTTTCAATATGTAAACAAAGAAGATAGGATCATACAAAAACTTAAGTTTCTACCACAAACTGTTTATTTTCATTTTATGGTGACTATAGGGAAGCAAAGTTCTCAATATCTCTTGTGTATATCCGTTTTTCTATTGGTCCAGGAATTATGGTAAGTAAGTATAAACACTGTATTAATAGTCAATTAAATCAGCCTGGCACAGGGTTGGAACAACCAAAAAAGGTTTGTACTTACTTTATCACTGGGGAAGTTTAAACATGGTTATGGGATGTCTGTTTTCTTTTTCTTGATCCAGAAGTTAGGGTAAGTCAGTATAAGCATCATTATCATAGTTGCTCTCAAATCAACCTAGCACTGAGTTGGAACAACCAAAGAGAAAGCTTGACTTATTTCATAGGTTGAGGATCTGGAAGACACATGCAAGCATCACGCACTGGAAAGTGAAAACGTAATTACTACATGGTGCTACATCTTGGAAAAAGAGGGTGAGCAAGAAAATGTTTGCTTTTTTTTATAATCTTCAACAGTGGAATAATATTTACTCTCAGTATCATAGGAAAATATACAGTTGTGGACAGAATTATTCACCTTCACTGAATATTTGTATATTTTCTAAGGAAATGCGAATACTTGGAAGTATTTATTGAATTTACCATAAATACTTGATCCCGTATTTAGTTTTGAATAATTTGTGAAATTTTTAGAAGTTTTGATCTATTATATTTATAGTTAGAGATTTTTCCAAAAATTGATACAGTTCAAAATTATTCACTCCCCTTAGGGAAATTATAAAATACTATTGCTCTATAGCAATTGTAATGTTTTTTTTTTCTTAATTTGATATTTAATACAAAACACCTTTTGAAAAGGAAATAGTATTGACCCGATTCTATAACATTCTAAAAGCTAATGAAGAAGACAATATGTGAATGCCACATATTGCGATAACTCATTCATTCTGCAACCATAGAGAAGATGGCTGAACTTGACATGAAGTTCCAAATGAAGATAGTTGATGCATACAAACAACGTGATGGATATACAGCACTTTTCAATTATTTAAGTGTTCCTAGATCGACAATTCGTACCATTACCAAGAAATATGAAACTCATTGTGTTGAGAATAAATTAAGGACTAACAGAAAATGGTTAATTTCTAAGAGAATGGAAAGGATAATCATTAGAGATGTCTCAAAGAATCCTCATTTAAAGACAAAGGACATTGTCAGTGATGTAAAGACACCAGGGTTGAATTTATCAATGAAGACAGTCACGAGAGACTTTTATTGAACAGAACTTTGAGCTTGTCACCCAAGGAAAACTCCATTGCTTAAGGTTAAACACCTAAAATGCAGATCAGCTTATGCTAAAAGCCATCAAGAACATAAAAGAAAATATTGGAGCTCTGTTTTATGGTTAGATAAAACCAAACTAGAATTATTTGGTTGCTCCCGTAATGTATGGAGGAAAGTTAATGAAGCTCACAAACCAAAAAATACCTTCCCTGCTGCAATTAAGCTCAGTAATGGAAGCAATGTGCTCTGGGAATGTTTTTCTGCTTCTAGACCAGAAGAACTAGTGAGCATACAGGGTTTCATGGATAAAGTGCAGTATTTGGCTATTCTTAAAAATAATATAAAACAAAGTGTGCAAAAGCTGTCTTCGGGACGTCATTGGACAATCCACCATGGCAATGACCCAAAACACATGGAATGAATTGTTACGAAATACTTAAATGACAGCAAAATTAAGGCATTGGCATAACCTGCCTAAAGTCCTGACCTAAACCCCATTGAAAATTTATGGGCATATATGAAGACAAAAGTAAGAGAAAGAAATCCTTCAAATTTGGAGAAAGTAGAAGCTATTGCCAAGGAAGAATAGAGTAAAATACAGCATGTGTAGTGATCTTGTAAGGGACTATCAAAAAGGATTAAAGACAATAATCAAGAATAAAGTTTACACAATTGATTATTGAGTCAAGAGAGCCAATAATTTTGTCTTATGTTAAATGTTTCATTGGTGTTTTTTTTTTGTATTATTGTTTGACATTGAAATAAAAATTTTGTTGTGGGAATCAATGCACATTCTATTATTATTATTTTGTGAAAAAATGTACACAAAGTTTCTATGAAAATTTGAGGTGTTACAACTTTATTTGTAATTATGGAAGGGGGTGAATAATTCTGTCCACAACTGTATTTTTTCTTTTTATTCATCAATTTTGTTTAATTTTATGACAAGGTTAACTCAGGCAAATTCAGATCAGGTTGGTGATACTAATTAACATGCTTCTGTTCATTGGTCTAATAACATGTGTCATGCAAACAAACTTCTGCCAAAACTATTAAGAATAAACTCCTGATGGATTTCATTTACTATTTACAAGGTATATAGCTCTGTGACAACTTCATAGCTTCAAATCTTGACTTAAAATAAATTTTACTCTTTTTAAGGTGGAGTGATATGTAAATGACTACCTAATTAGCATAGCCAAGATATAGAGACTATATAAGTGTCCAAGCAGAAAGGGGAGGGGTAGAATATGAGATTAATGACTATTACTGAACTGAGAAAATACAAAGGAAATCACATTTCATAACAGTCGGGGTTACTCCAGATTGCCTGCCAGAACTCTCACTAGGTGGCATTTTATTCAGAACTATAAAAGGAAGGACTCATTTTTTCCTCTTTTTATTCACCCAGAAACAAGATGAGGTAAGTATTTTCTTTTAATTAATTCACTCCAAGTACGATGAAAATTCCACTAAGATGCAAGGAGGTACTGGGAGTAAAAGAAAATGAAAAACTTTAGAAAGAACTGGAAGCCCAATCCTAGACAGGAAACAAGGGATGAACCTCTACTCCTGTTCAAAAGACTAGGGTGGAGTGCAGTGGCGTAGCTAAGGTGGGGCGAGGGGGGCAGACCACCCCGGGTGCCAGCACAGGAGGGGTGACACAATGTCACCCCCAACAAAATTTTTCAACCAGGCTAAGGTGCCAAAAATAGTCTGAAAACAGTGGTGGAGACGCAGGGTTTTGAGGCGGGCATATGACCCCCCACTGAAATAATTTATGACCCCCCCCACAGTTTTGTCCCCCGTCAGAAAAAAAATTAAATAGAACATTTTGTCAAGAAAAATACTTTCAAGCATCATTGTTAATTAAATGGTACCCAGAAAATGATGCAACGGAAAATTGGACACGGAAAATTAGCAACAGAAAATTACGTCAACCATGAGCCAGTCGAGACTGTCGAATCTGGCTGTGCTGTCCATTGAAAACGAGCTTACAAGACAAACAGATTTTGACGATGTCATTGACCAGTTTGCCACAATGAAAACAAGAAAACATTCATTCTAAGACCATATTATCGAATGTCATTCTTTTGTGTATTGCCGTGTTTTGTATTTAGTTGTTCTGAAAGTGAACAGTTGCATTTTAAAAATCTTTTGATTTGAACTGATTATTTTGTGGTATTGGATTTTGTCTTGGATCATACATGTAAACAGTAACGTACCGGTCAGTAGAGTAAAGTAGAGGTAGAGCATGTATGAAAATTTAGCTACAGCTAACCATTCAGCATAGGGTGAATTGGGGTCCAATGACATTTGAGCGGACCACCCCGGGTGATGTTTACTCTAGCTACGCCACTGGTGGAGTGTAAATCAGACGATAGGCGAACCTATCTACTCCTATTGAGGAAAAAAATAAAATAAATAGTAAATAAAATTTAAGAGTTTATGTGAAGAGTTTAGAAGTATAGAATTGCAGTAGACTAAGACCTAAACAGGAAACAAGGGATAAACCTCTACTCCTGTTCAAAAGACTGAGGAGGAGTATGAACTTGATGATAGGTGAGCATTCTCTTAGATTTACATGTGATATCCATTTTTGAAAAACTGATGAAGGTTACAAAATAGCAAGGAATCCATATTAACATTTAAAATAAAATCATTTTGTTATATAAGATATTAGTGTGTTAATGAAAAAATGATTCTATCAGCTATATGTCTTATGGATTTCTATATAAAAAAAAATGATATTGTACTTTGTATAATAAAACTAGAAAACCCTCAAATAAGTTATCAATAGTATTAACAAGGATAGATATTTACAGGCTGAAATTTACATGTTATATGTTGGAAATTAAAATAATAAACATTTTGTTATATTTACGTATGTACACTTACTTTGTAGATACATTGTTTTTTATTTTAAAATTAAAAATAATGTATACACATGTCAGAATTTTAGCAGACATGTTGTTTGCTAGTTTAATGATTTTTTTATTGTAGATGTTTATTATTTTCTAATTTTGTGTTGATTTTTTGTATACTAGTGAGAAAAAGGAAAGAAAAGATCTGTTTATTTTGCCCATATAGGATCTTCTCATGTGTATGCAAATTGACTAGTTTGAGTTTAGCCACACCCTGGAGATTCTCATAAAAGAGCAAATTTGCACCTTTTGGTAATTTTTTTGGTATCTGCCAATGGGCCTTGGTGAGTGTCATTAAACAGAAGGGAGAATAACATCCTCTTCCCTTCATTCCTGTTATATTAAGCATCTAGTAGCAAGAGAAAGGAATAACAAAGACTAGATTTTAAACAATATTTATTGTTAGTATGTCATACAGAGATGTTGAAGATGAGTGGAATGTGTGTTTCAGTGGCCGGTTGTCAGGATGGAGGTTGGGCGTAAGGGGTTGTGCTGGGAGTTGACCTAATTCTTGTGTGGGCTTGGTGTAAAGTCACAGGGTATGGCTGGTGCATGTTGAATGATTGAGGTGGTGATGGCGGTGGCTCTCCACTGTGGTTGTCATGGTGACTGTAGAACAATCACGCGGTTAAGATAAACACTCAGTTGTGGAGCAAGCTGAGTGAATAATAACTCAACCTTGAGAAAGAGAGCTATTTATGGTGCCATGGAGCATCTCATTGTGCTAAAGTGGGATAGTCCATTGCTTGGGCTGTGATTGGCTGCTGGTACATGAGTGGAGGTATTTCTGTATAAATACCAGCTTGATTTATCAGTTAGTTTGCAGGGTTTGTATTGAGTTACAAACTGCTTTATTTTTGTCTGCCAGCTGGACGCTAGCTGGGACCCTTATGCCGGTAAGTGCTGTTTATTCTGTTGTTATTCTACAGTGACAAAGTCATGGAGGCACTAGCAACAGCACCCTGCGTGACTGTCATTAGCCTGCTGTGGTGTTTGCAAGCATTAAAAGTCGGGGAAAGTCACAAATCTGACTTTGCCAATGCTAGGCTGTGAGCATTAGGAATCGGTAGAAGTCATGAATCTGACTTTGCTGATGTGTAGAATGCAAGATTTAGAGATCGAGTGAAGACATGAATCTTACTTAGGCAATGCATAAGATGTGAGCGTTAGGAGTCGGGAGAGGTCATGTATCTGACTTTACTGATGAGCAGGATGCGAGCATAAGGATTCGGGAAAGGTCATGTATCTGACTTTGCCGATGAGCAGGGTGCAAGCATTAGGAGTCAGGAGAGATCCTGAATCTGACTTGGCCGATGACCAGAATGCGAGTATTAGGAGTCAGGAGAGGTCCTGAATCTGACTTTTCCGATGAGCAGAATGCGAGTATTAGGAGTCAGGAGAGGTCCTGAATCTGACTTTGCCGATGCGTAGGATATGAACATTAAGAGTCAAAGTTGAGATGTTATCTGGTAGATATTTCCTGAGGTGACATGGTGTCAAAGTTGAGATGTTATCATGTCAGTATTTGCCAAGGTGACAGTGTCATCGATGGCAAAGGCTTGTAGCTGAGTTGTGTTGAAGGTGGACAGCTGGATGCTTATGGCTGGTGTTTGCTGAGGTGACAAAGTCAAGATGTTAACATGAGGCTGGATAGTTGAGGCAGTTAGTCAAGCCTGGGTGTGGTAACAGACATTGAGAAGTGCGGTCATGTTGAGTGATGGCAGTGATGGTCACAGCAGCAGCAGCAGTACTCTGTGTGACGACCAGCAGCACGCTGGACCACAGGTGCTCTGGTCATTCTCAGAAACCTGCTTTTAAGTGTGTCTGGTAGTTCCCAGGGGCATCTCCTTTCCCAGCAGGAAGATTCATGATTGGCCACTACCGGAGCTCACTTCATAGACTGGCTGTGATATGTGGAGACTAATGCACAGAAAATGACTTTTGTTATTTCATTCTCTGCCTTCATGGCATTCACACCCAGCCAGCATGCAGAATGAATCAGAAAGAAATCTACTTGAGCTGGAGTATAATATTCTTCAATTCAAGAAGGTTCCAATACCAGCAGGAGTGATCGTTTCCATGATAGTGAAAAACACTGATTGAAGCAAAAAACTACTTCACAAAGAATGTGGTTTTGTGAGCCAAAATTTTCCTTTTAAAATTAAATTTAAAACCCATTGTTAAAACACTTAGTGGTTATATGAAACTTTTTATTAAAAAAAAATAGAATTGCTAAGATGAAAATATGTAAGTTATCCTTTTCATTTCACTTGTAAATCCAAAAATCACTTTATTATATGTTTGATGTTAATTGGCTGGGAAAAATCTCATAGAACTTAAACCCATTATTAGTGCAATTCATCTATTATTTTTTTTTGTCTAGTTCCATATGCCATATTTAATGGATATCAGTTATCTCCTGTTAATTCCCCTCTCCAAGTTCTCCACTGCCTTAACCAGGTTTTGAACTCACACTCTTTAGGTCCTGTCACTGGATCTAACTAACACCTTTAGTCATGGCACATGGAACTAGAACAGTCCACCCCAGTGTGGGAAATAAAGGGTTCAGTTTGACATTCCAACCACCTGAAGAAGGCCAGCGCATACAACGGCTGAAATGCTGTGATAAATATTGCAACAAAGATGAGGACAATAGTCAGAATAATCTAAATAGTGTACATAATACCTTATCTCAGAAATATAGACAGATACTGAAAGAAGAATCTGCAATGTTTTCTGTCCTCACCTGGCATCTTGGTTTCAGTCACTTTCTCTGTACCTTTTCTATAAATATTTTCATGATAATTGTTCTGATGAATTTTCCTCTTTAGTACCTCGACTATAAATTTAAGTACAGTACTAGATTGGCAGCTAGGTATTATCATCTTACAGTTGAAATGACTAGATGTAACCATAAGTCCTATGCTTATAGGTTCTTCTATCACACTTCTTGCTTGTGGAACTCTCTTCAAGATTCTTGCTTCCAATCAAATTTGATCTTCAAAAATTGAAATGCAATGTTAATCGTTATCTTCTGTCTTCTTAATTCCTCTTCTTTTATTGTCCCTTCACCTTAATAATGTTCATATTTTTCTCATAATTTTGAATCTTAGTGAAATGATTAAAAAAAAGTGTTTTGCTGCATGATCATTTTATAGAAAAGACAACTTTAGAAGACGTATGTTTTTCCGATTGAATTAATGTTATGACTGATACTAGTGTCTTTTCTAGAGAAGAAAGACTCAAAGCAGATTTTTTAGTTGCTTTATCCTTTTTCATTGGTTTGGTTGATTTTGTATAGTGGCATATCAACCTCCATATATTATTTAATGCCAAAATCTAAATATTTTGAACAATTTTATGGCTTCAACTAAATATTTTGAATGCAATGTGCAGTGTTAGACTGGCAGCGAGATCTCATTATTTTATAGTTGAGCTGGCTAGATGTAGCCATAAATTCTCAGCTAACAGCTTCTTCTCTTGCACTTGTCACTTGTGGAAATCCCTTCCAGCTTCATTCTTTCCAGCCAACTTTAATCTGCAAAAAATTTAAATGTAATGTCAACTGCCATCTACTGATTATTCTCTTCTCCCCATGCTCATCATTATTGTTTCTGTTCCTAAATTTTAGACACACCCTGTAACGTCTTGCGTTTTAGTGGCATTACTGCCTTGCATGGGGTGGTACTGATTTAAAAAAAACAAATTATGCTTTCAGCTACTGTTAAAATGTATTGGTCATTTCGCTATAAATAGGTATTGGTGGTAAAAAATTTTTATATAAAAATGTATTGCTGGTATTTTTACTATAAAAATGTACTTTTATACTTTCATTGTTTTTTTTTTTTGTTTGGGAGTTCACTATTTGCCTATAGCTGGGACCCTGACAGGTGCTACCACCCCACTTGATTCTTTTTAGGGAAGGGACAACTCAAAATGTGTGTTTTCAGATTGGATTAATGTTATAGTTGATACTAGGGTCTATAAAATAGAAGCAAATGCTATCACAGGTTTTAGAGTGATTGATTGTTTTAGAGAAGCAACGCCTTTAAAAAAATATATGCAAACTTTTCCAGGTGGTTCTGTAAATGTATCTCTAAGCCCGACTCTCTTTCTCTCTCTCTCTCTCTCTCTTTGGAAAGAGAAGATGTTTTCTTCTGGAAGCCTTCTCAAAGTTTTCCATTCTGCCTATTGAGTTACCATTAGTGTTACTATGTTCCAGACATTTTTTGAAAATCTTTTTTATAGATTTGCAGACTGACAATCAGAAAAGTCATGCATCAAAATTTCATATTAAATTCTGAGAAATTGAATTCATTTCCAAGAAGAAGGGTTAGGATTTAAAAATATCAAATCAACAAAAACATAGCTGTTTGCATTACCTCATCTTCAATTCAAGATATTTGTTGCTTTGAAAATGCATTTCTTGAGAATTGTGACCATTTCTGATTAATCATTTGTGTTTCTATTCTTTTTTTTATTTTTATTTTACAGGCCAACTCAATCAATTGCACGTCTCTCAGTCCAGACAAGAAATGGTTGGTGACAGCTGACAAAGGAAAAGACAGCACAGTAATTGTATGGAACACCAGAACATGGTAAACTGTTTTTATTTTCTTTTTGCTTTTAGTAATTGAGATCACATCAAATGACAAAACAACATTTTGATGCTTTTGCCTAATTATTCATAATACAAGAGATTGTTTTGTTTTTATGGTTTATCAACCTCTTATGGGTTATTTAAAGCTGAAACATATTCTGGATTGTAAGAATAATTCTTTTTTTTGTGAGTGAATATTGCATTAACAAATTTTTGAGAAAAACCATAATTTATCCAAATACAAGTCCTATTATTTAACCCATAAATGGGGGAAAGATGGAATCATAACTTTCTGAAGGTTATTTGCATGTAAGTAAATGTAACGAAACCTTGGCCCTGTTGGATTGTTATTTTATAATGGCTCCCTACCTCAAGAATCTCCCGACATATAGAGACGAGTTACAAAAGGAAATGAAAATAAGGGTGCCAAAATAGTTTAGCATTTTATTAATAGTAAAAATGCAAAAAGACAATAAAACATGACATAAAAATAGTACTTCCAATATGCAATGACTGTACTCTAAAAGATTACTAACTTTAAGTTAAGGTGAGGTCATAGGTTACGATTTAGGAATATCTTTTGTCCCCCATTGATGTCAGTCTGGACATTGGTCATGGCATGTCTTGTTCCAACTCTTTCTCCGGTCTGGACTACTTCCTTAACTGTACCAAGGGCACTAATTCACCTTGGTTATCTGCTAACGGTACCAAGGGCACTAACACACTTTGGTTATCTGCTCACTAGGCTAGGTGTTCTACCTAAAACTCTACAGCTGTCCGATTTATCATTGCAAGTTGCTGGCCATTGCACATCCCCTCATGTTACAACAGAATCCTCCCTCCAACTAAAAAATATGTTCGCCCTTATATAAACATTTATGGTGAAAAAAATTAAGATTTTTTTTTATTCCCTAAGACTCATCTTGATATTCTTTTTTTTTTATTAAAGTGAGTACCATTTGAGTACCATTTTTATTTAATTTTCTGGCAGCTTAAAACTTGTTTTGCAATGTGATGATACAATGCTGCATGTTACTGCACAAGCTGTGATGACATCCAAGGTCAGCTCTGTGGGAATACACTGGTACTCGATATGTTCCACAGATTTCAATAATGAAATAACAATGAATGTTTTCAAGATACTTGTCGGGTTGGGAAGTAGCAAAAAAATACCATTTCTCACTTAATCTTACTTATTATAAAACACAGATTGTGTATGTGTGTGTGTGTGTCTGTACATTTATATATTGGATCGGATTTCCTACATTTTTCAACTGATTTCAACAAAACTTTACAGGACTACGTAAAATTACCTTGCGGTGGTTCTGACAGTGCCAAAAATTGGAAAAACACAATTGTTTTTGCACAAAATCAATTTGAACACACGATAAAACACGATTCTGTCGCCAGAATGAAAGGGGGACAACTCATATCGAGTTATACTTATTATAAAACCCAGGTTGTTTGTGTGTGTGTGTGTGTGTGTGTGTGTGTTCATTTATATATGGGATCGGATTCCCTACATTTTTTAACCTATTTCAACAAAACTTTTTTTTTGGCAGGTAGTGTTTCTTATTGTCTTGCACACTTTTTTCTTTATTTTTACATTCAGAATGCTTTAAAAATTCCATTTACAAGACAATTGTTTATAATAAAATTCTATTCAATCGGTAGACTCATAACGATTGAAAACAATGTTTTTGTTTCAGTTTGGGTTTGACCAATTCGTAAAAAAAAAAAACAAAAAAAAAACTAATTAAGACGTGTGTGTCAACCTTAAACAATAATCTTTGTCAATTTTATTTTTCAGTCTTTATGATGGTCGATACTTGATCTATCTCTTACTGTTACATCCCTGGGCAACGCCGGGCTCTACTGCTAGTCACCAATATGTTACTTCTGCTACAAGAAAGTAAACTTCTTCTTTCCAACGTCTCGCTAATTTCCAGCCACCTAAAACAGAACTGTACAAACTCACTGACTGGCCGTTTCACTGACTGCCTCATTCTATGGATACAGGCTGGCATATCCGCCATCACTCATGTTCTTCCAACTGGAAAGGGTGACCACTCAGATAGGTTTTGTGTGGTCAATTTTTCAAATGACCTTAATTTTATTGCTATCTAAAAACACTAACAAAACTTTATATTTGACGATTCAAAGGTAGGCTGGAAACAAGATTCCTGAAAAATTCTGGTCATTAAATTGACTTAAAAGGAAGAAAAAAAATTTATTCATCTCATAAGGATGTGTGAGAAATCATATTTCTGTAGCAATTTAAAAAGCTGAAGAGTCTTCTTTTATATACTATTCCTCTTCATGGGTGATTGTGGCTCTCCATAACTCTCCTATCCTTTCAGCACTAAGCAGTGTTTCTCATTTTCCCTAAAATTTTGTCATTGCTCACATGTTCAGTCCATGGTATTCTCAGCATCCTTCTGTAGAACTATATTTCTGTTGTCTCACGTCTGCCTCTTGGGAAATCACTAACGTTCACTGACTTATAACGGATTGATGTTGCATCACAGACAAGCATTCTGTTTTTTGTTTCCAACAAAATTTTCTTGTTTCTTAATAATTTGCTTAGTTTCTGGAAGTTTTTTATTTTTTATAATCATTTCTCCCCAAGCAAGGCAATAATGTCACTGAGAGTAAAAGAAGATGAAGAAACATTAGTGAGAAGACAATAAAAGAACAGGATAAAGAAAGACAGACAATTGCAATTGATTTTACTTTTAAAGATTATAGTTGACAGGAAAGCCAGAAGACAGAAGAGAGGTCCACAAACAAAAATTGTGAGAAATGAAACTATTAGAATAGAACTTACAGTGACATCTAGCTATTTGAAAAGTAAAATGATGGGACCTACTTGCCAATCTAGTCATGCGCTGAAATTCATGCAGTCAAGGTACCAAGAAGGAGAGCTCATCAGAACAACTGCCATCAAAATATAGGAAAGACACGGAGAAGCTATATTACGGCAGTGGGAAAGTGATTGAAACTGAGATGCCAGATCAGCACTGATAACATTACAGACCCTTCTTTGGAATGTTTGGAAAAATTTTCCTCATTTTAAATTTCACAGTTCAGAAAACAAACAAAGCTTTGTCTTTCAATTTGTATGAGTTATACAAGGGTTTTCTATTTCAAATGATGTGTGTTAAACAATGAATAAAACTTCCTTATTTCATATTGGGTGCATTAGAAAAAGGGATAAGGTTTCCTTATTTCAAATTGTATGGGTCAGAAAAGAGAAAATGCTTCCGTCTTTGAAATTTCCTCGGTTGAATAATGGACACGATTTCCTCATTTCAAATTGTATGGTTTCGACAAAGCACAAAGTTTCTTTATTTCTCATGTTAAACAACAGAAAGGTTTTCCTTGTTTCAAATTGTATGGGTTGAGCAAGGGGAAAAGATTCTTTGTTTCAAATCATTCATGTTAAACAATAGAAAAGTTTTTCTTATTTCAAATTACCTCTTTTGGAATTTATTTTTTGTTCATTTGCTCACACGAAAAAAACAAAAACAAAAATATCCATCTTGCTTTATATCAGCATGGCTGATGCTAACCTCCATGAGAGTGACTCATTGCACCTTTTCGAGCTTACATTCTTGGTTGACATGAAGTGGAAAGATTATATTGAATCCATTGCTAGGTTTGCTGAAAAGAAAGTTGTCGTGCTAGACAATTTTCCTCTCCAAAATCTATCTTACATATCTATATGTCTACCATTCGTTCCTACCTCGAATATTGCTGCCATACATAGTCCAGTGATTCTGCTATATATTTAGAAATTCTTGATAAAATCCAAAAAAGGATCAGCAATATTATTGATCCTGACCTGGCGTCTCAGCTTCAGTCACTTCCCCACCACCATAAAATTGCTTCCCTATCTTTTCTATAAATAACTTCAAAGTAATTGTTCAGATGAACTTTTCACTATGGTACCTAGATTTTATGAATTTAAGCACAGTACTAGATTGGCAACAATGTCTCATAAATTCACAGTTGAATTGGCTAGATGTAATTGTAAGTTATAGGCTAATGGTTTCTTTTCTCGCACTTATCGCTTGTGGAATTCTCTTTTGGCTCCATGCTTTCCAGCCAATTTTGATCTTCAAAAATTTCAATGCAATATCAATCGTTATCTACTGTCCTCTTGATTGTTCTTCTATTGTCCTCACTCCTTAATAATGCTTTTCTTTTTGTCTTTCACACTCAGTAACCCCTTGTGTTTTAGTGGCTCTACTGCCTTCCATAGGATGAGATGATTAAAATAAACAAAAACTTCTCATGCTATCGTACCTTCAGAATAGCCAGATCAGGCTTAAAATGGAATATTGCTGCCATATTCCCACTTTCTAGTCTCAATAGAGTTTAAAAGCATCACTGTGTCCTTGTGGGTGACAAACTATTTTCCACCCTGCATCCTCTCTCCCACAAGACAAGGTGTCAAAAGCTTCTTAGTGCTCTGATGAACTACATTCCTTAATTTCAATTCTAACCTTCACAGCTAGGACCTGCCATGCCACATGCATTGTGGCGAATCACCCTCATTCCCTCCGTATTCCATTGGTGAAATGTAAGTTCGACCCAAGCAACTTTTCTCCATGAGTCACTGCTCAAGAGGATGATTAAGATTGTACTGATCTTAATATGTTCAAGTCTAGGGTTAACCATTATCTTCCCCACCTATCTGCATAAACTGTGCCTCTTACTCTGTAACCCTCTACCTCGAGTGCCTCCCGGGCCTTGTACAGGGTAAAAATCACTGTAAAAAAAAACACAATATTTTACCAATGTTAATTTTGCTATAAGAAGTGAAGAAAAATATTTTTTGGAGTCTTTTATTTTTTTCTTTTTATATTTCAGTTTCCCAATACGGACTTTATTTGATGTCAGTCCACATGGCATGCAGGCCGTTGCTCTGTCTCCAGATGCCAAATATCTTGCCACAATGTCTGCTGGAGACAAGCAGGTTAGTTTTTCTTCACTAAAAGACTTATTTTCTTTGTTTAGATTTCTTGGCATGGGGGTTGGTCTTCTTTTCTTTTTTACCTCAAGCAGGGCAATAAAGCCACTAAGATGCAAGGAGTAATTAAATGTTAGAGAATATGAGAAAAAATATTGCAGAGAGTGGACAATAAAAGGACAAGAATTAAGAAGATGGAAGATAACGATTAATATTGCATTTAAATTTTTTGAAGATCAAAGTTGATTGGAAACCAAGAATCCAGAAGAAAGTTCCACAAGCAAGAAGTGCAATAAAAGAAATTGTTAGCATAGAACTTACAGTTGCATCTAGCCATGTAAAATGATGATAGCTTGCCACCAATCTAGTACTGCACTTAAATTCATAAAGTCTACGTACCATAGTGGAATGTTTGTCAAAACAATTACCATGAAAGTATTTAATAAAAAGGTACAGGTAAACTACATTACAGTGGTGGAAAATGAACTGAAGTCGAGACCAATAACATTGTAGAGTCTTCTTTGGATTTTATCAAGTATCTCTAAATGTATAGCAGGATCACCAAACTAGATGTGAAATCAATATTAAAAGCAAGGACAAATGGTAGACTTATAAATATGTAAGATAAATTCTGGTGAGAAAAATTGTCCAGCACGACATATTAAACCAACTTTCTTAGTTGCAGACTTAGAAATTGATTTATTATAATCTTTCCATTTCATGTCAGCTGAGAAGATTAGTCCATGAAGAAGGCACAATGAGTTACTCTCCTGGTGGTTAGCATTGGCCATGGAAGGTAAAAAAAATTTCTCTCTCAGATGATTGAAAGAGAGCAGTTTCATTTTTTATGCTTAAAATACAACCATCAATATATCTCTTTCTACTTCATGTCAGCTGAAAACATTAGTCCAAGAAGGCACAATGAGTCACTCTCCTGGTGGTTAGTATTGGCCATGTTGATGGAAGGTAAAAAAGTTTCTCTCTCAGATGATTGAAAGAGAGCAGTTTCATTTTTGACGCTTAAAATGCAACCATCTCTTTCTATTCCGAATGTGTAGTGATGCAGTCATCACAATTCTTGGTAACACAGTTTTGAGGACAAGAAAGCATTTAAAAAAAAAAATTCATATAAGGATGAGTGGTGGCTAATCCTCCCCAAAAGATGGGTGTGATCGTAAAAAGTGTACTCAAGATAGACTACTTTTTCCTCATAATGGAAATACAGAAGGATTTTTTGAAGTTTCCTATTGTTTTTTATTTGTTCTTTATCTTATCATTCTGTCCGATTTGGATCCATGTTTGAGCTATATTCATTCCCAAGCTTGTTAGAAGTCTTCCTCTGTAGTTTCTGTTTTTAAGAACTCTGGGGAAACCTCTGACCCCTCAAATTATCACACTATTACGATCTTACCTATTTTCATTAGCAAACAGGTTAAACATCTTGTTTCGCACAACCTCCTTTCAGACAAACAATATAGCTTCATTTCGCCAACTCTACTGCAGATGGGTTAACGGCAATCTATGAAGTTATCTATCAAGCTTTAGATAAGAATAGGAAAGCACAAGCAGTGGCTCTAGATATCTTGAAAGCATTCAACAAGGTTTGGCATGTTGGATTCCCATGCCAACCCAAAGGTTACAGTATCATGGGACATATATTTAGCTTAATCTAATTGTTCCTAATCAATTGAGTAATGAAGGTTGTATTGAACAGGCACACTTCCAGTTCATTTTACACTAACATGGTAGCTCCCCAGGGTTCTATATGTGAATGTACACTGTTTCTGATCTTCATCATTGATCTCCCTGATGTCATCAGTTCCCAACATGACACTACAGTTTACTACTGTCTTAGTAGCAAAACCGACAGATCCAACAAAGTAAACCTGGCAACTACTCTTGAAAAGAACCTCCAATCAGTGGTTAACTGGGGCAAGAAATGGCTTGTAAATTTCAATGCCTCCAAAACATTTAATTTTAAAACACTTAATTTAAAACATTTTCATTTAACCACAACAGAGAATCTTTCCTGCCTACCATCAGAATGCCTAATGCTGCACCCTGGGAGTGCAGCACCCTACACCTACTTGAACACATGTTTTCCACTGACATGAAATGGAGCGACTATATTGTGTCAATTGCTATATCTGCTGCAAGAAAGGTTGATTCACTGTATCGTGCCAAAAGATTTTCTCGTCAGAATCCATCTTGTACATTTATAAATCTACCATTCGTCAGTGTATTAAATACTGTTGCTGTTGTGTCCTTAAAGAGGTTACAAACAGACAAGGGTGGTACTCGAGTGAAGGAACAGCAACATGCACGTAGATGAAAAAGAGAAGTTTATTGTAAAAGAGAATACACTACTGAAAGACAGGGAATCAGGTGGCAGATTAGTAATTCCCAAAGCAATCCCCCTGGTATATCCAGTGCTCACTATATATAGCTACTGATATAATCAGTCCACATAGGTGATAGGAAGTGTGGGACATTCCATTACAACAGTTGCCATATTTGGTCTGGTGCTCCTGCTGTGCATCTTGAGATTCTTGACAACATCCAGGGAAGGATCTGCAATACAATTGGTCCTGACCAGGCATCTCATCTCCAGTCACTCTCTCACCAACGGGACATGGCTTCTCCCTGCTGCATGTTCTACAGATATTTTCATGGTAACTGCTTGGACAAGCTTTTTTTCTTGGTGTCCTGACTACATGAATTTAAACGTGGTACTAAATTAGCGACTAGGTCTCACCATTTCACTGTTGAACTAGCTAGATATAACTATCATTTCTACTCTAACAGTTTTTTTTCTCATAATTCACACCTATCGGACCTTCCTGATTTCTTGCTTCCCTGATAACTACAATCTTCAAAAATTTAAGTGTAACATCAATCGCTATCTTCTGTTTTCTTGAGTCCTGTTCCTTTTTTGCCCTTTCCTCAATCCTCCCCATTTTTAAGCTTCTCATTCACTTTCACTCCCTGCAACATTCTAGTGGCATTGTCACCTTGCTTGGACTGAAATGATTAAAAAAAAAAAAAAGAAGCAAAACACGTACATTAATAGATTTTTTTTATAGCTTATCAACACTTTATGGGTTATTTTAAATAGAAACATATTTTAGATTAACAACAAAGTCCCATTAGTTTACAGCTGAATTGCCTAAGTGTAACTGTAAGTTCTATGCTAACAATTTCTTTTTTCGCTTATTGAACTCTCTTCCAATTTCTTGCTTTCCAGACAAGTTTGATTTTCAAAATTTTAAACGTGATGTCAATTGTTATTTACTGTTCTCTTCATTACTCTTCTATTCTTCTTGCTTCATATTGTTTTCTGTTTTGTAACTTTCTCACACCCAGTAATCACTTATGTCTTAGTGGCTTTACTACCTTATATATATATACAGAGTCTGCCAAAAAAATGTATACACACTTCAGGAAAGTCAAAAATTTATAGATATTTTAATACTAAATTTATTCAGACATCACAAGATTAATACAGTTTACCTATGGACTTGACAATCACAAGAGATGTTCAAAATGATCTTTAGCTTCCAGACATTTATTAGTGCGGCAAAGTCCTGCTTGGGCAACATGGCCAAAGTGTCCAGTGGCATTGCTGCACATGTATTTTCAATTTCTTGTGTAAGGGCTGCCAATGTAGTTTCTGCAATACACAACATCCTTTAGGACTTGTTGATGTTACAACCATGGGGGTAATGCCATCTATCAACAAAATATGACAGTAAAAAGTGTTATCACAATTTGATAAAGTTACAAAAGACAAGTTTTCTCTTTCTTGAAGTGTATATGCATTTTTTGGCAGACTCTGTATCTATATATAACAATTTATGAAGTATAGCTTAGATGTGGCACAAGGCCATGGAGCATCCAAAAAATAATGCTCCATACTCACCACTTGTGCGACTAAAATATATTGTAAAATTTGCAGTTAATTATCTGATATCACAAAAAAAAACTTTAAACAAAATGGTAATAATACGTGGAAAAAGGAAACTTTTTGATGCATATCCTCCTGGCATCAGTTTAAACTGACACTTTCATATTCTGAAATATGTTGTAAAATTTGCAATTTGTTATCTGAAGTAAGAAAAAATTATGACCTTTAAATGAAATTGCCCTTCCTATCAAGTAGATCCATGAAGGTCATTCTTTGACCTCTGAAAGCGATGAGATCAATGCAGACCCCCCCAATGCTCTCTTCTCAAGCCTACTCTTTTTTGCTTTATATTAACTATCTGTCCAGGAATATTCTCAGTTCATTAAGTAGATATCTGTGCAGATGATACAACAGTTTATGGGCGCACGTCCAAAAATCTAGGTGAACAGAGCGTAGCAGTAGATTTGCTCCTCTGACCTAAACTCTACCAGCTTTATTGGCTTGTAACTGTCAGTACCTCAAAAACAAAGCTAGTAACATTTCATCATCACTGAGGCTACTTACTATGAATGTCTATTGGGACACAAGCTCACTCCAGACCTCAACTGGAACTCATTTATATAATCCATTCCTAAAAATATAGGAAAAAGGGTCAGTTTCTTGTCGAATATATGGCATCCATCTCAAGAGACCATGTATCTGCACCCAAAGAGATATGCTTCAGCTGCTGATGGCAGTGCAGCATCTGTTATGTCTGTACAGGTCCACATTGGTGTGATGGTCTCAATTGCAATGAATGCATGTGCTGACACTTTCCCTGATGTTGCTATGTTTTCTTTCCATCAAGCAGTGGCAAGCCCCCATTTCTCCTCACTCCAGCGGTGTAAGTCACATCCTCAGTGTGAGCGATCATTGGCAAGTCTTCCCACCTCTCAATGCCCTGTGTCCATGTTACTTCCCATGTTTTTGCTATCACAGTAAGGTGATGCTGAAGTGTCCTCTCCAAGGTGCATGCCTGGGCAGGGTTCTATGAGAGATCAACGGTTCCCCATTCAGCACAACCCTTCACTCCACACCACCAAGGTTGTTCAAGAGGCCAGTATATATTGGCTCTGGTGTCATCACAGGAGTTACCAGAATCAAACATGGTCTTCAGTTCCTTGTACCGCTCAGTATATTCCAACGTAAGTGAAGTTATCAACTTCCTCAATGTGGTATCTTTCTACGGATAATGCCATCATCACCTAAGTTCCCACTCTTTTGGATTTTTGTTTTTTCAAAACCTATTCTCAATCCCAACTTAGGACTAACTGCCTTCAATAAGTCCATCATATTCTGAATTTGTCACCAAAACAATAGACAATTCTAATTTTACCCCAACCCATATGTGGTCAGTCTAATACCAATGAAACTTATGATGTTTACTTTTTCCTGATAGGTGCTCTAAAATGTTTTTCATGTGAAAAAGGTGTATATTTGGAATTGCATGTCTCCTATAGATATCAATGTACCTGAGTGTAGGATTCATATTTTTTGCTCTTTCAGGAATTTTCTATTTGGGATTGGACTGTTTCTGAAGATAAACCGTTGGCTTCTGTAATTTTGAACTCACAGTTTAGTGGACAGGTAAGCAAGCCACACCCTGCATTCTTTTCTTCACTTCTCTTTTTCTCAAATTGATTATTACATTTGAGAACAAAGCTAGAAAGGTCAAGGCTGTTAGAATTCAAAATTTTCCTCACAAAAACTAAAATTCTCTTGATAATTGTGACATATAGTCTTTCACTAGTGGTACTAGTGGAAATTCCATGGCTTTACTGTTTTCCATTGAAATTAATAGTTATGAGGTCTCCTAACTCCATGGAATGTAACAATTTTTATATTACTTTAAGTGTAGTAACTGTCTGATCAGTCTAGCAAAGTTCTCTGACCATCAAATGTTAAGTTGATCAGTACTTTCCTGTTTCACTAACCAATGAACCTGAATTCTTGCTCTGTCAATAACAGTGGATGGACAGAGTTGCATACTGGACATTTGTGTCCTGGACAATTGTGTCACTGGACATTTGCATCCCTAGACAAATGTGTCCTTGACAAATGCATACATCTGATAATTTTTTGAAGTTACCATTTTTTTTAAAGAGCTGTTTAATATAGAAATTTGCTCACCAATACCTTTAATTATTCTAAACAAGCAGAAAGGTAGTTACCATAAATAAAAAAAGAGAAAAAACTTTCTTTTTTAAAGCAAGAAAAAAATTAAGTTAGCAGTTTCAGTTCACTCCAGCAGGGTGTACCACAAACATCTAATAGATTCTGGATTTTATAGATTATATTTTTATTTGGAACCGATGGCTAAGTTCCAAAAATCAAACCCTGGTGGAAAAATATTTGTGGATGAGGAAAATTAAGCTACCACTATCATAAGAAAAACTCTGATGAAACAAAAACATATTGGCGATGTGTAGAGTGTTCTTGCAACACTGTTAATCTGTCATTGTATTTTGAATAAAATAAACTTTTTTTTTTTTTTTATTTTATTCCTTTGTTAAAAATTTATGATTACTACTTCTGCTTTTTTCAAAATGTATGGTAATTGCTTTTAAAAGCTTCAAAAAATTATCGGAGGTGTGCAATTATCAAGGGACACATCTGTCTAGCGACACAAATGTCCGCTGACGCATTTGTCTAGGGATGCACATGTCCAGAGGTGCAATTGTCTGGGACACGAATGTCCAGTACACAACTGTTCTAGAACTATCAAAAACAGTGATTAACACATTTCTCCAGATCAAATTGGACAAATAATTTTCTCTTCCCACTGATGCAACAACTCATGAATTCTGCAAAATTTATTTAATTCTCAATACCAATGCATATTTTGCTGTTCTCTCCTTTGGTGAAACTTTCCCTTTTTTATAATGAACTAGTTTGGTACCCATCACTTCACTGATAGTGAAGTGATCAAATTTCAAACCTAAAATGTTTGTCTATTTAAAAGACTACATTTATTAGAAGACTAGCAGCATGGCCCAGCGTTGACTGTGCTTGATTCAAAAATCGTACGACTCATACAGCAATCGCTATCACTTGACTTAAAATATTTTTGCTCTTCCTTGCCTTTAAAGGAGTGCCATTTGCCGTGCTGATGTTGCTACATGCCTTACTTCTTGCCTATCTCACACTGTGAATTTTTTCTAAGCTCTATACTAAACATTAAATCTGTTACGAAAAAAGAACTAAACAAAATAAACACAAAACGATCAGCTTTAAAAAAGAACTCGTAACTGGAGAAACCGAATGAAAAAAGAATGTTAACAACAAATACTTTTTCACACCCAACCCAGTTCTGCAGAATCAGAATCAACGTTGAGTTTAAGCAAGTGAATGAGCCAATTGGAGTAAAGTACCATGCAGATTTAAATTTTTCCCATTTGTGACAAATGCAGCTATCGATTTTTTTTTTTTTTTGCATGCTAGCATGCTAGTTAACATTCGTGTCAGTCAGCTGTTGGCTCTCACACTGGCCAATAGAATTTTCCTGCCTATTCATGGCAGCCAGCTATAAGCTCTCACTCTGGCCAGTACAAAATGGCCGCAAACCACATGAAAACTGCCGTAGAAGCATGAAAAATCGATTATTTCCACTATCGATGGGAGTTGGCCTTCCCGCTAACTTGGAGCATGTGCATGTAAATTTTGATGCAAATCCGTCGAAAATTGCAGCCGTGCATTTGTTACACACACACACACACACACATCCTGCCTTTTATAAATAGAGATAGATTTGATAAAAACCTGAAGTGGTGAAATAAAAAAACATAAGCTATAAAATAGCAAAGAAATACCACATTAGTCAGTCATGTCAACAGTTACTTCTTTGCATTTTTCAAATGCATTTAAATATGAACGTCTGTACATACCTTAGAGAAGTTGTTTATACATGGCTCTAAAAGATATTGATACTTTAAATAGGAAAATCTTGCAAAGTTAAAAGTAAATTTCTTGCTCGATTGGAAATATATAGAGATCTGTTTCAATCTTAAGATGCAGTATATAAGACCACAATACCAAAATACATTTTTACTGTGTCATCACCTGAATTCAATAGTAATGGCAAAGGGTAATGGTCATGCAAACTAATGAAGGGTGGGCACAATTTGCCTGTTTGAATTTTCTGATGAATCATAATTCTTAACTTAATGATTGAGTAAACTTATAACAAATTCTACAACAATAAAATATCCATAGAAATTCCCTTATTATATCGTTAAATATTTGAGCTTAACAACTTTAACAAAATATTGCAATAACAATCATAAATATGAGTGCCGGTCATTATTTTAAGAAGTAAGAGGGTACAAATGAAAAAAAATCTAAAATTGACAATTTCTTCCATTTCACTGAAACAGATGTTAAGCAATTCTATCTTCTCTTCTTTCTACCTATTTCTCACTGAAACCAAGTAGTGTCTTTGATGTGTTTTAGTCTTCTCACATGATCAAAACAAAATATTTATGCAGTATTATCAGGAAACATTAAACGATTCTATCTTTCTTTCACTGAAAACAAGTAGCATCTCTGATAAGTCTTTCCATGCAATCAAAATGGAAGAGTCCATTATTTATGAGGTATTGGCATGCAAACTAACAAAGAGAGTGACAAGCTCAATTATGATAGAATAATAATAATAATAATAATAATATATCTCTGAAGCTTTTTTTGTACTAGACAATCTTTCTCACCAGAATCTTACCTTAAATATTTATAAGTCTACCAATTATCCATGCTATGAATGTTGCTGCCACATCTAGTTTGCTTCTTCTGCTATATATTTAGAGATTCTTGATAAAATCCAAAGAAGAATCTGCTATGTTATTGGTCCTGACCTGGCATCTCAGCTTCAATCATACTAAAACAATTTTTCTTACTTGGATCTATCTTAAACCTTAATGGGTCTACCATTCATCCATGCTTTGAATTTTGCTGCCACGTATGGTCCTGCTATATATTTAGAGATTCTTGATAAAATCCAAAGAAGCATCTTGGCTTCAGTTACTTTCCCACTACTTTAATGTAACTTTCCTGTGCCTTTTCTATAAATATTTTCATGGTAATTGTTCTGATGATCTTTCCTCTACAGTATCTAGACTTTATGAATTTAAGCACATTACTAAATTGGCAGATAGGTCTCATTCCTTTACAGTCGAAATGAATAGATGTAAATGTAAGTTTTATGCGAACAGTTTCTTCTCTCATACTTCTTGCTTGTGGAACTCTCTTCTGGGCTTCTTATCTCCCAGTCAACTTTGATTTTCAAAAATTTAAATGCAATGTCAATGATTATCTTCTGTTTCCTTAATTTCTGTTCTTATATTTTTTTTCTATTGTTAATAATGCTTTTCTTTTTTTCATATTCTTTAACATTTGGTAACTCCTTGAATCTTACTGGCTTTATTCTTTTACTTACAATGAAATAAAAAAAAAAATCATAACTTATTTGTGTCAATGGATAGCCAAGTGGAAGCAAAGAAGGATAGTAAAGAGTTACAGGGGGGGGGCCTAACACAGACCTCCTCCTTTTTATGCTATGCAACATGGGCATTTCATTTGATGAGATAAACTACCATTTTCTTCTTTATGCAATTCTAAAGCAAAATAACTTCATTTCATCTTCTTTCTTTTTTTTCAGAATTACATCTTTTTTTGCGAAGAGAACTTGAGCTACATTGTTACCAATAGCGAGAATCAAGTCATCTTTTATCAATGGGTCTGTATGGTTTTCCAAATTGGAATTATTCTTAGAATATGGCTTCAATGTAATTTGTTTGGAATCTTTGGGCCTGAGCAAAATATGAAATAAGATTTTAAAATGGATAGCCAAAGTGAATAATGTATGCTACTATGAATACAAGACTTCACTTTCATCTCGGCCAAGCCTTGTAAGCAAACCTTATTTTTGTATGAATCCTTATTAAAATATGGACATTATAAAGATATACAGAAAAGTTCTCAGCCTGATACGATTCACACAAGAACTGACCAGACACCTGAATTATTTTAAAAACCTTTTTGGTCAGGCTGAGGACTTTTCAGCACCCATTCAAGCAAAAATTAATTTTCATAGACACACAGAGAGAGAGAGAGAGAGAGAGAATCTTGAATATGTGATTAATTTATTTATTTAGATATTTTTTTACATGAACCTTTTTCTATTTTATTATACATTTTGTTACTAGTTTTATTATTGTACATGATGACCAATATATAGGAGTCAGTGTGCCATAAAAGAATAATCAGAACCAGAACCTTGAAGATGGGATTAAAGACTATGAGAATCTACTTGAAAATCCTTGTTTGGCACTACATGACCATTATATAGCAGTCAATGTGCCATAAAACTATGTTCAGAATAAGAACCTTAGAGATGGGATTAAAAATGATGAGGATCTACTTGAAAAACCTTGTTTGGCACTACATGACCATTATATAAAAAGGTTGCATGACACGAGTCTTCCAAGTTCCTATAAAATCAGCATTTGAGGGATTGTTAAAAGAACTTGAACTGTCTTGTCAATTATAAAATGAAAGAAAATGATTAATTCTCAGAGTATCTTTGGCTTTGATGTGTATTTGTATGATCAAAATGCTTTTACAAGAATCTGTATTCTTTTAGATGTCACTTGTTTGGTACTTTGAGAGAAATTTCAAATTGGATTGTTGTACTTTTATTTTCTTTTTCAGAAAGACGATACCTTAAAGTATTTTGCTCCTCCTTTGACCGATCAAGATTTCCATATCCAAATTGGAAAGTACAGCCAGTCATTAATTATCGCTGATACAATACACGCTTTAACAGGTACATCAGTTGGCAACCTGGTTGTCTGGGATACTCACAGATCAATGATGGAAGGTATGGATCACAAACAAACATCAAGCAACTTCAGAGTAACAAAATAAAATAGTTTGTTTGTTTGTTTAAAACTTAATGACTCATCGATCAGCAAGAGGTCATTTAAGGTCAAACAGTTGTTTTTAGGTTTTTTTTTTGGTTTTTTTTTAAAATAAGGTTGAAATGCTTTCAAGAAAACTTTCCCTTTCCTTTCCTTCTTTTTCGGTGTTGTCTTGCTTTTTTTCCTTTTTTTTTTTATCTTTAAAATCCACTGTTTTCAGAGGTGCGTTGTTCTTTGAAAATTTCTCACCTGGCAAGTATCAAAGTTTCCCCTTTCATCATCAGACACCAAATTGGAATTATATTTTATCATATAGCCCAACTTTCCTAAGAAAGGTCAAGATCAAATTGGGGTTTGATTTTTCAAAAAGTTCTTTCAAGTTGTTCACGTTGTAAAATAATTTTCGAATATGTGCCAAGTCACCACAATCGAGCAGGAAGTGCTTCACAGTATAAGCCTTTTGGCATGTTTATGCATTCAGGAGGATCTTCGTCTTTTAGGAGGAAGGAGTGAGTTTTGTGCATGTGTCCTATCCGAATACGGGATAAAACCTCTTCTTCTTTGCGTGATTTTCTGTGTTCAGTTAGTTGTTTCTTTAGAGAGGGTTTGATTTTAAATAATTTGTTGTTTTGACAGTTGTTCCAAGCGTCTTGCCATTTCTTCAAAATAAAATCATTTATTAGGGGATTATAGTCAGTGTATGGAACCTTTATGTTACTTGTGTTAAGTTTCGGAGAGTTTTTTTAATCACATATTCAAGATTCTCTCTCTCTCTCTCTCTCTGTGTCTATGAAAATTAATCAGCTTTTTCATTTCCATGAAAACCAGAGTGGCTGGGAATCCAACAAAAAATGATGGTTTTATTTTGTGAGATCGCATGTATTCTATAAAATAAAATAGAGAATTTTTAATAAAGCATTTGTTTTAGAGTATTTTAGATATAATCAATTGAGAAGTAAATAGTCTTACAAAATTAATTACAAAGTGGAAAATTTTTTTTCATGTGTTTCATCCTTTACTAATCATGCACATGAAAGACAAAGGATACAGAATTTTTTTCAGACTTTTAAAATTAAATTTTTTTTAAATATGTGTTTGGACTTACTTTATTTACATTATTGCCATATTCACAACACTTTGGCCATTGTATGCTTCTGCCTTCTTCAGGTGATTGGAATTTCAAAACAAAACCTTTATTTCATCCATTGGGGTAGATTGTTCTAGTTCCATGTGCCATGCCTCTTCTAAATGTCTCATTTCCCTTTAACTCAACTCTCCAAGTTTTTTGGTTCACCACTGCTGTAGCTTGGTATTGAACTCACAACTCTTTGGATCTAGTCACTCGATCTAACCAACACCTTTATCCACTGGGCCGAAATGACAATGACTACCCCAGTGAGCGAAATAAAGGGTTCAGTTTGACATTCCAACCATCTGAAGAAGGCCGGAGTGTACTACGGCCAAACGTTGTGATAAATATGGCAACAAAGATGAGGACAATAGTCCGAATAATGTAAATAGTGTACATAATACCTCATCTCAGAAATATAGACAGATACTGAAAGGCCGAAACGTTGTAATAAATATGACGACAAAGATGAGGACAATAGTTCGAATAATGTAAATAGTGTACATAACACTTCATCTCAGAAATATAGACACAAGCACTTTTTACTTCATCCCTTTATAACACGTCCATTCAGTAACCCTCTAACTTGAGTGACTGGCCTTGTATTATAAGTAGTATAAAAATATTTTGTGACTGATAAAGTTCATATTTATTATCATTTAGATCTTGAATTGATTCTCTCCCACCACTTGATGTTGTCTGACGAATCTAAGGAATTCTTACTGAGTTCAGATTTGTAATTATTTAACTCCTAAACTGTTCCCCCCACTTGATATGTTGTATTTTTTCTCTTTCTACAGGAAAGAAGAGGACGATAGCAAATAAAAAGGCTTCCAAAATCATTAAACTTGTTCCATCTGGAATATCTGTTTTAACCCTTCAAGAAACGTAAGAACAAATTTTCTTCCTTTGATGAAATCCTGAATATTGGTGTGGAGATTGTCTTTTGCTGTTAGAATCTATTCCATCCAAAGGAAAGCAAAGAGCCCAATGTATTTTACAAGCTATTTCCTGAAACCATGAAAGATAAAAAAAAAATGGCTTAAGGTACAGATGCAAAACTAAAAGAGGAATATGTTTTTTTTATATTTTTCCATGAACACCTTCTTCAAAAAGCTTTGTATATTATGCGAGTACTTGTGACACTATGACTGGGACACAGATGTAGAAAAGGATAGTGAGTAATTTTGTCTCAGTCTTAAATGTTTCATGTTTCATGGCCGGCAATGTTGAAGATTAAACAGTCACAGTTGGGAAGGAAATAGAACCAGGCTTCCCTTTACCAGGTGCATGCTCGAGAGAGAGATAGAGAGAGAAAGCGAGCGAGAGAGTTAGCAACCAAGTGTCATGGTCTAGAAATGGGCAGAGAGTTGGTGGAATAAAGTCTGAGTACTTGTTGATTAAGGAGAAAAGCTGATCTGTTAGTCTGAGATGTCAGAAATGGCAGTTGTCCCCAAGTGCTACCAACATACCTATCCAGACTGTGCAAAAGAATCCTTGAAATAATCAATGATATATATTATATAGTATATACTACTCCCGGACCTCCCAACTTAGAGGATGGCAGGCCTGATTGGGGGTCCTGGGTAATCCTTTAAAACCCTCATTATCTTATCAACATTTGCTTTTTTCTATCAACAGTTAAAAATTGCCACAAAACATTGTTGATTTATTCAAGATGGAATGATCTATTATGGCATGTATCTAATTTGTATTTAGATACATTGGATTTATTTCTAATTTTTCTCGTTGAATTGTTCACCTATTTTGCATCCATTTATTGTAGAATACAATTTGTGTTTTATATAAATACTACCTTCTGAAAATTGATATGTAGTAAAGTGGGAGCCCGTATCATGGATTCTGGAGAAGCAAACTAAAACTTATCTGCGATCAACAATGAGAAATGAAAGGTTATCCAGGTTAACAATAATTTCCCTTGAAAATGATTGTGTTCGACCCCTTGACTGTGATGAAATCCTGAATACATTTGCTCATAAGTCTTGGAAAACAAAAAACACGATATAAAATTCACTATATTTTTTTTTATCCATAATGTTGAATGTGTTAAAATTCTTCAACTTTTTAACAAGAAAAATCTCAAGTTCATATTAAAAATTTCCACTAAGCATTGTTGAGTTATTTAAATTTATTTAAATTTATTTAAGATGGAATGATCTCTTATGACATGTCTCTAATTTGTATTTAGATACATTGGATTTATTTTCAATTTTTCTAGTTTAATTGTTCACCTATATTGCATATGAGCCATTATTATAGATAATTAGATTACAATAAAGTTTGTGTTTTATATGAATACTACCTCAGAAAAATTGAAATGTAGTAGAGTGGAAAGTCCTATATCATAGATTTGGTGAGATGTGAGACCCTTGCATTTGGTGCTGGGAAACAGGGTTCAAGCCCTCATTTCTAGCCAAGGTGTTTGTTTTCACCTTTCATTTCCTTGTGAGTGTGCAGCAGACCTTTTCCAGCTTTCATACCTACTGACAGGACTGAGAATAGAGACACAATATAGGAACAATATAGGGTTTCATTGTTTGATCAATGTAAAACTGAGAGTGGGCCGCATTGTATGTTTAGAAATTATATTCCTGAAGAAGGTTAAAGAATCTTTGGTTGAAATGTGTGAAAAATCAACATCATGTGTTTTCACTTTAAATGAAATATTTTTGACTCCAGAGTTATTTTCTTCTCATTATTCTTTTCTTTTTGTTTTTTTCGAATTTAAGAAATATTGTTGTTGGTGATATGTCTGGAAATGTGAGCTTCTTTGACCAAAGAATGACACTTTTACACTGGTGAGTATTTAATCTTCAATACATTTACAAATGACCGCAAGCTTTCAGAGTCAATTTTCAGTTTAAATCTCCATCAAATAATAATAAAAGTGAAACATATAGATAAATGTTTCCTATTTGTTCTTTATCAATCTGTTAGATTCTGATCCATATTTGATCTTTATTTGATCCCTATATATATATATATATGTGTGTGTGTGTGTGTGTACATATATATATATGATTATTATGAAAATGGAAACTTTAAAAGCTCATGGTAATATTTTATTTCATTAAAACTGATACTACGATTTAAACTCATCAGATCAAACATTTTCATAAAAATAAATGGATACAAATTTAACCAAGCATAAAAAATTTATCTAGATAATTTATGTCAATTCAAAAATGGGGGAAGGAAAAAAAAAAGGGTGTATATATACAAAATGGAGGGAGGGAAAAAATGGAGGAGAAGAAGAGGGATATGCATTCAAGGCTGGGAAGGGAAGGGAAAGCACAGAGAGGGGGAAAGAAATATGAGTCTGTTAAAGGTGATATGTGTGAAGTTGTAGGGACCAAACCTATTGACCTATTTATACTGGTAAAGTAGATAGTGTATCATCAAAAGGAGATAGAGAAAAGAGACAAAGAGAGCAAAAGAAAAAGAAGGAAGTGAAAAGAGAAAGTAAGGGAACTTAAAAAAAATATATATATATATATATATATAAAGTCGTATAAAGAGGCTGAAAAGTAGACTTTATAAAACAAATTTATAATTAATTTTATGAATGAAGTTTATAAATAATTTTTTTAGACACACTACTACTCCTCTATCATGACAACTAACCCCACACCTCTCTTGAACTTTTGTGTGTGTGTGTATATGTGTTTGTTTTCTTTTTTTCTTTTGTGCATGTTGATATCAAGCCAAGAAAGAATTTCCACCCAAATTATTGGTTGTCCCACTCTTTTAGATACATTAAAAGCAGAAAGAAGTCTTCATCTGTCAGGAGACTAAAAACAAGTTGTGTTTCTCTGGTGACAAAAGGTTAAAGCAAAGTCTTACCTTGAAAAAGATTTGTGTTCCCTTTGCTATCTATTGCAAGATTTGGATACAGATTTTTTGCCCCTTTGGATTTAAAGCGCTGGCATTTTTGACATTGGACATGTGAAACTCATTTATGATCCTTGGAATTATGACCCCAGATTTTTTTATTTATTATTTCTATTTTCTCCCACAAACTATTTTGGTAAAATCTTCTCAAGATGGCAGATAAACTGTTTGACAGGGTTAGGGCCACATCATGTTCAAACACCAGTTCCCGTACAATAAACAAGGTTAAGCAACAGCGAGCTCTGGTCAGTACCTAGATGGGTCACCACTTAAGAATACCACGTGCTCTAAGCTTGGATCTTCAAGATGAGTAGCGGATGATGACTCAGAATTGTTAATGAAGAGCTGAATCCAAATTCTCATTGGGGTCATTATATTCACTTATATGCTTGGGAAAGATATGAATCCACCTCTTCTCCCCCAGCTATGGATTAATTATTAAGACTTGTATCACTCGACCATTATAATCTCAAAAAAAATATTTACAATCTAAAAATATTCTCTGGTTTTAAAGAATCTGCAAATGGTTGATAAGCTGTAGAAAATGAATCAATCAATCAAACCACTTGACATGAGGTTGACTCCTGAATTCTATGGTAAAATGATTACTCGGCCTGTGGTAGAGTTGCCGAAACATGTGGGATCTTGTCTGTGAACTATGTGAATTATTTTTTTAATCATTTCATCCCAAGCAAGGTGATAATGCAACAAGGATGCAGGAGGGAGTGAAAGAAAATGAGAAGACTTTAGTGGAGAGGATTGAGGAAAAGACAATAAAGGAACAGGGTTGAAGAAGACAGAAGATGGCAGTTGATGTTGCATTTAAATTTTAGAAATGGTGGCTGCATCTAGCAAGTTTAACAGTAAAATGGTGAGACCTAGTTGCCAATCTAGTAGTATACTTCAATTTATGGAGTTGAGGCACCAGGAGAAAAAAAAACTATCAGAGCAGTTGCCATGAAAATATTTGTAGAAAAGACAAAGAGAAAGCCAAATCACATCAGTAACAAAGTAATTCACATCACATCGTTGAGATGCCCGTTCAGGATTACAGACTCTCTTTTTTTTTGATTTTGTCAAGAATTGTGAGATGTAAAGCAGGAGCACTAGACCAGATTACCAAAACTGAATGACTCCTCCTGCTGCATTTGTGAATTGGGGCCCTTGCTGTATATCAAGAGCTGAGCAGAAGGCAGAAGACTTATAATTGACAGATTAAACAAACCCTAATAGCTGCGTTTATGACTTATTTATTTGACAATTTCTAGTGTAGCAGCCATGGTAGGTTAAAGTAATTATGTCAGAGTGAATTTCCTATATACTTGCTAACCTATTCTTTCTTCTGTCAGGCATACCAATGATATGGCTCTATTCAAGATGACTGGCAGTGGACAGGGAGTAGGATGAACATGATTCATAGCCATGTTTTTTTTCTCTTTCAGTTTCAATCAGTTGAATTTGGGTCCAATCAAAAGCCTTTCCTTTTCTTTTCCAAAGGATGAATTGTAAGTATGCTTTGTACATTTCTTATTACAAAACATCAGATGGGGAAGTGGTTAAAAGTGGGAACAGTTAACTGTACAGTAAATGGAAATTCAAATTTCACCCCTGGGGATGACATGAATTTCTCTTTTCTTCCCCTGGTTGAAATAGCAGGGCAAACTTGGGCCTCTAGACTTGGTTGGCAACTAATCAACAAGCAGGTTAACACTGAATTCAAAACCAGATGAAATGTCCCTGGGAAAGGCATGAATCTAATTCTTTCCCATGGTTAAAATAGCCAAGCAGACCGGCATCTCTAACCTTGGTTGGAAATAAATCTATGGAATTAAGAACTCTGCAAACCGTTAATGCCCTCGGGAAAGAGAGGCATAAGTATGTGACATGTGAATAGATAGTAGGATAATTATTTTATCGGAAACTTTGGGAATAAAACAGACTTACTCAAGGGTTAAAATAAATAATATTTTTTATTTATTTTCTTTAGAGTGTTAAGTTAGTCCTTTGGTATTCAGCGTAGCAAAATGTTTGTTAATAAAGCAGATATTGATAGCAGTCTGAAGATAAATCCTTTTCAGTAGTTTGAAATAAGACCCTGGTAGGGGTAGTAGTAATCTCAGAAATTATGTCAGTGTCAATTTACTGTGTTCTTTTCAGCCAAGAAACAGGGTGGAAATGTCAGTAGCCGATGACCTCTTAACTGCTTCTTCACATGTCACGCATGGCTGTATTCTTTTGTTCCATCCTCTCTTGGTATTGTTCTGATCTCCTCTATCTGCTGGTAACCCCCTCTGGTTCTGGCCAAGAGGTGTCAGGTTTTTATATACTTTTCAATAGGCTTGACAATTTGATTCAAACATCAAAAAGTTTCTTTGTATCAATTTTTTTCTGATTGGCCAAGTTCAGTCTTTTATTCTTCTTCCTCTTTTTATTTGAGGGTTGCCTTCTTGTAGGGTCCCAGCTGTGGGTAAATAGTGAACCCCCCAAACAAAAAAAAAAACATTATGAGAGTATAAAAATACATTTTCATATTTAAATTACAAACAATGCATATTTATAGCAAAATGACCAGCAGTACATTTTTTAATAGAATTTGAAGGTGCACAGTTGTGTTTAAAATATTTAGATTTCAGCATCAAATAACATATTATGCTTCTAAACAAAATCAGACCAAACTAACTTTCTAGTGAGCAACTCACATTCTAAGACTGATTGCTTGTGATACCTTTTCTCTGCATGAATCACACACGTTGGAAATGATAGCCTGTCACAATAGACTTTCTAGGGTCCCAGCTATGAGTAAATAGTGAACCCTCAAACAGAAACAAAACTCTATAAAAGTATAAAAATACATTTTTATATAAAAAAAATTACATGTTTATTTAAAAAATTACATATTTATGTAAAAAATTATCAGCAATACATATTTATAGTAAAATGATCAGCAATACATATTTATAGTAAAATGATCAGCAATACAATTTTATGCAAAATTGACTAGTGATACATTTATTAGTAGAATTACCAACAATACATTTTATCTGTAGTTAAAGGCACACATGATTGCATTCAAAATATATTTAGTTGAAGGCATGTCCTAAGATCATTTACTTTCCAGACCTTAAACAAAAGTTTTTTTTTATTATTTTTTACAATAATATTCACGTTGCACAAGGCCTGAGAGCCACTCGAGATAGAGGGTTACAGAGTAAGAGGCACAGTTTATGCAGATATGTGGAGAAGATAACGATTAACCTTAGACTTGAACAGGTTAAGATTGTAGTGATTAGGGAAGCATCCTCTTGGGAGTCAGTTCCATAAACCAGTAGGAAACCCTCCACCAATACTAGAAAGAGCAATAACAGTTAATGGGCTAAAGAAACCTATTTCCCTGAAAACAAGGATTTTATACAATTGTCAATAATACTGCTCAGTCAATGAATGCTGAATGTTTCCTTATAAGAAAACATCTAATCATACCATTGCCAATAGCATTTTTCTTTTTCAGCCCCAGGAACCAAAGCTTATCTATGAAAAGTTTCACTTCGGCTGATGAGAGTATTTCTTTTCCCAACTTCACCATTTCAACTTTGACAGCTAAGTGTGCTTTATTCAAGGTACATAAAAATTTGTATATGGATGTACAGGTAAGTCTGCACTCGGTGATGTTCACTTTTGTATATATACACTTGGGAAAGTTATGAATTGACCTGTTCCCCTCCCAACTATAGGTTAAATATAAGGGCTGATTGCGCTCTCTTGCCTTGAGATGGCAACCAGTCAGGGTGAAGCAAAACTCTGAATTCAAAATTCATCCTGATGAAAGATGGATTCTGTCAGGCTATCTTGTCTTAGACACACAACTGTGTTGCAGTACAGAGGCATGAATCCATTGTTTCCTTTCCTAACTATGGGTTAAATAGCAGGGCTGACTGGGATCTCTTGCTTTGAGGTAGCAGCCCCCAAGGACATTCATGCTGACATGGTTGCTACATTAGCGGATGATGCTCCAGATTTATCAACAGTGCAAAAGTGGGTGGCTGAGTTCAGGAGAGGAAAGGAGAGTCTTGAAGATGACCCAAAGTCTAGACATCCTGCAACTGCCACCACTGAGAAGAACATTGATCATGTCCACATGGTGTTGATGGATGACTGGTGACTGACTATAAATCAAATAGCCAATGCTATTAGCATTTTCCGTGAGAGAGTTGAGAATATTCTGCACAATGAACTTGGTATGACATAGGTTTTTGCTCAGTAGGTGCCACATGCTTCTGACATCTGATCAAAAGTGCATCAGACTGATCACTTCTGACATTGTTTGAAGCAAATCCAGCTGGTTTCCTCAAATGTTTCCTAACCCAGGATGATGGCTGGGTTCATCACTTTGAGCCAGAGACAAAAAGACAAAATGCTATCAAGACAATACACCCAGTAAAAGAACAGATGAAAGGGGTTTTGTTTTATCAGGACAATGCTGCAGTACACAAGTCCTTGCTTACAGTGGCTGCTTGTGTGACTGAATCTTTGAACTGGTCAAACACTCTCCCTATTCTCCTGATTTGACTATCATCCGTTCCTCGACATAAAAAAAACACTTGGCTGGGAACTAGTATCGCAGTGATAATGATGTATATGCTGTTGTTGACTTTTTTGACCAAATCAGATGTTAGTTTATCTGAAAAGAAACAATGCATTTATTAATAGGAAGAGTTGAAATTAATGCATGTAAGATTTCACAGTTCTAGCACTACTCTTTCATAGTCAGCCTATTAACTTTTCAGCCCTCCCTCAAAAAGTACAATCTCCCACAATGTTCCTTGGATGGGTATTGAAATAATTGCGAATAATCAACACTATACCATATAAGTGAAAAAAGCAAATTCTGACTGCTGATGAAAAGTGGATACTTTAAAACAGCATGGAATGCAACAGAAGGCAAGGGAAATGAACCTCCACTAATGGTACCAAAGGCTGGAATTCATCTAAAAGAGATTATATTATGCATATAGCAAGCTTGGAAATTTGTCAAACATTTTTTAAACTGTCTCTTATTTTTCCTTAATAAATTGAGCAAGTATCTTACATTATTTAATATTACATTGTCCTATCAGTGGGGACTAGAATATGCCAACTACATCCCCTGAAGAGGGGTCATATAACCCCCTAAATGGGTTACCTACTGGGTAGATACTTAGAGACTCAAGTATTATCCCAACCACTGTTTACCTATAGACTCAATTTTAAATACAATCACTGTTTACCTGTAACAGGGGCTCTCAACCCAGAGGTAATTCCCCTCAGGGGCATTTCAGGGAGGGTACTTTTATAGTTTCTCATTGACTGGAAACTCCATCAGAATGAAATCAATTTAAATACCCTGACTTTTTATTGAGCTTTTTGTTTATTGAAGTCTGCTTCAGTTTATTTATTTAATAATTAGTTATGAATTAAAACAAATTAATGTACATGTATTCAAGTTTTAAAATCCATCAATATTTCTATTGCTAATAAATTTATAAAACTTGTCTATAAAATAATCCATGTAAATGTATACATACTAATATGGAACAAAAATGAAGATTTTCAGTAATGTATGTATATTATTTGAAATGTACCTTTTGAGTAAGACAATCTTGGAAAGTAGGAAGGATGACATTCTGATATATGGTGAAAAGGGTTCAAAATAGGTTGAGGGCCACTGACCTATAGAATCAAGTATATACCCAACTAGACTGATTTATAAATCCAACCAAAATTTATATATAGACCCACATATTAAACTGACCAATGTTTATGTATAGTTACAAGTACTAAATTGACTTATGTCTACTTACAGATTCAAGTATAATTCCGACCAAACTCAATTATAAATGCAACCAATATTTATATATAGTCACAAGTACTAAATTGACCAATATTTTCTTAAAGACTCAAGTATAAGCCCAACCAGACTCAATTATAAATCCAACCAATTTTTACATATAGACCCAAGTATTAAATTGACCATTGTTTATCTATAGACACAAGTATAATAAAAAACCTATTTTGACATTAAGTAACTAAACAAGTGTTGATATGTTGTAAAATCCACCAAACCAAAGCTAATATCACCATTCTCACATAAACAGCTGTTATGGCATGGGTCAACTGAGTGCTGACATCATGAGCAATTTCAGGAAAAACGGAATTGTCTACATTTTTTTAAAGCATCTAAAAAAAAGTACAACTCAAATATTGTACTTTATTTTGGCAAATATATCAAGTTGTTCAAGAAACCCACCTAGCTGTTATTTTTTTTTTTTTTTCTTCTCAACTTTTTAGGCAGCTTTTGGGCTTCAAAATGACCATTTGGAGGGGACTTAACAAAAACGCCTCATAACACATTATCAACTGATGTTATTATTTCTCTTCATCTTGTGTTTTCTGATTTCTCTTTAGTTGATTCTCAGAGATCATGGGAAACCAATTCCTGCAATTGCTACCCACCCTTTCAAGTAAGTCAAAACCTTTTTTTTTTCTTCTTCATTGCCTTGCCACCCATCCACTAAATCCATGTCATAATTTTCTAAGCTTATTGATGATAATCTACTCAAGAATTTTAAACAGTAGATTGCTTGGTAGCTAAGTTGGTTGCATATATTCTCATTCATATATATATATATATATATATATATTCCTTTTTAAGTCTCTCAAATGTTCCGACCTGTAAACATAATTCACAATATTTAAAAAAAAAACAGGGTGTCTACTAAAATAATGTTTAAATAAGAAATATAATCCCATTCAATGGTCAAATTAAAATGTCAATATTGAAAGCATGAAAGATCAATACAGTCTTCATAGGAAACTAGGCATACAAAATATCTAAGAGCCATATCTGTCGGGTCTTCTTGCTAGAGCAGAAAATTGTGTATTTCTTTCTTGTGCAAGTATCTGGTGTTCAAGCCTTGGTAAAAACTAGATTTTTGAATGTGGATTTTCAAGGTAGACCAGCCTTTACACTTGGAAAACTTGCACAACACAATATTCCTGCACTCATGTGGAAACTAATCTTAGTCAATGTTGGTTTTGGCGTCGCCGATAGGATTTCAATTGTCTCTGAAGGATCCAGAATTTGTTGATACTTGGATTCGTTGCTTCTCTGCCACCGTGAGAACAAAAAAGTTGAAAGACAACAAGGAAAAGGGAGGCGAAAATGAAATCACGGATTTATTTTTGGCTACAGCTGGATGCGAGGCAGTAATGAAAGTCTCCACCATGGCATATTCCTTAAATTTGGAAGACCTGACTTTCGAAAAAATAAGTCAGATTATTAAAAAAAAATATGAGACCCAAGAAAAGGCTGGTAGTGGCAGAAAGAACGAAATTCATGTCGATGAAACAGGAAATTGACGAACCAATTATAAAATATCTACACCATCTACGAAATGCAAGTAGATATTGTGAATTTGAGAAACTCGGACAAGACAAACAAACCATTGAAGAGGACTTGATTCAATTAAGACTAATTGAAGGTATGTCCAATGCGTCACACCGATATAAAATATTGGAACAGTTACAAATAGGAAAGATGTCTTTAAATGCTTGTATTGAATTTATGCAGCAACAAGAGCTAATACAGACATACCACCATTATAAAAGTCAACCCACCGAACAAAGATTCATGGATACATACGCGTTAAACAAGATAAAAAAAGTGTTCATATTGTGAACGTGAACACGAAATGTAAAAGGAAAAGTGTCCAGCATTTGGGAAAACTTGTAATAATTGTTTAAAAAAGAACCACTTTCAAGTAGTGTGTAAATTAAAAAAGAAAAAAGTTGAAAGAGTAGAAGAAAACAACACCAACAGAGAAGTTTTTACTGTGAAAAATAAGACTATTGTACAGAAGAAAAACGACATTATAGTAAAGGTTAAAATTAATAACTGCAATTTAGATATGCAAATGGATACTGGGAGTGAAGTAACACTGATACCAAAAAATTTGGGGGAACACATTGGTAAGCCACCTTTACGAAAAAGCAATTTACAAATCCGCCAGTTTGATGGGTCCGTTATAAAAATATTAGGATACTTCGAAGGTTCATTGGAGTTAAAAGAAAAATTTGAAGTAATTCCTGTAATTGTTACAAGTTGCAAGAAAAACCATGGCCTTATTGGAAATGATGTGCTTAATATGAATTCTACTAAGATAATTAATGAAATAAAAATGGAAAAAACTGGAAAGTTAAAAAACTATGAAGCAAGTTTAAAAGTAAAAGAAAATGTTTCCCCCTCTTATTATGAGGCACGAAAATTACCAGTACAGTTATTGTCGTTAGTAGTGACAAAATTACGTAAATTAGTAGAACAAGACCTAGAACATGTTCCGCCTGGAGGTAGCAAGTGGGCATCACTGATTGTGGTTTTGAGGAAAACAGATGGTGATTTACGTATTTGTGGAGATTATAAAATAGGAGTAAATCACAAGATATGCTCGGATTCATATCCCATACCCAATGTGGAACTTGCATTACATGCACTGGCAGGGATGTCTGTTTTTTCAAAAATAGATTTAAAAACGGCATAGCACCAAATACCAATAGACAAAAACTTCAAAGAAGTAACCACGATAAATACACCAATAGGGTTACTAAGATGGAAAAGAATGCCTTATGGAATAAAAACTGCAAGCGCCATATTTCAAAGGGCCATTGAACAGGTTTTAGGAAAGGTTTGTTACCAAGACGACATATGCATAGGAGCTACTAATGAAAAGGAATTAAAAGAAAAAACTGATTTAGTCTTGAATAGATTAAGAAATGCTGGAATGACGATAAATGAAAAAAAGTGCATAAGCAATTCTAACAAAATATCTTTTTTAGGTTATTACATTTCAAAAGAAGGTATATCACCAGACCAAGCATTGATAGAAAAAATATTAAAAGTAGCTACACCTTCAAATAAAAAAGAATTGGAGTCTTTTTTTGGGATTGGTAAATTTCTACAGGCAATATTTACCAAAATACATGGACTTGACGGAACCGTTTGCAAAGTTAAGGAAAAAGAATGTAGAATTTATCTGGTCAGGCGAACAGCAGAAAGCTTTTGAAACATTCAAAGAAATAATGTCAAAGAAACCTGTAGTGAAAATTTTTGATCCAAAAAAGGACTTAACACTCACTACAGATGCAAGTGAACATTCAATATCGGGAATATTATCACAAGAAGGACATCCGATAATGTATTTATTGAGAAGGTTGATGAACACTGAATTTAATTACTCAAACATAGAGAAAGAAGCATTGGCTATTGTGTGGACAACTATCAGAGCCCGACATTTTTTTAATTGGAAAAAAAATTTCTATTAAGAAGTGATCATAGACCATTAGAGTTTATATTTAACCCAAGGAAAGAATTACCCAAAGTCACGACATCAAGGATTCTACAATGGGCGATAAGATTGATGGCATTTGACTTTGATATAGAGTATGTCAAAGGAAATTCAATTCCACATGTAGACGCACTATCAAGATTGAGGTTTTATAAGGACTCAAAAGACAAAACAGAGGAAGAATTTAAAGATTCATTCCTACACTTGATAGAGACTGATGTTTTGTCTTTAGACAGAATGGCTGTGGAAACGAGACATGATCCGGTGCTAAGTAGGATATTATCGAGAATAAGAAAAAATTCATGGGGAAATTGTTCTAGGGTGGAAAGACCTTATAAAGAAATAAGGCACAAATTACCAATAGAACATGGAGTAATATGCAATGGGGACCTGGTAGTTCCCCCAGAAACACAAAGAAAGCCGATAATAGAAAGTGTACATAATGATATACACTGTGGAGTAGCGGCCACACAAAAAAGGATAAAATTAGAAGCTTGGTGGCCGGGTTATTCAAGAGACGTTGAGGATTATGTAAAGAGATGTAAAAAATGTAAAGAATTAAGAAACTTTACACAAGCCAAGTTACATTCATGGCCCAAAGAAGTGGAGCCATGGAGTAGGGTCCATATGTATCATGCATATGTAAATGGAGTGGGATCTTATTAATATTAGTAGACTCTTTTTCAGGTTGGCCTGAAATAATAAGGGTTGCAAACAAGAAAAGTTCCACTATAAAGCAAATTCTAAGAGTTGTATTCTCTAGAAATGGTGTACTAAAAACCCTGGTATCAGATAATGCACCAGAATTTTGTGAGGAAGAAGTTAACGTATGGTTAGAGAAAATAGGGTGTAAACCATATAAGACTCCTCCATACCACCCTCAATCAAATGGACTAGCAGAAAGGATGGTTCAGACTGTAAAAAAGGGACTGAAAGCATGCTCTCAGCAAAAAGAAAAAGTAGAAGTTTTTCTACCAAGGATGCTTTTAAGTTATTGGATCATACCACATGTGGGAAGACTGGAAAGCCCATCAGCTTTAATGGGGAGACAGATTAGACCTCCGCTAACAATGTCATACTCTACAAGTGAAAAGATGTGGTATAAAAAGAGCAAGGATGCAGATCCTGAAGGAGCCGAGTTTATAATGCAAAAAGGCCATAATACAGCCATAATAAATAGAATGGCGATAGTGTGTTGGCCCATGCTGACCAAATAAGGACCCAGGGTGAAGAGAAAGAACGAAATGACGAAGAGATGTCAATTTCATCTGATAATGAGTTGGTTGAACAACCATTACAGAAGGAAACGTCAGAGGAAACAATGCAGGAGGAAGAGAGACAGAAGGACTCTGAAAATTCAGATGAAGATCAGAGTATGCAAGAGGACACATGTGACATGTGACAGATCGAGGTCTCCCAGGGAAAGAAATACAGGAGAGAGAGAAATAGAGCAGAGTGAGGAAAATGGCAGAAGAAGGAGTACAAGATCTACGAGAGGGATAAAGCCCTTAAGGTTTAGGGAGATGTAGTGATACTAGCAAATTAGTATGCATAATTTGCATAGGCAGAAGTGAACATTCTTATAAGTGGTCACTGAGAATAACCACCAGTAGTAAGAGTCTAGTGACTGATCAGTGCTAACCTCTACTTCACAACAGGTTTATTAATGGGAAAAAACCTGAAGCCTTTTAAGGCTAGAAAAGTCTAAATGTGCCTGTAAGTTTTCCATGCATTTTCAGTCCAGGATCACCTGAATGTGTTCGCAATAAGATAGCATTGCATTAACATCTGTTAACTAGAGGTGCTTGAAATCTATAACTTTTTGTAAATCTTAAACTTTTACAAAACATCCATTACGAAAAAATAATGATAATCTAAGACAATGGTTCCTGAACTTTTTGGGGGTTGCTGCCACCTTGCCTACCAAAACACAACCCTGACCTTGCCCCTTGGAAATTGCTGGTCTAAGACTATAATCATTGACTAAGACTTGAATGCATATAAAAATAAAATTACATGTCATTACATATTGTTGGGACACATTGTTAACATGATTTACTGCATTCTACTGCATTTGAGTTAGTTTTCAAGCCCCACCCTTCCAAATTAATGCCGCCTTAAAAATAAGGCCCTGCTTAAAATACATTTGATTTTCTTTTCTTCTCTTTACTTTCTCAAACTCCTGATGATAACCCATGTGAGTCGAAAGCTTGAACTCAATACAAATTTTGGTTATTTTTTTACACATGCCTTGAGCGCCTATTAACTCAACCCAGACCCCAAGTAGAGCTCGTACATATGACCCATCACTAAAGATAGTAAAAAAATGGTAATTCCCAGTATTGCTCCAGTAAGTACCCGACTCTCATCATGCTTTAAAAGAGGGTTACAGAGTAAGAGGTACAGTTTATAGAGAGATATGTGGAAAAGATAACCATAGATTTGAACAGGTTAAGATTGTAGTGATTGGGGAAGCATCCTCTTGGGAGTTGGTTCCACAAAGCAGTGTGGGGAGAAGCTGCTGGACTGGAACTCACATCTCACCAATGGAATACAAAAGGAATGAGGTTGGTTTGCTACAATCTGTGTGTCATGGTGGATCTTAGCCATGAAGTTCAGAATTGGTGGGACTAAGGAATCTAGTTCATCTGAACACTCTCCATGGAAATAGCAATAGAGTAGCAGATGGCTTGCAATGTTCCATCTATGGTAAAGGGGTTGTAATTTGGAAAATACTTCATCACCCACAAGGACTCAGAGACACTTTTGGATTCTATCAAGATTAGAATGTGATGACTGGGCAGCAATACTTCATTTTCAGCCTGATCTGGCCCTTGTAAAGGTAGAAGATAGCAGGAGGAGTCAGGTACTTACTGGAGCGGTACAGGGAACTGACCATTTTTCCAGTATCTTTAGTGATGGACCTTATGTAGGAGTTCCATTTGATGTGTTGAGTTTAAGTCCACATAGGTGCTAAAGTTACAGGGCCTCCCTGAGAGAATATCCATTCATCCCGATAGACAGAAATTCAGGGTCCACTCAGTGGTGATTATATAAAAAAACTGAGAAGAAGCTGTATTTGCATGGATTTGGCAGTGCTCTGATGGGAAACCAACAAAGTGTTGACATCATGAGGTATTACTGGGGTGCTTTGGATTAGTAGCAATGATGTTTTAACCCCAAAACCCATTCCTGACTTTGAGGTCATTATTTGATGGAGGTATATTTTTTTGTGGAGGGGAGCATGCAAAGGCATTAAGTAGATGGACATATCTAACATTATCTCAAGTATGTGCAGATCTATCAGTTTAATGCAGTCAGGATGCATTCATTAACTACAGAGTACACCCTTGCACAAATTAATTGAAACAACCACTTTAGTTTCATTTCTTTCAGCATACGGTCAGTTTTAGACCCACTGGAGTAACAGGGTGTAATCGATTTCTATTTTTCCTCAGATTAGGTCATTTGCAGTGGTGAATCTATTTTTGGGATGTATGATGAAATTTCTTTGGCCTTGAAAAATATTGTGTCATCTGTGATTGCATCAGATTTTAATCATGCCCAGACACTATTGTCTGGACTGTTGATTAGTTGTCCTATGGCCAGTGTCTGTGATGGATGTTACTCCAAGGAAGCATACAAAAATTGTAATGCTGCACAAAAACACTGGCAAGCCTTATCAGTGAGCAAATCAAAGTACTATAGATTGGCCAGGAAACTCTCCTGATTTAAATCCAATTGAGAGTCTGTGGTCAATCTGCAAAGAACGACTTCATGGAATGGACATATGAAGTGCTAACATGTGTAATGGGTCATTCTTCATTAGAAAAATATGAAAAAAGTAAATAATAACTGAATTATATGTTTTGTTTCAATTAATTTGCACAAGGGTGTATATACTTCACTAGATCTATATATGTTTTTGAATTTAATGGTTTTCTCCTCCTAGACTGGTTGGCAAACAAAGCTAAAGTATCTACTATTTAACTTATAGTTGGTGCGAGAAGAGCTGAATTCATATCTTTTCCAATGTAGAAAACTCAGTTGGAATTCATACTTGTCTCTCCAATTTCACATTTAAAGCTACTATCAATTGTGTTGGATAGTGTCATGGTTATCAACAAGGAAAGTAGAATCAATTTCAAATTCCCAACGAGTCTATTGCATTAACTTTCAAAATTAATGACCTTGAGAAAAGCATGAATCCATTCCTTCTCTCCACAGCTATGGGTTAAATAGCAAGGTAGACTCGACTCTTTTAGCTTGGATAGACAACCAGTCGAGAAGAATGACTACCCTGAATTTAAAACAGGCGAGAAGGCAGCAGGAAATTACAACACTATCTTTTGCAAGAGCCATCATGACAATTCGCAGATAACAAGAGAAAGGAAACTGTGGAAAGCCATGATCACCTATATCTTGAAGAGACATTGCATTAAAAATATATATCATTTTAACTTTTATAACAATCCTTGCTGCTTTTTCTTTTAGATGATAAACATGAGGAGAAGTGTAAGAAAACAATAATAAAAATATTTTTCTTTTTATTACTCAGACCATTTCTAGCCACAGGAAGTCATGCTGGGTTCCTGAAATTGTACAATTACATTGAAAAGTGAGTTTTTCCTTTTTTTATCTACTGGATGTGAATTTGTTTTTTTTTTAAATTTTCTAAACACGATCAGCACATTGTGGCTATCATAGTTGATGTTATTTAGTTTGGGATTTTTCTTTTTTATTATTAATGCTTTTATTATTTTTAGCCATTTTATATATGTGGATGGGGCTGTTATAGTCATATTTTCTACAAGTATGTTGTGGACGGAATTTGGTTGGTTTCTCTGTGTGTTTAAATGGGACCTAATTGAGCTATGATCTGTTAGATATAATGTCAGTCTTCTTGATAAGTATGTAGTTGTATGTCCAATGCAATTATTATTCATGGATTTGGTTGGATCAGGAACACAGTACCTGAAGAGGCATGTAAATTCATAAATAATATTGGTCCTCTGTAATTTGAATTTTACAGATGAGTTGTTGACGATGAGCTTAGCTGTTTTCAATTTTTTATAATAGCTAATTAATTTTCTTAAATTTCATTATAATATGGTAAAAGATAAATATTGGATTGTAGTTAGTCCTGATATTTTTATAATCTTGTAAATATAAAATTATTCTTATAAATAATCAATCTAATGAAATAAAGAAACTCCAGTTTTTGTTTTTTTTTATTGGTAAGAATATTAAACTTTACCAAAAAGTCTATAAAATAATAACTTTATTAAACTCTTGCCTTTTTTGTTTACATATCAACAGAGTGTCCATTGGTAGCTGCACATTTGAGAAAGAGATGATAGAATGTTGCGCTTTCAGTCCAGATGGATATCATTTAGGTAAGTTAAATCAATTTAAAAAAGAAAGTGAGGAAAAAAAAAAAACGAAAATTTGTCTGCTTGCTTTTCTTAAATTTCTTTATTGTTTTTTTTTTCAGCTGTTGGTTTTTTCAGTGGGGTCATCCAAGTGCTTGATTCTTTCACCTTAAAAGCCAAACCCTCTGACATCCACAATTATTCCAAACAAACCATTATTCAGGTTGTCTTCTCTCAAAATTCTTGTTATTTGGCTGCTGCTGTAAGTATGAAATTGTTTATGAAGCACATAAATAAGAAGGATTATTACTATAGAATGAAATGCCAATCATTTTTTATTATAGAACATACCTTGCCAATAAATTTATTATAGAATATTCAGGTAGAAAAAAAACGAAAATGCTTTTGATACACCTGAATATGTAATAATAACATTAATAATAATATAGTAGAATCATTGATAGTGTTTAGATGTGGCCATGAAATAAGCTTTGGACTAAAGGGCAGAAAAAATACTTTTGATACATCCAACTATATAATAATAATAATAATATAGTGGAGTCATAGATAGTTTTTATATATGTAGATGAAATAAGCTTTGGAGTGAAGGTCTGTAAATAACATGCCCTAATAACATGAGTCAAATGTGCATCAATATAGACATAAAAGAAGCCCTGAATCACATGCAGACATGTCTGTCAACACCAGTTACATCTGGGTTTTCCCCCCATTAGCAGCAGAACTGCTTGGCATGTCTATATACAGGCCTCTCTGCAACTGGTCAAGATCTGGACCTTTGTCATGCCAATAAAACAATGGGAAAACTAACAGTAGGCAGTTGGTAAGACTTAGTGTCTTATGAAGTCAGTCCTATGGGCATTTTGTTCATAAATTTGCTGTGGTTTCTGAGGCAGTGTTTTTTTTTTGTCTTTTTCCCCCTCTCTGTAGTTGCTGGGAGAGTAATTTTAGGTATTTCCCCCACCCACAACACATTCTTACCATACACTACAACATATCAGGGTCAGTACCAACATCCCAAGAGTCATCTGGATCATCTGGTAGATGTGTATCCATGAATAAGTCAAAAAAAAAAAAAAAAAACTTAGTGGAAATGTGTGTGTGTGTGTTTGTGGACATTCAGCTAATGATTGCTTCTGAATATGATGTCCTTTTCTGGCCAGGGACAGTTGATCCCTATTCTCTAATAAATATTCTACAATATTTCTGTCCATTGCATTTAGCTGAGCAAGTTCTGCAAAACATCTTACAAAATTATTCCACCAAACAATTTGCCTCCCTACTCTGCCCACATTCAGTCATTGTAGTAAAAAGAGAAGCAGTGAATACACTTTTACCAAAACTTTATTGCATTTGACTCTGACTACTTTTTATATCTCCTAGATCTTAAAGGGAGATAACTGATGATTTATCAGTACAGTCATATTTAAAAATTGTGATAACACAGAGAACTGTATATTTATTCTCATTTCCAGGATTCTGGCTTTACAACATCACTGTTAAAGAAAGAAGGCTCTACATTCATCTTTCTTGGACGTTATCGAGCACATTACAAACCGATCAGAGAGCTGATGTTTGGAGAGAAATTTGACGATGAAGAACCCCGGTTGCTTTCTCTTGGAGAAGACAGGATGTTGGTAAGTAATTCAGTTCGTAATGATTGACCCAAATTTATTAAAGTCCAACTTTTCACTCTTTTTGTTTAATTGCAGAGAATTTTTAGTTGTAATATTTTAGAAAATTTATGTTTCAAGAATTGAAACAATGCCAATTTTGTGGTGTCATCCAGTCTGGCTAACCTTCAATGAAATTTGAACTGAAGCTTTTATTTAATCTGTCCATGTCTACGGATATTTCATCTTGTTCTTTATTAGCTGATCCATCAGAAAATAGTCCAGTGAATTAAAGTGTTGTGTTCTGAATTTATTAGCATAGTAATTTTGAGTTCAATCCCTGGGCCGAGTGGTATAGACAGAGACTTAGTGGAAACAAGGTTAGCAATAACAGAGCATTACTAAGAAAAGAACAAGGCGAGATAGACATAGGTAATGGAACTTGAACAATCTATCCCTGTAGATTAAATAAAGATTTAGTTCAGAATTCCCTGATGGTTACATGGATCATCAAACACCTGAAGAAGGCTGGAGGGAACAATGGCTGAAGCATTGTGATAACGATAATGGGGTTTAATGATATCACTTCATGTCAGGTATGTCACCAAGGTAAAAAGTGAGCTGTGAAGAAAGTTTTATTCCCAGATTGTATTTCCCCACATTAAAGGCATTATTATATCCATGATATAATAACACCTTATTGCACAAACAGAATAACTGGAAGAAAGGGAATGACAAACATGCTTTGTTCTCAGAGAGTGTGTTATACTGTTAAGTCACACACAAAATTATATACATGTATTTCCACATGTTCCACTCATAGAAACAAAAACACGTTTACACAACAAGCAGTGTGAAAAGAAAACAAAAAGAGAGGGTCTTACTTATAATAATTCCCAACAGGAATTGAAGCTACCGGAGATTCTTCTGTGTTTCTGGAGAAGCCATATTTAGGATTCCATATTCAAGCAGACTGAATTTATCTGCTATGTCACTAACGAGGACATTATCCACTCAAACAGGAAACTGAGATGGGTTTTTCCGAACATGAGGACTGCAAGCTAGAGATAGTTTCTATAACTGGTGAAAATATATTATTGCAGCTTACAATAAACATTGTAAGCTGCACAAGGCAGTACAAACAACACATGTGTCTTCACTCCAGGCAGTTAACTGATGGACTGTTCACTTTCATCACTCTATGAAGTGACATCACTAAGTGGCCATCACATGACTTTATCACAACCAAAGTGAGATAATCACCTTTTGTATCCCTACAGCGACAACAAAAACAAGGAAATTAGTCCTAATGTAAATAATAATAACTCCTGATCCCAGAAATTCAGATAGTAACTTTATTATTCCTATTTATTTCACTGCAGGTTGAATACGACTTAGTTGCAAGTAGCGTGAATGATGTGAGGATCCTTTCAATTGAACGAATTGAACAGAGTGCTACACCCAGGTGTATGGCATGGCACCCACCTCTTAATAAGGAACACTTTATTGTCACAGCCAATGATCAGGTAACAAAATTCAATCTTGGCTCAATGGGGAATTCTCATGTTGATGGTGGGAGGTAGTGGGAATGGTTGTTACCAAAAAATTACAATGTACAGACATATTCACACTAGTTACAATACCATTAAATGAATTTGCATGGTATTCTGGGCTGTAGACTGCTTTCAAATATTTCATAGTTACTGTCTCATGATTTATAAATTTTTTTTTCACATATTCCAGGGAAAGATCAAATATATTTTTGGTAATCTTCAGAATTGATTATTTGCAATCACTTATTTGCTTTACCAAAGAATTATTTTATTGGCCAAGAATTTTTGCAATTAAAATCAATTGGTTAAAGTTTTTTTTATTGAAACAGATTTTCAATGGTTTTGATTATAAAAATCTGTTGGTCAATAGTCTCTTACTATAAAAAAGTCAATTGGTCTCTTTCTATAGAAATAGATTTCCTATAAATTTTAATATAAAATTCTATTGACCAAGGAATATTAGTATAGAAATGGATTAACCAAAGATTATTACTGTAAAAATCCATTGGCAAAGTATTTTTTATGATAATAATGCATTGAACACAGATTTTTACTATGAAATTCATTTGCTAAGGGATTTTAATATAAAAATCTATTGGTCAGTGATATTTTTTGTTATAGTAATGGATTTCCAGGGATTTTTATTATAAAATTCTAGTGAACATGAAATATTATTAAAGGAATACAATAGTTATAAAAATACATTGACCAAAGATATTAACTCTAGAATGCACTGGCCAAAGATTTTGGCTATGAAAATCTATTGGTCAATAAGATTTTTACTCACAAAATTAATTGCCAATTATTTTTTCTAGAAAAACAACCTGATCAAAGATTTTTTATTATATCATTGCATTATTTGTTTTATTATAAAAATGACAAGGAATTTTGCTATAAAAATTAATAGTCAGTGTTTTTTACAATAGAAATTGTTTTCACAATTTCAAAAATGCATTGACAAAGGATTTTTATTATGGTAATGCATTGAACAAAGATTATTAATATAAAAAAGTGTAGTTTTAGGGGGCAAAACAATTAGTTTTTCTTCCTTTCTCACATGCTTCTTGCTTCCTTTTGTTCATCCTCTGTGTTTCATTTGTCTGTCCATCAAGTTGCTTGATACCTGATCAAACCTACCTATCAACTGATTTCTCATTGACTCATATAGCCACTTTTCTACCCACAATTCCCTGTTTACTTCAACATCCATTATAATTATGGGTAAAGCAGATAGCATCCATTATAATTATGGGTAAAGCAGGTAGCATCCATTATAATTATGGGTAAAGCAGGTAGCATCCATTACAACACAATACTTTTACAAAAAGCATTATTTTATAAAAATGTATTGGCCAACAATTTTTATTACTATAGTAATGCATTGGATTTTTATTATGAAAATGTAGTGATTATTCCAATAAAAATATATTGGCTTATTGACTTTTTTATTGTAGAAATAATATTATTATATTGACTATATTACTGGAGAAATACTTTGTCTATGATAATACTGTAGATCTGCATTGATGACAGAATTTAAATTGAGAAATGTCTATAGAATATCTTTCTGGTGAAAATAAATGCATTGCAAATTAGTTCCTTTTGTGCATGTTTCCTGTTGCAAGTTAAAGTCTTGTGAAAGACTTGCATTCATTCAATGTCCTCTTTGATTTTTTTATTGAAGTATAAATATAAATTATACAATTCAACAACAATGATGTGTCGAAAAACTACCCTGGCTCCAATCTATGAATGTCCAATTGCAAAGTAAGTTTGATTATTTTTTGTTTATTTGTTAAGAAAACTATGATATAAAATTTTATTAGGGCTTTTAAAAACAAACATTTTAAAAGTACATATAAATATATTCTATGTTCATCATCCACATACTGAGATGACCTTGTCTTCAACTCACTGCAGGAGAGGGTGGGAGTGGTTGCATAGATGACTAATGATTGCAATCTTTGCCCTGAAAAGTCTGTTGCAATTGTGACATGGGATATTTACACAAATATATTAAAACAGTGGGGAGGAGAGCAAGGATAAGCCAAAAAATAAATTATTACTCAATGTTAAGGCATGGGTCAAAAATATTGCAAAAAAGAAACAAAAAAAGACTATCCATTTATTGCTCCTCACTCTTCAGAGCTCAGCCAGAAAGAAAAATAAATATTTTCAATTGGTTGATTTATGAAACCTTTGTAGGTTATTTAAAGCCAGAAAACATTTTTAGATTATAACAAATCTTTTTTTTAGATAATGATATTAGTGATACAAGTTTTACTAATTAACCCCTAGTTAGGGGAAGAAGAGGTGGATTCATTTCTTTCCCAAGGGTATTTGTGCATAAGTGAATATAACAAACCTGGCTAGAATTGGAACTCGGCTCTCCGATTAACAATTCTGGGCCAGTATCCATTACACCACCTGCACATCCAAACCTACAGCACCTGGTATTTTCAAGTGGCCACCTGTCTAGGTACTGACCAAGATAGACATTGCTTAACTTTGGTGACCATACAGGAACCAGTGTTTCAACATGATGTCGCTGTAAGCCTCCCCGCACTCCACTACAATATAAATTACAGACAGATTAAATTTAGACCCAGTAACCATACCTTCTGCTTATGAAGGGAAGGTTGCTTAGACTTAATATAAATCGTCTCAAGCACTTTCAAATGATAATCTGAATGTACTTTGCTGACTACTGTATTTTTTACTCATTGTGTATATATTTATGTTTTGTCTTCAATTGAGCTCCAAAAATTGAGGAGTGATAACCAGTTTGCCATATATTGTTTTTTCTTTTTTGTTATATTTTTTGATCCACCACTTTCATCTTTTCACTTTATCACATTTTGCCATTTCATTTGGTACTTGGAATAAAATTCTTTCATAATTAGTATTCTCTGGACTCTGGGAAAAAAAAATTGGCATTTTGAGAGGAGGCAATGGCAAATAAAATGCATTGGGAATTCAAAGAATATTCCCAGATAGGAATTCAGTTGATCAGTAATTTTCTGGCAGTGTCTTTCATCTCAATTTTGGAAGATAAAACACTGTGCATGTCAAGCAAGGATTAAGATGAAACAAGATTAAAAGACTTCAAATAAAAAAATCCCAATGGTATATATACTTTTAGATAATGGTTGTGTAATGCTGAACAAATTTCTAATCATAATTATATATCTGAGATCTGATTCTGAATATGCTTTTTATGACACATTGACACCTATATAATGGTCACAGAGTATCAAACAAGGATTTTCAAATAGATTCTCATAGTCTTTAAACCCATCTCCAAGATTCTGATTCTGGTTTTATGGCACACTGATTCCTATATAATGGTCATGTAGTGCCAAGTATAGATTATGAAATAGACTTTTATCATCTGTCATTCTATATCTAGCATGGGTAATTTATCTTTAACCAATAAATTTGCTATGTTTTTCTTTTAATTACTACTTTGGTTTACCAATGTCAATTAATCTGCAGCTGCATGCGGTCCCCTTCAAACTACTTTTTCAGACTCTGCAGGTTTTCAATTGTTTCTTTATTGTTTCTTTTTAGACTAATTGTTCTATCGACTGAGGGTGTCAATCCAAAGCATATGTACATGGCCTTCCTCACCCAAGACAAAGTTGGTTTACAAATTCTCCCTTTTGATGGAAACCCTCATCAGTCGACAGCACTTATTGCTCATCCAGGTGGGGTAAGTCACAAAAACCTAAATGGAAGTTTCAATTACATTATAAATACTCCTGACTGCAGGAAATCAACTCAAATATGATTAAATCCTACTTTGAAAAAGAAAACATTGATCCCCTATATTAGTGGTCCACTCCTGCATTTGAATCAGATGAGAACAGAGAGGAAGTTGTTAAATTCAATAACTCTGAGGTCATAGCCAACCTCAAGGCAAAACTTTAAATAACCCCTATCAAATCAAAAATACAATATATTATACAATATCCAGCACCAACCAATATAAGAAGTTTACAAAGATTTGGGGGTATGGTGGGTTATTATTGTAAGTTTTGAAGAATATCTTTATTGCTTATGTGTTTATTTAAAAAAAAAAAGGCTAAGATTGATTTCACTCCTATTGACAATCTTTTGATCAAATCAAAGCCTTATTATGTTCAAATCCTGTCCTCAAAGCTCCAGACTTTACTCAGCCATTTAGCCTTGCTGTCAATACAAATGATTATGGTGTCAGTGCTGTGTTGTTACAGACAGACAAGAGGAGAATATTGAACACCCTCACCCATCAGAAGAATTATTCCATGGTAGGGAAAGAAAAACTAGTTGTGTTGTTAAAATTGCAACATTTTCAGGTACATGTGTTTTCATCTTGCCAATCTATTATAATTTATATGAATCAGAATAAAAATAGAAAATTATGTTGAAGGAAGTTTGAGTCATACAAGTTTTATTAAAAACACAATTAAATACATAATTGTTTTTAATGATAGCTTAATTTTAATGAAACCGGTATAAAAGAGAGATTGCTGCCCAAATACACAATATATATATATATATATATATATATATTTATTTTAGGATATTACACTGAAAACATGTCAAAATCACTACGCATTTACAATTGTGTTTCAATGCATGTCAATGCATCTCATCAGGCGATTGTAAATTTACAATCACCTGATGAGATGCATTGATACACATCAAAACATGACTGCAATTGTGTAGTGATTTTGACAAGTTTTCAGTGTAATATCCTAAAATAAAGAATATTGCTCTACTTTTGTATTGAGCCCTCTTTTAAATTAAACTAGCAGTAGAGTCTGGTGTTGCCCAGAGATGTAACAGTAAGAGATAGATCAGATCATCATAAAGACTGAAAAATAAAATTGACAAAGATTATTGTTCAAGGTTGACAGACACGCATGTCTTAATTATTTTTTTTGTTTGTTTTTTTTTTTTTTACGAATTGGTCAAACCCGAACTCAAACAAAAACATTGTTTTCAATCGTTATGAGTCTACCGATTGAATAGAATTTTATTATAAACAATTGTCTTGTAAATGGAATTTTTAAAGCATTCTGAATGTAAAAATAAAGAAAAAAGGTGTGCAAGACAATAAGAAACACAAACTGCCAAAAAAAAAGTGAAGTTTTGTTGAAATCGGTTGAAAAATGTAAGAAATCTGATCCCATATATAAATGAACACACACACACACACAAACACAAACAACCTGGGTTTTATAATAAGTATAACTTGATATGAGTTGTCCCCCTTTCATTAATGCCTCTTAATTGTGTTTTGAAATTGATTTCGTGCAAAAACAATTGTGTTTTTCCAATTTTTGGCGCTGTCAGAACCACATAAAGGTAATTTTACGTAGTCCTGTGAAGTTTTTGTTGAAATCGGTTGAAAAATGTAGAAATCCGATCCAATATAGACACACACACACACAATCTGCGTTTTATAATAAGTAAGATGTTTCAAATGCTGGAATTGTACTCTATTCATTCTCATCTTACCTGTATATATATATATATAAATATATATATATATATATATAATTAATTAAATAATTAAGAAAGAGACAACCTTAAGTTTTCATGATCATATTATATATATATATATATATATATATATATATATATATATATATATATATTCAGGTTTCACAGATGATTGATAAGGCACTGTGATTTTTTTTATAACAATAGTAATATTTTTATTTCTGAACACTGTCAGCATGCTGCGGCCATGTTCATAATTGTTATTATTGAGAGTTGTTTTCTTTTTTTATTGTTAATGCTTCCATTATTTTTAACCGATTTCTGCAACATGCTGACTGTGTTCAGAAATTGAAACATTCCTATTGCTACATATTCTGACAAACAAAAAAAACACATCCTTAATAATGGCTAAATAGATTAGTTGAAAGTGTTTGGATCCACAACTCATTTGGACAGATCTTATACACTCTGTGTCCAAAAGAAAAATCTCTTGTACACATGCAAGAAAAATATAATAAAAAGTCATCTTTAATGAAACCTATATAAATATATATATATATATTGGCCCCAAAAGTAATTGTTTTGTACTTTAAATAAGAGAAAATTATTATAAAGGGTTAAAAAAAAAGTGAAACATGATTTTTTATTAGAAATTTTATTATGACAAAATGAAGAAAAGCATTTTGTGATTAAATTTTACTCTCATCAAAATATCCTCTTTTAGCCTTGATTACTGCAGCACACATTTTTAGCATTTGTTATAAAAGTTTCTCAAAGTATAAGTTTGATAATTGATTCCATTTTTTTTCAATGACTCTAAAAGGTCTTTTTCATTTTTTTCCCGTTTCAGTCAAGTTCATCCCATAATGATAAAATAATAGTTTTAATGTATACTATCTTTATGGATAAATATTAGAGATAGAGTGAGTGTAAATGTAACAGTGGACACTGAAATGAACACCAAGTGGCAACAGTCTGTTTCAAGCTTAAATGAAATCTTCAGGATATCTTGATATATATATATATATATATGCACACCATTATTGGCTATGCTGTTTTGATGGAGAGAGTGTGCATTGTGCTTCACAAGTAGTGACTACTATAAACAAGCCATGTGCAGGTTGTTCAGTAAACACCTGTCCTGCTTCTCCTCTATACAGATGTTTGAATGAGGTTGACTTGAACATCAGGATCAACTGCATGCAAATATTAAAGTAGGCAGTATGCTGCCCTTCTCAATGATAGCCTTACCCTTACCTCCCACAGTGGCTTTGTCGCATGCAGTAAAGCAGGCCTTGCTGTCCACTCATGGAAACATGTGGCAATTGATCCTCAACCACTTGAGTGAAATGGCCCTACCACATGTCTAAAAGTCTACAAAACACCTGCAGGCCTCTGGAGATGCATATCTGACCTTAGAAGTTGAGCACCTCTTTATTTGACTCAACCTTCATTTGTCGTCCACAACGAGAGTGTTTTTGAAAAACTGGAACCTTTTTAAAATTGAGACAATTTCCTGAAAAGAAAAAATCTTCATATCATTTGTAGTTGAACCCAGGGGGCCGGTGCAAGGGTCTTGTGCATTCCCCACGTCTATGATACCCCCCCCCACTATTACATCTCAATTTTCATGAGGTAGTATCCATATAAAATATAAATGTTTATTGTAACCTAATTATGTACAATAATGGATCATATGCAATATAGGTGAACAATTCCAGTAGAAAAATTTGAAAATAAATACAATGGATCTAAATACAAATTAAAGAACATCATAGATTGTTCCATCTTAAATAAATCAACAATCTTTTGTGGCAATGTTAATATTGACTTGAGAGTTTTCTTGTTAAAAAGTTGAATAGTTTTAACACATTCAATATTATGGATAAAAGATAGTGAATGTTATATCAGGTTTTTTCAAGATTTCATATAAGCAAAACTAATTCACAAATTTGAACAAAAAAAAGACCCCAGAATGATATCAAAATCCGCAAAAATTTCTTTAATAGTCTGTTGTTCTTGGTTTAATTTGTAACATATTTAATTGTAGGTAGAAGAAAAGCAAATGTTAATAAGATAGCAGGGGTCACAAAGCACTTGTGTGTTCAGGGATAGAGTATGTGTCATCTGTGGTTGAAGCAAATTTGTTGATTCCAATTTCCTTTTATCCAACATGTTTTTCCTACTTCAGGTTCATAATCTTGTGGCAAGTTACGACGGGACATTTCTCTTCACAACCAGCAGTCAAGAACCGTCAGTTCACATGTGGCAAATCAATGCCAGGTACGGACAAATCAACCTTTTCTTTCTTTTCTTCTCGAGGAAATAGAAAATATACTAGATGGCCCAGTCTGTTCCAACTTGGGTAGAAGAAATGGATTCATGCCTTGCCTAAGACTATTTGTGCAAAAGTGAATGCAATAGCCTCAGACAAAATTTAAACTCAGCATGCTCTGCTCCCCTTTCCAAGACAATAACCGCTATGCTATGTGCAAGTATATATGCATACATGTATGGAAATTAAATTTCCTAAATGTAATTTAATTTTCAAGGGTGAAATTAATATTAATTAGTAATTTGAAATTAACTCCTTCCCACAGTTCTTATTCAATGGTTTATATAAAATATTTGGCATTGTTTAACCTTTGTGCCTGCAAAAAAATAATGTTTGCTGAAAGAACGGTTATTTTCCTTGACACTGCTCTTACTATATACATTTTTTAATTTTGTCAGCAATTTTAGGGCTTTAAAAAGGGAAAACATATCATGTGTTTATTCAAATGTTCTTCTTCTATAGTTCATTGATATTTTTATAAAATAACTAGCAGGAGAGCCCGGCATTGCCCGGGGATGTAACAGTAAAAGATACATCAAGTATCGACCATCATAAAGACTGAAAAATAAAATTGACAAAGATTATTGTTTAAGGTTGACACACATGCATGTCTTAATTAGTTTTTTTTTTATGAATTGGTCAAACCCAAACTCAAACAAAAACATTGTTTTCAATCATTATGACTATGAGTCTATCAATTGAGTAGAATTTTATTATAAACAATTGTCTTGTAAATGGAATTTTTAAAGCATTCTGAATGTAAAAAAAAGTGAAGTTTTGTTGAAATCAGTTGAAAAATGTAGGAAATCCGATCCCATATATAAATGAACACACACACACACACACATAAACAACCTGGGTTTTATAATAAGTATAACTCGATATGAGTTGCCCCCCTTTCATTCTGGCAACAGAATCGTGTTTTATTGTGTTTTCAAATTGATTTCGTGCAAAAACAATTGTGTTTTTCCAATTTTTGGTGCCGTCAGAACCACCGCAAGGTAATTTTACGTAGTCCTGTGAAGTTTTGTTGAAATCGGTTGAAAAATGTACGAAATCCAATCCAATATATAAACGTACAGACACACACACACACAATCTGCATTTTATAATAAGTAAGATGAATAAAAATTTGTTTTCATAGTTAAGTATCTAACGAAGTTTGTATGCTGGGTGTTGATGTATTATTTTCTCCATTGTTATTATTTGTTGACTGTAACAGAGTTGATGTTAATAACAGAAATTAAAATGCATAAAACGTACAACGATAACAAACTTGAGACACATGTTGACATAAATAACAAGAATTTGTATTTTTTTTTTGTGATGTGAATTACAGAATATTGGTATAGTGTGTGTAAAAATGCTCTCAGTGTCTCTTTTGTTTAAAAGTTAGTTCTTACTTGGTTTGGTTCTGAGAATTTCGTTTGTGAGGATGGCATTTGGAAATCATGTGTCTTTGATCTTCACTGGAGTGCTGGCTATACATGTGTTTCTCTACTGCTACTGCTACTTATCTACTCATCCACATGATGGGAAAGTCGGTTTTATAATCATGAAGGTTAGAAGGATGAAATATCCTTATTTTTTTATAATGATGAAGGTTATTTTTAAAATGATGAAATATCCTTATTTTTTCATTCTGATTTTTTTATTTGTTCATTCATTTTAATTGTATATTTATGGAAAAAAAATTGTTTATTTTTTGTCAGCACTTATTTTAAAATTAAATTATATATAGAAATATCCTCAGTGTAATATTAAAGACATGAAATTAAAATGCATAAACAACAATGATAGCAAAATCATTCACTGACATAAATAACAAGAATTTGTTTTTTTTTGTGAATTACAGAATATTGGTATAGTGTAAAAAAATATTCAGTGTCTTTTAATTAAAAGTCAAGTGCTTACTTGGTTTGGTTATATCTGTTTTATCACAGAGAGAAAAAATGCTACTGCTACTTATCTATGACTACTGCTACAGCCACCCTAGTCTACTCTACTTTATTGTCTCTCTTGTGGGTTATTTGTATAAGGATGAAGATTAGGATGATGAAATATCCTTCTTTTCTATCATCACTGATGACAAGTTTATTTTTAGAATGTTGAAATATCATCATCATCATCATTCTAGACCATAGCAACTTGTGGCTTATCTGTTGCTGCTTTTTAAATTAATTTCCCAACTTTTTCCCAAATACAGATACATAAAATTATATTATTTCTTTCTTAAAATTATATTTATTTCTTCAAATAACAAATATTAATCATATTATTTGAGTGAATGTGGTGATAACCTGCAGGATGATATCAAATGGGTCAACTCCATCAGATAGTTGCCTTCTCCACATAACCTTGGCTAAGTAGGTCTCAAGATGGTGTTAAGCCATTGCTCAATGACACTTGTTCCTCCACTTTGCTGATCCCCACAAATGTTCGATATTCTAAGTGTGGACTCTGGTATCTGCATTGATGAAATTGTATCAAAGCTTAACGTTGAAATGTTGGAAGCCAGCCTCTTCGAGCTTGGATATAATAATAATAATAATAATAATAATAATAAAAAGTGGCAACAGATAACCTACAAGTACCTGTAGTTATCTATAAAATGGTAAATAATAAATACTGCTTTGTAGTTGGTTTGATATATTGATAATTTTGTAATTTTTTATAAATTATATTGAATAAAAACATTTCTTTTCCAATTTACTTCTTTATAAATGGTAAATAATAAATCTTTCTAAAATAGTAAATAAATCTTTATAAAATGGTAAATAATAAATCTTGTAAATATACATAGGTGAGGGAGTCAAAAGTGCATACAAAAATAGCAGTGTCAAAGGGATAGTCGTCCATTTGACACACTGCTTTCTTGTGGGAAGAAAGGTTAAACATTGTCAATTATTTTAAATACAGATTCTTGGTCAATTTTGATATAACCTTACTTTGAAATATTTAAATGATATATGCCGCTATTTTTGATTCCTTAATCACTACAAATTCTATTAGTACAAGTTTAAAAATATCATTAAAAACCAAGAAGAGTATTGAACTTTTATGTAATATCAGTCCTCCTATATGGTAGGTCGTGAATGCTAGACAATCTCCTCACAGATGAAGACTGAAGCCACAGAAATATAATTCTACAGAAGAATGCTGAGAATACCGTGGACTGAACATGTGAGCAACAACAAAGTTCTAGAGACAATGGCATCAAATGGACATGCCTATTTAATATCAGGAAGAGACAGTGAAATTTCTAGGGTACATAATGAGGACAGAGGGTTTATAAAATGTGATACTGATATGAGAGATTGAAGGTAAGAGAACAGAGGAAAGCAACACATAGCCTACCTAGTGAGATTAAAGTGAAGAGATGGAAAAAAGATAAAAGTTATTAAAGAGTTACAAAGGACAGGAAATTATGAAGAGCCATGAATGCCAATGTCCTGAATTGACAAGAGAAAAAAAGAAGAATTTATATAGAAGAAAGTTTTAAAAAAAGAACTGTTGAGAGTAAGAGAGAGAGAGAATTACAGATCATGCCATTAGCATGGAGTGTCTCTCTGCACCTTCTTGGCCTTGTACTTTTGAATGACTTTAAGTGGAACAGCTGTATTGAATCAACAGCTGCATCTACTGCAAGGAAAGTTGCGCCAGAAGGTTTTTTCTCATCAGAGTCCATCCTACATATCTACAAATCTACCATTCATCCGTGCATTGAGTACTTTTGCTATATCTAGTCTGGTGCCCCAACTGTTCATCTTGAGGTTCTCGATAAAATCCAAAGAAGGATCTGCAATGTAATGAATCCCGACTTGACATCTCGACTCCAGTCACTTTCTCACAGACATGATGTCGCTTCCCTCTGGCTTTTCTACAAATATTTTCATGACAAGTGCTCTGACAAGCTTTTTTCCCTAGTGCCCCACCTACACAAATTTAAGAGTGCTACTAGATTGGCATTTAGGTCCCACCCTTTTACCATTGAAATAGTTAAATGTAACTGCCACTTCTACTCCAACAGTTTCTTTTCTCACACTTTCTGCCTGTGGAATTCCCTTCTGTTTACTTGCTTCCCTGAACACAACAATCTTCAAAACTTTAAATGCATTGTCAATCGCCATCTTCTGATGTCTTGAACCCCATTCATCCTTTATCCTTTCCTCATTTCCCCTATACACAGGTTTTCTCTCACTTTCACTCTATGTAACCCCCTGTAAACTACTGGCACTCCCACCTTACTTGGGGGTGGGGAATACTTAAAAAAAAAAAACATACATTAACACCACCTCTACATTGGCTTGAAAGAATCTCTGCTTGAGGTTGTCTGGTAGACCAGATTTCCAGATTACATCCATTTTATTCAAGATGGCTCAGATTTTAGCAATATGAATTTTCACGTCCTTTTCAGTAGCATTTATCTTGCTTCCTAAATATGTAAAAGATTAGATAGATTTTATTGATTCATCTGAGACAGTTTGTATTGAGCTTTGCTGGTTGAAGTCTATGAATTCAGTTTTAGAGACTCTTCTCATGTCAGACTAGTTCTAAACCATAACCTCCTGATTAATTTAACTTTAATTTTTAACTATTCTCCTAATTTCATTTGAAGACCAAAATAATATGGCAAAAACAAAAAAAAAGATGAAGACGTTGATCTGAAAATGATAAGAAATCATTTCATGGCTCAGAAACAAAACAATGGCAATAACGTCTCAAAAATCTTGTCCCAAAAGAAATTGGTTGTTTCAATTTTAGGAAGGAATGTATTTGGAGCATTTCTCAAAAAGTGCATTAAATTCACTATGTACAAAAATGATGCAGAAGCTTTCAGTATTTTTCAGGTATCGTCATTTATTTCTATAAATTGATATAAATCATTATTCAGTCATTGAACTCATTTTGCATGGCTATTTTTAGGTGTTGTCTTCTCTTCTCATTCAAAACCCCTGCTAAAAGATGTGATAATTAGGTGTGAAAATATCTCCAATAGGGCCAAAGTTTCATCTTTAGATAGTACAATAAAAAAAATATCCACTTAATAAGATGGCAACTATTAGGGATTTACAATAGTTTAAAGATAGCCTAAGATATTTGCTACTCAGTCAATGAATGCCATCTTCTCAGGTGAATTCTGGATGCAAAAAATCAGTCATGATCAAAAAATTAGCCTGTTGTCCTCCTCCCCCCCAAAAATCACAGACAATGTAAAACAGGGGAATCATTCTGCTTTATTCATGTGCATCAACACTGCAATGGAATGGAAGCTGCTACTAGACACTTTCAAAACTAGGGAAAGCAAAAAATGTCAGATTGGGTTCATTCCTCATAGTGCTGACCAGAATGGACTGCCACTTGCTGGTGAATCAGATCCTCTTTTGTGGAGATTGAACTCCTCCCTCTCTCCTGCCAATTTAATTAGGAAGATTCATAAATCACAGCTCTCAACCCACACTCCTCCCGGATCAAAATATTTTGATTGAGACTGATCAGCATTAGATAAGAATGTCACTTTCAGGTGCTTTGAGTTGTCATGGCCAGTTAAATAGTCAATGCTGGTATTATCATTTTCTTAACTAAAGGTAACTGACTAAACTATATTGAAAGGCCCCTTGATCATACTGCCTGAAAGTAACAAGTGATGTTACTCTCTGCTGCTCCAATTAATCCTTGTAATCATAAAAAGCAGATTTGGTAATGATGTAATGGAATAACCTATCACCCCACCTGAGTGACTACACTATAGGTAGTAACTACCTATAAGTATCTGTAAGTCAACGGACTACAGAGACTAGCTGGAATCTGTTGAGTATGACTCAGATTTACGCGAGAACTACCGACCTTCCAATTGGATTGACTTGCGATGACCTTGTGCATAACTGTTACCTTTATTCTTATTGTAGTGGATTTTTACAATAAACCTTTACTTATTTTATCCACCTTGTTTTTCAATTATATATTCCTATTAGCACAGAATATAACAGATAAGAGAGAGATAGGCAAATTATGCAAGACAGGATGCAATCAGTAAATAAAACTGAACCCTTCAGTGTGATAAGAAATGTATAAGTGTGGTTGGCGTATGAAATGTCCGTACTTGAAATGTAGAATTGTATGAGTCTTTTTAGGATGTTGAAATATGTCCTGGATTTGAAGGCTGCATTTTAGGTGATGTCAACATGACATCTTTCTACATAGGTGAACTAAGGTAAAAAGAACAGAGTGTCATGAGCAATTTCCAGAGTGAGTAAAAAAGAAGAAAGGGCCTTGCTGCAGCTTTTTACATGCTCACATAAGCGATTCTCATTTGTTCCATTGTAACCTAATATAATGTCTATTTTTTGTCAAAGAATTTAATTTCCACTAAACTCTAGAGTCATTCGTCCATTCCCAGTTTAATAAGCTAAATCGTATTTTGTTATATGGTTTTGTGAGATGTTTAGCATATTTTGTGTTTATTTAACCTGGGAAGTACTTTGGACATTTTAATCTGGTTGACGAAATCCCAAATCATAGATGCAGGAAAAAATGAGGCTTTTTGTGCCTGCAAACACATTCACTTGTAATTTCTGTCTCTTGCCAGTGCATTGGAAGCGCAGCTGCATCTGGGGGGAGAAGATCTGATTCCTTTTTACCAACTTATAGATGGAGGGCGAGAAGGACCATTCTTTGAAGAACTGAAAGAATATTTCTACTTCTGCCAACTTCGAAGGTAAGAAACAAGAAAATGCAGAAAACTTTATTTACACCTGCCATATGGCTTAATGATGAATGCATTATTTGAAAGATAAGTTAAAACACAAAGTAAATAGTTTTTAGAAAAAAAACTTTCACTGTAAATTGCAGTGTACAGGTCGAGTTTTCAAGCCTAAAAAAACTATTTCCAGAACTAACTGTTGACTTATATGGCAGCTATAAGATTCAAACCTTTACCAAACAAGTTGGACAGCACTCCTAACAATTACTGTACACGACTTACTGTAACTCGAGCAGGCTGCGGCAAATATCTCCAACTAAAACTTGTTTTTGGTGAACATATTTGGCATATTATCACAGAAATTAACATAAATTACACAAATTCAATATTCTATCAATGCTACAACACACATTGCACCCATCAGCTGACACACTAAGTGTAAACACTGACCGAAGCGCCATTTAAGTCAGGCAGCCATTCAGATAACTCAGTATGGTATGCGTGTTGATAATGTAACGGACCCCACAATTTTACAGTTCTTTGCAGGAAGTGGTGTCATTGATTGTTTGTTTACATCACTGATGTAAATAGTGGATGAGTGATACTGAGTTTTACAATAACATACAATACATAGCAGTACTATCAAAAAAACTACCTGGTGTGATATGTAATCTACGGTATTAACATTTTACTAGAAAGACCCATGAACATGTCACAGTTTTCCAATTTAAATTTTTAGCTAAGATCAAAGTGTAGTATCTATTCTTATCAACTTAATCTGATTCTCTCTCTCCACTTCTATCTTGCCTTTTTTCTTTCTTTCTTTCATTTTCTTTCAGTAGTGTGACCTTATGAAGTTTTGGCACAGGTTAGTGTATGCTGTAGCCTAGCTTCATTTACCAGTTTTGGGTCAATGGTAACCTATCATATGTTTGGAGGTCAACCTCTACATGATAAGTATAAGCCTAACTCAGAATTTTGAGCTAAAAATCATGAGGTCGACTTGTATGCCATAATTTGCAACATAATTACTTGTATTTGCTGTATTACATTGTTAAATATTTGATGTGTCGACTTAAGGAACCCACAAAGTAATGGGGGTGGGGTTTTTTTAAGTTTTAGTTTTTCTTTTCCTAAATCCACTGACATCTAAAACAAGAGAGTTTAGTCTCTTTTATTATTTAACCCATGGCTGGAGGAAGACAAAATCATGCCTTTTCCAAGGGTAATAGTGCAAAAGAATAAAATAGACTTTTCATCACTGAGATATATTGTGTATTGTTTGCTTTTATTAAAGGCAACCTCCTATTGCCATTTTGGTAATCTTGAATGTTCCTTTGCCATGCTTTTAAATTGGCACCGCTAAATTCTTCACTATTCTGATTATTGAACAAGACAACATAATGCCAGATTAACACCAGAATTTTGTCTGTTAGATTCATATTTCTTTGTTGCCTTGGATATTTTTTTATCTGTTGATCTTTTGTTGCAGTTCAAACATTAACTCCATGGCCACCAGGGAGGTAACTTCCGTCATTCCAGTCAAAGAAATTCCTTTCTTGATGCGAGCCCTTGGTTTTTATCCCTCAGAACAAGAGGTAAAGAAAGAAGTGAAACACTTATCAAGAATGGTTGTAAATTTATATGGACATTTTTCAAGTTTACTTTTAAAATTATTTTTTTTTTTTTCCTTACAATATATGCCCGTTGCTATTTGGATCGACATGCTCGTGTCATTTGTTTTACTCCTAATGTTTCGGTCCATTGTCTTTTTTGCTCCTCTTTCAGATATATCTGTTGTACTTGATAAACTGCTCAGAATTTTGGACGGAAACCTTAGGGGTTGAATTCACAACTGCCAGGGAACCTCCTATGTTTTAATGAATGTGACACAAAAAAATCAACTCTTTCAGTTTATGTTGAAATAATACCTGTTTTACCATTGGCTTATGGCCGTATCACATTGAAACATTGGTTCTCATACGATCATCGAAGTTAAGCAATGCTTAATTTGGTCAGTCCCTAGGTGAGAATACCAGGTGCTGTAAGTTTGGAATTGGAAATCAGATCTTTATTATCACCCCACAAAAAGATTCTAACAATCTAAAAATATTTTCAGGCTTTAAATAACCTGTAAAAAGTTGATAAGCCATAAAAATCAAATCAATCAGACTATTTTAACATGGATATAAATCTTTATAAAATGGTAAATAATAAATCTTGTAAATATACATAGGTGAGATATTTGTAACTGTTTCCTTCCTCCTCTTCACAAGATGCTTTACAGTTCTTTGGCACTTGTACCCGATGCCACAGCACATTGCCCTCCAAATCATAGAATATGCCTCCTTCCTCGGCACTGGTTCCATGGTGTTTAGACTTGTGCACAATTGTTTGTACAGATTAATGTGGTACTTTTGACCATTTAAAAATGATTATATTTGGACTAGTATCCACAATCACAATGTTTCAGCTGTTTTACCTTCTGGCTTTTTTTTCAGGTGTTTGTCTCTGTACTTGTTAACCTTCTTGAAATTTTAAACTAAACACTTTATTCAATCCATTCAGATAGAGTGTTCTCATTTCACATTCCATTCTTCAGGGATATTGCCTGTCAGTTAATTTATTATTTATTGAATAAATTTACTCTTTAGTATTTCAAGATATTTTTATGTAATTTTGTATGTAATGTATCTGTTAAAATCAGATGTCAGTGTTATTTTCATTATTGTGTCATTTAGATGACAATTTATCCATCGCACCCCGTCTAATGATTATAATTTTATGCGGTCCTTTGAAGTAATTTTCTATGATTCCTTCTGTATTTAAACTGAATCTATTTTCTAATAAATGAAGTGGACAAACAATTTAGGTTTGAAATTTGATCACTTCACTATCAGGGAAGTGATGGGTACCAAACTAGTACAAGGCAAAGTTTCAAAAGAATTTCCGTCTGGATCAAATTTCCAGATTACCTCCATTTTATTCAAAGCATTACAAGTTTAGTGATGCAGATTTTCACAACCTTTTCATTAGAATTTATTTTGCTTGCTCAGCATGTAAAAGATTTGAGAGATTTTATTGATTCACCTGAGACAGTTTGAATTGAGCCTTGCTTGTTGGCCTAGCAAGGCTCCTCTTTATATTACCTTTAAATATGTCAACTCTAATTTTGTAGTTGAAGTATAATAAAATGTCTGCAGAGTTTTCCAACGCTTGAATGTTGAGTCAGTCAGTGCTTTCCTGTTTCACCAACCAATGGATCTGAATTCTTGCTCTGTCAAAAACAGTGACAAACACAACATTTCTCTAGAACAAATATTTTTCTCTCCCCACTAATGCAACAACTCATGAATTCTGCAAACTTTATTTCATTCTCACTCTCACACACACAATAGAAGGGATCAACCAGCTGCCTACTAAGCCTACAAACTTACAAACACATTAGGATGACCATCATAAAATAAGTCTGTTCACACATTTCGTATTGCACTAAGAACACTTAATTAGTTTATAAAAAACTTCACTTCAAAAAAAAAATTGAATATTTTATTGCCATTGTATATTTCGGAAAAGAATCTATAAATTTTATTTCAACTGATCTTCTGCTTCTACTTTTCCTTTAGCAAATAAACTTTTTCACGTTTCATTTAAAAGATATGTTGTTGTTAAATGTTTGGAATCCTGACACTCAGATAGCAACAAAAACCTGGGTAGATGGATCCCAACAAATCAATCACAGATTTTGTATGCATGCAAGTAAATAATGCTTGTCAAGAAGAATGTTGTTTCACGACAAAAGATGCATGCGCCAACCACGTATGCAAATAATTTATTATAAAAAAGGTGAAGATTCACCAAGGAAAAGCGTTGTAAAATACGCATTGAGATTAAATTGGAAAAAAAAAATGTCTATAGGATTCATGAGTTGTGAGATTAGTTTGGTTGGTTTTGTTTAGCGAAATATCAGCCCTTATGGATTATTCAATGCCAAAACGTAAATATTTTGTACACAATTTTATTTTATTTTTGGAGATAATAATAGTTTAGTGAGACAAGTCTTACTAATTAACCCATAGCTAGAGGGAAGAAGAGTTGGATTCATATCTTTCCCAAGGGTAATTGCGTGTAAGGGAATTTAACGAACCTAAGTGGAAATAGGACTCAGCTCTCCGATTAACAATTCCAAGCTATTATTTATTTCACCACTTGCACATCCAAGTCTACAAAATCTGGTATTCACAAGCGGTCACCCATACTGACCAGGCTTCGCATTGCTTAACTTCAGTGATCGTACAAAAATTTCTGTTTCAACGTGACGTGGCAGTAAGCTTGTAATATTGTTTGGGAGAGAAAAATTGTTGGTTCAATTAGTCACTGTTGTTGACAGGACAAGAATTCTAGTCCATCACAACAGAAAAGCACTGACTGGTATTACGTTTGGGGAGCAGAGATCTTTGCGATATTCGTCTGACAGTTTGCTAAGCTTAAACTACAAATGCTTTAATGAAATACAATTTTTTTTCTTTTGTCTCCCTGCAGATGTTGACTTTCCACACTACCTTAAACAATACGCTAGGAATGATAATGCTAATATTAGCCATTTCCCTATAAGGAAACATTTGGTGTTCATTGACTGAGCAGTCAGTACTGTTTTGGGTTGAAAATTATAAAATCTTTCTCTTAAAATGTTTTTTTATGAAAATAGGTTTCTGAAGTCCAGTAGCGTTTATCACTTTTTTCGGTATTGATGTGGTTTCCTTCCTAACCTTTTGTTTGAAATCGTGTTGAATGTTAATATCTTGATTATGTCATTATTTTCTCTTCCACTTACATGTGCTATTTTAGGTTTTGTTGCTATTAAAATTCCTCAAGATGTGTATGGTTCCTGTTATTTGGTACAATTTTTTGTTTATGATTCTGTAGCACCAGTCCACAACGTTCAAAGAAGGATGATCTTTGCCGAAATTATCACTCACTCAAAGCCTTTTTCCAGGAAGGAAACTACACATAAATACTGTAAAGGGCAATAAGTGGACTTGATAAACTTATTTTCCTGAAAACCTGTTTTAAGTAAAAGATTTTATCAATTTCAACTGAAAGTAACACTCATTGTTCAGTTAATGAATGTGAAATGTTTTCTGTGTCGAAATGGTTACTCTCACCACCATTCTTCATGCATTGTCTCTTTCTTTCTTCGTCTTTATTTCTATGTGAATTTGGGTCAGATAACGGCATTCCTTTCATGAAAATATTTTACGTACAGAGATAAGGGAGTGCGTGTCACTTGAAAGTACTGACTCCCCAGAAAATATCTCATTTGCTATCTCTTTCAGTTAGCTGATATGGTGAATGAAGTCAAGTACAGTGAATACGTAGACAAAGGAGAGTTCAAGGAAGAAATCGACCTTCCAGATTTCCTCAAATGTAAGTTCAAAGAGTTGAAATTGTATTTGAATCAATTTTTTTCGTCCTGGGTATGACAATAAACTACATCCAGCAGCAATGTCTTTGATTGGAAGATTAGAGTTTTTGAGGAGCGTGGAACCATCTCTTAATTGTTTTCATTCCCAGGTCCACTGGTTAGGGTCCCAGCTCTGGGCAAATTCTAAAACCCCAGACAAATATCAACAATGCATTTTTATAAGATGAGCAACAGTACATTTTTTGCACAAAATGACAATCAATGCAACACTAAAAAAAGACATTTTTATAATTACCGACTATACATTTTACAATCTACAACTTATATGTCTAAAAGAACATACCTTTAACATGAAAGCATAAAATTATGTACAAAATATCTGTAGTTGAAAGCATAAAATTACATACAAAATCTTTCGATTTTGGCATTAAATAACCTATTGAGGTTTATACCGCCAAACAAAATCAACCAACATGAAAGAACTCTTTGATGACATTAATCCAAATAATATTCTACAATTTCTTAAAGAAATCAAACTCTATTCCAAAATATAACTTCAACAAAATTACAACATAAAACACACATACCACCACCACTAGTAATTATGTCTACACAAACATATATATACACAAATGCTGAGTATCATCTACCATGTACTCAATTGTGAAAGCAGAATAATATATACCATATTTTTATTATTTCAAAGCACTAAAGAAAATTAAATTTCAGCATTAAATGACCCATAAGTAGTTGACATGCTGTCAAACAAAGAAATCAATCAATTTTAACCTGAAATACATTGGTCAAGATAATACATGGTTGAAAGAATTTTTATGTTAATCCATATATGGTTTTTGCTAAAGAAATGCATTGATCAAGGAATTTTATTATAGAAACACATTGATAAGAAAAGTTTTACCATAGAAACATACTGGAATTTTGTAAATTCAGTTTGAAGTTCAATCCAAAACATTTTTAGGAAAAACTGTTTTGCTTACAAATCCTTTTATTTTCTGATTTTATTTCTTTTAATCATTTCACCCCAAGAAAGGTAATAAAGCCACTAATGTGCAAGGACTTATTGAGTGTTAGAAAGTAATAGAAAAAAAAACTACTATTAAAGAGAGAGAATAATAAAAGAACAAGAATTAAGAAGGTGATTGACATTGGTTTTAAATTTTTGAAGATCAAAGTTGACTGGAAAGCATGGAGCTGGAAGTGAGGTCCACAAGCAAGAAGTGTAAGAAAAGAAACTGTTAACTTACAGTTACATCTAGTCAATTCTAAATGTAAAATGATGAGACCTTACCATCAATCTAGTACTGTGTTTAAATTCATAAAATCTAGCTCCTATAAAGTGGAGTTCCTCAGAACAATTACCATTAAAATATTCATAGAAAAGGCATAAGGAAGCTACATTATGGCAGTTGGAAACAAACTGAAGCTGAGATGCCAGGTTAGGATCAATAACATTCCAGATTCTTCTTTGTATTTTATCAAGAATCTCTAAATATATCGCAGGAGCAGCAGACCAAATGTGGCAGCAATATTCAAAGCAAGAATGAATGGTAGACTTATAAATATGTCAGATTAAATTCTGGAAAGTAAAATTATAACAATTTGTCTTTTTTAGAAATGCAATCATCATCATCATTATTATCATCATCATCAGTGCTGTGATCGAGTGTTGTAGGATCGCTGCACAGCTGGGCACTTGACCAGTTCCTTCTATATATTTCAGTTGATCCACATGTAGCATATCTTGGCTAAGCACACCTAGCAGATCCCATCCCTTTTCAGGTCAAACCTCAGGTAATGCTCTCAACTTGAAGGCTCACCTTGGTCATGGACATGTGGCAGTTGATTCCATTAGGGTATTGCCTTCAATCTAGGAAGCTCTCCTTCCAGCAACGACATATCCACTTCACAGTGGCTACATCTGTAGCTATGAAGCTCAGTCTACCCCACCGTGCTAGGTGACCATTGACCATACAAGAAGGTTCATCCACCCTCTGAAAGATTTTGTTTTTTCATTTTGTTGGGTGTCTAACCACCCTCCTCACCAGGAAAGCCTATTTGGGGAAATTGTTTTAGTCCGAATGACCTGACCATGTAGTAAATAATATTGCGTTACATGATACAGTCGCACTCCTAGAGTGACCTGACATAAATTGCTGCTATGATAAATGAAGAATTCCTCTTTGGAAATGGTTTGAATCTAAAAGAATTTCTCTTTGGAATATACAGTTTGCATTTGATAGGAATTTTCATACACTTTGTTTGCCAAACATTGATGTTTCTTTTTTTTTTTCTTTAAACATTTTTCCATCAGTGTACATCAACCATCGTCCTTACCGTAATCTGACTGGTGAAAAGCTGAGATGGGCGTTTGACGTGTTGGGTATGTCAGAGGGAGAAACAGAGGGAGAAAGTTGCCTTCCGACCAATGACATGCTCAGCCTAATTCAGTCTCAAGGTAACATGTTACGATTAATTCCTAGGTCTCAGCACACTTATATATCCTCTTTGGGGATTGATGCTTGCATACAGAACCAGATTATATGAAAATTATGCAGGATCACCTTTAATCTTTAAATACATTTTTTTTTCATTTTCTTCAAGAATGTTGCACTTTTAAATTTTAAGTGCTCAGTTGCTGAGTTTTTGCATCAGACTAAGATGAGCACCTGTAATAAAATTACTACTCTAGTTATTTCAGTCCTCATTGGCTACCCCACTACTGTGACCTTGTGCCAGACAAAACTAAATTTATAAATAACTGTAAAGGTTAAAAATGTCCTCTAGCAAACCAAGTTGCTAGTGTATTACCTTCAATCCTCATTGGGTACCTCACTACTGTTTATGCATGATTATGCTTTCACTGTTGCATTGTTTTAGCATTGTTGCATGGCAGTACTAGGGGAAAATAAAATTGCCATCTACTGAAAATTTTTTTATACTAAAGTTCACCCAAAACAAGGCTCGAGAGGCACTCAAGGTGCATGATATGAATCAAAGCGGAAGTGGGATGATGAGGATAAGGAGTATAGATAATAATTGACCCTTGACTTGAAGAGATTACAATTGTACAATTTCTTCTTACATTTGGAATAAATAGGAAATGAGGGTGATTCAACTATGGGGACGAGGCATTGTGTGTGTCTGAGCTGTAAAGGTCTGAATTGGTGGAATTAAAGAACATAGCACTCATCTGAACATTAGCCTCAGAAATAGCAACAGGCTTGCAACATTGCATCAGCAGGAAAAAAAACTAAATAACTATAATGACGCCAATGGCAATTTTTCTTGTGTGCCACCATTTTAGTTACAATTGAATAACCGGCTGCTTCATCTTAGATATGAAAAACTATATCTGGCAGCAAGATCAGGCGGTATTGAAAAGCATTGAACCACCTCTTAATTGCTGTTGTTCTCCGGTTCACACTGACCCAGGGTGGTAGCACCTGTTAGGGTCCCAGTTATGGGCAAATAGTGAACACTCAAACTGGGCTCAATACATGAAAATATAAAAATACATTATTAGAAAAACAAATGATTTTCAGCAGTAACTGAGCTCACAAGAAAATAAAATTTCAGCATTAAATGGCCCATAAGGAGTTGATATGCCGTTAAACAAACAAAAAAGGAAAAAAAGGATGGTCTGCTGTTCCGACTAAGGTAAACGATGCACAGTATAATGTAAATATGGCAGAAAACATTTAGTGTTGCATACTATTATATGTCTGTGCTTGTTTCGAAATAGCACTAAGCACTAGTTTATGAGACACATGCTAGGTACCAACATTTCACAGTGGCTTCAAAAGATATACATATATCAACAGCAAGCATTGTATGTTTCATAAAGATGTATAAGTATACCTTAAAAATGTATATCTATGTCAACAGCTACCAGTTTAGGTTTCATAAAGATGTAGAAGTACACCTTGAAATGTGTGTGTATATATATATATATATATATATATATATATATATATATATAAGCAAATATATGGATATAGATCCGACAGTATAAAGAAAAATATACTGAAAAAACAAACAAAAATCCTAATATGCGATTATGTTGACATTAAACATTAAAACAGCATAATCGCATATTAGGATTTTTGTTTTTTTTTCAGTATATTTTTCTTTCATATATATATATATATATATATATATATATATATATATATATATATGTCAACAGCAAGTGGTGTAGGTTTCATAAAAATGGAGAAGTATATCTTAAAAAATCTATATCCATGTCAACAGCATGCAGTATAGGTTCCATATAGATGTATAAGTACATCTTGAATATATATATATATATATATATATATATATATATATATATAAATTTGTGCATTTAGGCAGCAATCCTTCTTTCATGCACATTTCATTGAAAACGACAGACAGTGTGCTTTTATTTATTTTTTTTATACAATTTCTCATGCAATCTAATAATTTTTTCTTTTCGGATAATAAATTATATAAAACTGTCCGAATGTTCTTTTTATCCAAGCACTACATATATATATATATATATATATATATATATATATATATAAGAAAATCTATGACAATTTGTAAAAAAAGTGTTTCCTCCTTTAAGACTTCATCAGACTAAAATGATGAACGTGTTCATGAATGAGAGATGCTGAAATTTTAAATTTAAATTTAATTTTTTTTCCACTCACTGATTTTTCAAAAATATTTCTGAGATATATAAATATATATATTGTATATGTATGTATGTATACATATATATATACATTGACTGTAGTCAATGTAAATTTCATAAAGATGTATAAGTGTGCCTTGAAAGTATATATATATATATATATATATATGTCAACAGCAATGAATGTAAGTTTTATAAAGCTTTATGTCTTGAAAACATATATATATATATATATATATATATATATATATATATATATAAATCAGCAGCAGTTTAAGTTTCATAAAGGTAGATGAGTACATCCACAGCAGTTGAAATGTTAACTTTGTAGATAATGTCCATTTGTTACATGTGGCTTTTTTTTTATCTTCTTTTATTCTTTCAAACTTCCCACTTTGTCAGGAGAACACATCACAAATGAGGAACTGGATGAAATCCTGATGGATCTTTGTCTGCTTGACCTTGACTGCAGCAATGAGCTTGGTAATTGCAAAGATGGTGGCCAAATTAAAGACTTCAGCCATCTTGCCACTTTTATTGACTGTAAATTGCCCGAAGTCATGACAGCCTCAACTTTTGCCAGCAATCTCCTTGCATTACCAGAAAGCATATTCAAAACATGAAGCAACAATACCATTTCAACAAGACCATGAGACATGAAAAAACAACACCATTTCAACAAGAACATGAAACATGAGACATGAAAAAACAACACCATTTCAACAAGAACATGAAACATGAGACATGAAGCAACAACAAAATTTCAAAAAGAACATGAAACATGAGGCATGAAACTACAAAACTATTTCAACAAGTACATGAAACATGAGGCATGAAACAACAAAACTATTTCAACAAGTACATGAATCATGAGGCATGAAACAAAAACACCATTTCAACAAGAGCATGAAACATAAAGCAACAACACCATTTCAACAAATGCAGAAACATATTTTTTTATCTGTAACTAAAAATAAAATTTAAAAAATGAATCTGGATTTTGTGTTTTTCTTAAGCAGCAACAGTTAAAGCCTTTACCATTGTACAATGATCGATTGATCCATTCATTTTTTATGGCTTATCAACCCTTTGTAGATTATTTAAAGCTAGAAAATATTTTTAGATTGTAAGAATTTTTGTTTTTTGAGATAATTATGATTTAGTGATACAAGTTTTACTAATTAACCCATACCTGGTGGGGAAAGAGATGGATTCATACCTAATCAGAATTTGATAAACAAGGAATTATAATGTGGATATAAAGTGGAGGACCAATTCTATATTACAATCAATATATAAATATTTCCCTCATTTTGTGACCTTGGTATTTTCTGTGCATAGTGGCAGAGAGAAGAGATAAATTCATACCCTTCCCAAGGGTATTTGCACATATAACAAACCAAACAAGAATTGAACCTTGGCTCACCAAGGCATTATCCATTATACCACCCACACATCCAAGCCAACTATTCCCAAGCAGCCACCCATCTCAGTATAGACCAGGCTCGACATTATTTAACTTCAGTGATTGTATGGGAATAGGTGTTTCAATGTGATGTGGCCGCAAGACGTACCACCTGAATATTCAAGCTTACAGCGCCTGGTACTCCCATGTAGTCACCCATCCAGATACTGACCAGACTCAACAGTGCTTAACTTCGGCAACCATGCAAGGACCAGTGTTTCAATGTGATATGGCAGTATATTGTACATTGGTTAGCAAGCTTATCTTATAGAATAATTTACTTGTATACTAATTTCAGTCCTCATTGGCTACCCACTAAAATAGACTAAATATAAAGTTCTGCCTTGTGAATAGAATATTTAACCCCATTGCTACACATCAGTTTGGGGCCTAAATACAAAGAAAGATTTTCAATTACTGATTTTCTAGTTAAACAAGCTTTTTTTTACTTGGGAAATTGACACAACACAATCTTCCAAACCCCATTGGAATTTATGCTATACTAAATTTTATAAATGTTATAAACATTTTGATTTTATATGCAATTCCTGCTTGAGGAGCTCTTCTCTGGCTTCTTGCTTTCCAGCCAACTTTGATCTTCAAAAAATTGTATCCAATGTCAGCCATTATCTTCTGTCTCCTTAATTCCAGTTCTTTTATTGTTCTCTCTCTTTCATAATGTTTTTCTTTTTCTCATATTCTTTCATACTCATGCATCTTAGTGGTTTTATTGCCTTGCTTGGGGTGAAATGATTTTTAAAAAAAGACGTGTGATAATCCCACAGATGTACAAACTTACTAAGTCTACCATTCACCCATGCTTAGAATATCGCTATCACATCTGGTCTAATGTTTCTGTTAGATATTGATATAATCCAAAGAATGTGCAATGTTATTGCTCCTGACCTGGCATCTCGGCTTCAGTCACTTTCACACCACCATAACATAGTTTCCTTGAACCTTTTCAATTAATATTTTCAGGATAATTGTCTTGATGAGCTTTTCTCTTTGGTACCTCAATTTTACAAATTTAAGCACAGTACTAGATTGACAGGTAGGTCACATTATTTTATGTTCGAAATTAGTGGATGTAACCGTAAGTTCTATGGAAACAATTTCTTCTCTAGAGATTTTTTCTTGTGGAACTCTCTTCTAGCCTCTTACTTTCAAGTCAACTCTGACCTTGAAAAATTTAAATACAATGTCAATTGTTATCTTCTATCTTAATGCCTGTTCTTTTATTGACTTCTCTCGCCTTAATAATGTTTTTCTTTTTATTATATTTGTTCACACTTAGCAACCCCCTTGGGTCTTAGTGGCTTGCTTGGGGTGAAATGATTAAAAAAGAATCTGAAAAGAAATTAGATAGTACATATATGCTTATGCAAATTAATTGAAACAACTGCGTTAGTTTTCTTTCTTTCAACATACGGTCAGTTTTAAACCCACTAGAGTGACAGGGTGTAATTGATTTCTATTTTCTCCAATTAGGTCATTTGCGGTGGTGTGCAGTAACATGAATCTACTTTCAGGGTGTATGATGAAATTTGTTTGGCCTTGATAAATATTACGTCATCTGTGATTGCATCAGATTTCTATGATGCCTAGACACTATTGATGGTCCAACAGCCATTGTCTGCTATGGACGTTACCCCAAGGAAGCGTACAAAAATTGTAATACTGCACAAACACACTGCCAAGCCTTACCAGTGAGCAAATCAAAGTACTATAGACTGATCCGGTTTTAAATCCGATCAAGAATCTGTGGTTAATCTACAAGGAAAGGCTTTGTAGAATGGACATATGAAGTACTAACATATGCACTGGGTCATGTTTCATTGGAAAAATATGAAAGAAAGTAAAAAATAACATAATTATTCGTTTTGTTTCAATAATTTGCACATGGGTGTTGATCTATATCTATCGTGAAGGCAGCATCCCAAAAAAACAGCCACCAAGTTCCCTTTTCACAAGTAATCTAAGAAAAAATGCCGCTTATTAGGCATTCCAGGAGAAATATGGATGATCTGATCAGTGATGTGCTTCTTTGAACGCACTAAAACATGGACACACCAATGTAGGTCACCCTTTCAAAATGTACATCCAGCAATTATGTAAAGAAGCAGGATGCAAACCGCAAGAGATGCCAGGTAAAATACCTCTTTGTTAAGATTGGAAAGGAATAGTCAAGGGGATCAATGCAATCAGCACGATGTGTGTGAGAGAGAGAGAGAGAGAGAGAGAGAATGATACTCAATTTTCCTTCTTGTGCACAGAAACCAGCTTCACCCCATCTTTACACACATTGTTAAGTTGTTGTAAGTAACAACTTGCAACTGAATGGGAGAAGCATCAAAAGGGGAAAGGAGTAATTAATCTAAAAAAACATGTTCAAACAAATGATTGGTTGTCGAGAAAATATGTAGTAGTGGTAGCCTTTAAAATCCTATGCTTTCTAAAAGAATCATCCTGGGTAGGACGTTAAACTACATCTGCATTCTGGGTAAGACATTAAACTATGTTCAGCAGCAAGGCCTCTGATCAGGAGGTTTTGAGGAGCGTGGAACCACCTCTTAATTGCTGGTGTTCCCAGATCCACCCTCATCCAGGGCGGTAGCACCTGTTAGGGTCCCAGCTATGGGCAAATAGTTAACTATTACCAGCAATACATTTTTGAAAAAATTATTACCAGAAATACAATTTTGAAGGAAATATATTACCAGAAACAGATTTTTGACAAAACAAAATATTACCAGCAATAAAAAATTTTGTTGGCATTAAATAACCCATTGAGGTTGATATGCCGTAAAACAAAATAAACCAAACGAAACCAAACTTTCTAAAAGAAACTCTCTTCTCTTTTTCTCCATTTCTGTGTATAGGTAAATATCAGTTGGGTTTATACTTGAATCTGCAAGCATTTACCTGGACTGATTCATTGATTTAATTTTTAATGGCTCATCAACACTTTGTGGGTTATTTAAAGCTGAAATATATTTTTAGATTGTAAAAATAAATCTTATTTTTTTTTGCATTAACAATTTTTTGAGAATAACAATGATACAAGTTCTATTATTTAACCCATGGTTGGAGGAGATGGATTCATACCTTTGCCAAGAGTATTTGTGCATAAGTGAATGTAATGAACGTAACTGGAATTTGAACTTGGCCCTCCAATTTCCAATTCCAAGCACCTATCCATGACAGCACACGCACACCCGCCATTAATCTGGAAGGTGGCCAATTTATTTTTGTAGTAGGTACAGTTTGTGTATTCTTCTCACCCCCAAAACAGATTTCTCAAGTCCAGTAGCTGTCATTGCTCTTTCCAAAACTGATGGGGGTTTCCTTCCTAACCTTTTGTTTGAAGTCATGTGGAATATCAACATCTTTATTATGTCATCATTTTCTTTTCAAGTGACATATGCAAACCATTTTAGTTTTCATTGCTGTTGAGAGTCCTCAAGTAAAGTAGATTCTGTTATTTGGTACAGTTCTTTGTTTGCAATTCTGTAGCACCTGGCGTTCATCAAGTGGTTGTCAGTCCAGGTAACGTCCTGTAAATTTCAAACTGAATGCACTATTTAATCTACAGGTGGGGGGATTATTCCACTGACCTTGCTTGCGGATATCTCGTCTAGTTCTTCTTTAGTCCTACTCAGTTATTGCTTGCTCTATTTCTATTTGGTTCAATTTTTTTGGATCGATTTGTTTACTATCACTTATCAACCCCTTGCAGGCTATTTTAAAACCCGATAATATTTTTAGATCATAATGTTTTTTGGTGTGGTGGTGGAGATAATAATTATTTACTGACACATGTTGTACTAATTAACCCATAGCTGGGGAGAGAAGAGATTAATTCATACAGTGTGCCAAAAAGATAGTTTTTCCCTTGACACCACTATTATTTTAACTACCTTCACTCCTCAGAAATGCTTATTGTTTTAAAAAGCGACGATTAGAATTGTAATAAAATCTAAACACTTTTTTTGTTCTTGAGAATTTACAGAAAAAATATTAAACACTATTTATTTATTTATTAGATTCTTTATTTAAAATATTTATTTAATGTTTATTGGAATGGTTGGCAAAACATCAGCAAATTATCAATTGACTCAAACTTTATAAAATGGTAAATAATAAGGATTTCCTAATAGTTTTTTCATTTGGTAACTGTCTATATTTCTGAGATGAGGTATTATGTACATTATTTACATTATTCGGACTATTGTCCTCATCTTTGTCACCATATTTATTACAACGTTTCAGCCGTTGTACACTCTGGCCTTCTTCAGGTGGTTGAAATATCAAACTGAACCCTTTATTTCGCTCACTGAGGTAGATTGTTCTAGTTCCACGTGCCATGTTTGATGGATGTCTGTTATCAGTTATCTCCTGTTATTGAATTCAAATGACAAATCTATTGTAATTAGAATAAGAGAAATAGTGAGATTAACGATTTCCACACAGGAAACATTCAGCAGTCATTGCCTGCACTGTTAGAATTAGGGTTGGTTATTTTTGTGGACACATACGAGAGAGAATGAGGGAGTGAATGCAATTGTATAAATTTATAGTATCCAAATGTACTAGCCATTGGTTGACACCGAGGTGAAGGAAAATATGTTTATTTTCGATGTAAAACTGCTCTCGTGGGGGTTTAGTGAAAATCTAAAAAGGTAGCCTGTGATTGGTTGTTTTTCATCCAATCGCAGGACACCCAGTTAGCGACTCCGTAATAATTTCAGTACTGTCTATCTTTCCTGTTATCTTGTTCCTTTCTTACATTAATATAAATCCACACAGTAACTCTCTACCTTGAGTGGCCCTTAGGCCTTGTGTTGGGTGAACATTAGTAAACAAAAATCTAAAAAGAGAGATAATAAACTTAAAAAGTTTAAATTTTTTGAAAAGCTGTTGCATTAAAAAGATTTTATAAATTTCAAATGACTGTGACACTAAAGTTTCAATCAATGAATGGTGAATGTTTCACATGTGAAATTAATTTTGAAGTGATATTTCTATCTCTCAATAGGATATTCCACTCAATAAGCCTTAACCAAATGATGCAGGATGTATAATATAAAGCAGGATGACATTTTATAAAAGAGTTATTATGAAAAATATAGGTTATCTCCCCTTTGTTGATAAGTACCTCCATTAGGGAATTGAGTCCATTTATCTGATAATAATGTGGAAGACCTAAATTTAGGCCCCAACTGGCTTTTGAGTGCCCAAATGGAGAAGCTTCAAGACCAGGGAACAGAATGGACGTGTCTTAGCCTTCTTCAAGGACAGGCGATGATGGCCACAAGCAACTGGAATAATACTTCGACAAGCAGCAAACGGAAAAAGAATATGATCAGCATTGGTGAAATGTTTCAAATTCAGATACATGTATTTGGACTTCATGTCTGATGCCATAACATTAACTACTAAAGGGATACGTTTAAGCAATTCTCTCCACATTCTCGTTGTATGCTTTTTAAACTGTTCACTTGTCTCGTCTTTTGTTCATCAGTCACAACTCATTTGGGGAGTCACTAAATTTCCCACGTTATTCTACAGGAATAAAATAAGAAAAGTTTGACTGCAGAAAAGGAAAGCCTTTCATTGTTAAAAGAGTCCACTTGTTCACATTTGAGGCAAGAAAGGTACAAATTACATGGGCTGCATCGCGTGTTCTCTATGTGGAGGAAAAAAAAAGAAAGAAAATTTACCTGAACCCCCTCCACTACATACACTTAGACAGGACATGACAATTTTTTTTTATGTGGAGTGCCCATATATATGCAGATGGGTGAAGGACAAAAGTTACCCAACCACTGTGACCACTGCCATGGTGGCATTGAAATTGCATTGATACTCTCTTAGTTCAATGACAAGAGTTTGAATCCTCGGGACTGGTTACCTTCTCCCATTTACAATAAAGGGTGAACAGTTACTAGGCTTTGATCCCAGCTAAAATACCAAGAGCAAAGTTATTTACCTGAAATCCCCGCTAAGGCAGGACGTGACACAAAGTATTTTTTGTGTCATACTCATGCATACAGGCCAAGAGCAAAAGTCCTCCAGACGTCACAACCACTGTCACCCTAGCATTGATATCACACCATGCAATGGGAAAGGTCCTGTGGCAGGGTTGGAATTACAGGGGCCTTCTCACAACTAAAAAGAGAGGAGAAAATATACTCCACTTTGATTTAGGGGGGTTATGGGGTTGTCAGTTATAAATTAGTTGTTTATCTTATATATATATATATATATTATAAGCAAATATAAATGGATATAAATCCGACAGAATGAAGAAAATATCTGGAAAAACAAAACAAAAATCCTTAAAATGCGATTATGTTGTTTTAATATGAATGAAATGTTGACGTATTAAATATTAAAACAACATAATCGCATTTTAAGGATTTTTGTTTTGTTTTTCCAGATATTTTCTTCATTCTGTTGGATTTATATCCATTTATATTTGCTTATCATACTGTCCACTGGAAATACAAACCTGAATTCATTTTATTACATGGAGGACTGCATGCTTATCCGAAGATACAGGATTCCTACAAGAACAGAAAAGATTTTCTAACGAACTGTATATATGAAAAATCTTTCCATCGGAATCAAATTTATAAAATTTTTAAGATTACGTTGTGAAAGCGTCGCCCATTTGACGACAACGTGACCACGCTCAAACGGAAAGCTGATCATTTAAAATTTTCATTTATCTGTTTTGGATAAGACTTGTTTTTATGTCCATCATTTTCGTCGTGTTATACTGATTATGTTAATTGTATTTTTAATGAATATTGTCCTGAAGAAGGTTTTTAAACCGAAACGTCAGACGTCGACATTTCATTCATATTAAAACAACATAATCGCATTTTAAGGATTTTTGTTTTGTTTTTCCAGATATTTTCTTCATATATATATATATATATATATATATATATATATATATATTGTTTATCGGCATATATCAGTATAATTGATTTGGGTGTATTTTGACCTTGTGTAGTGATTGAAAGAAAACACATAGAGTGTTGATAAATGCAAAATAAATCTTTACATATCAAAATAGAATAAAGAAGGATATGATGAAAGCTGACGTCTCAAGAGTTCAAGTGTAAAAGTCCTGACACATACGAGAGATTGAGGGAAAAATAAAAAGTCCGAGTGGTAGTAAACATATGTACATATGTGGCTGAGTGATTAGAATATTCGCTTTCTGACCATGAGACTCAGGTTCGAATCTCATTTCCTGATGTTATCGTACAGTGGGGGAGGGGGTCTATTAAAAATGTCTGAAAACCATACCACGGGTTGACCCAGGCCTTGTGAGTGAAATTAGGTAGATGGAATACCTGGGGACCATTGATAGTTGTGCTAGCATGAAGTCACAAATCATCGTGACAGAGGGTTTGAGTGTGCTAGCGTTATTCAGTTTGGTGATCATTCTAGATAACACACTCTCTCCCAGAAACAGTAACTAAGGTCTGCTCAGCATAGCTGCAGTATAAACCACAGGTTGGCTCCGTGGGTGTTGAAGACACACAAATGTGCCTGAGCAAGAGTCAGCAATAGGGACTGGCTAGTCACCCTAATAGCGAGTGGCTAGCTATTATTATTATTATTTATGTGTAACCGTAAATGTATGTATGCGTAACAGTAAACATACGTATGTATGGATGTATGTGTAACAGTAAACTTATGTATGTATACGTAACAGTAAATGTATGTATGAATGTGTGTAACAGGGCACATTTAACATTTAATTGCATGAAATTACAGGATGGTGATTTGGAGGGACGAATAATTGGATAAAAATTATTCAAGTACTCAGGAGAGGTTGAGGTGGAAATTAAAAAGGAAATGCGTTAAAATTTACGTTTTAAAATAATAAAATGAATTTAAGAACAGTTCCAAGTATAGCAATATGATTTCTCACACATCCTTAGAGATAAACAGATAGATCCTTTATCCATTTAATTCAATTTAATGACCATGGTTCCTTAGGAATCTTGTCTCCAGGCCATCTTTGAATCAATTTAATGACCAGTATTTTTTAGGAATCCTGTCTCCAGCCTGCCTTTAAATTGGTAACCATAAAATTTTGTTGGTGACTTTAGATAATCATAAAAGTAGAGTTCTTTGAAAAACTGACCACCCAAAAACTGAATGGGTGGTCTTCTTTTCTGGAAAACAAGTAAACGGATAAGGGTGGTGAGTCCGCCAGCTAGTATCCATATAATAAGTGGTGAGTGAAGCAGTCAGTAAGTCAGCAGTCACTGAGACGACCAGACAGTGAGTGTAAGAGTCCTTTTCCCGTTGTCGGAAGTTAGTAAGATAACAGAAGTTCACTTTTTCGAAACTGAAGGAAGACCTTACCGATTAAGTGAGAAATCGTATTGTTCGCTAATTCCCAGCCAGTGGATGGAAAAGCATTTGTCATTATTCTTTGTTCAATTCTATCACGGCCAGTGATACTAACCTGTGAATATAACGATTCGGGTGTATACGCATACAGCCGACCTTGGATGTCATCACAGCTTGTGCAGTAACGTGCAGAAATGCATCGTCATACACGGAGAATCAAGACTTAACTATGTTGCGGGTTGTAGACAAGTGAAAATGTATCAGAAGATAATTTATGTAAGGCAAAGATTATCCGTGCTTATTATGCATTATCCCACAACAGATAGATTAAATAAAGAATATAAGGACAATTTGTATTGCAAGAAATTACTAAAAACACAGTGGATAGAGATCCAACAATAAAGAGATTTTTATATATATACAATAGATATACATGCAAGGATAACAGAATGTTTGTTGATTTTGGCAATTGAGGCAAGGTTATGAAGAATGTTCATGCAGAAATTTGGTCAATAAAAGTTAATGGTTTTGATTTGTTAGTGAAATTAAAATAATTTCGTTTCTGCAACGAAAAATCTCAAATGTGTTCGTTCAGTTAGAATTTAAGTTGTGAAGAGTTATTTGCCCTTAACTGTTTGGCTAAATTGATGAATTGTACAATTACTGTTTGTGTAGTGAAAACGTTCACTTTTTAAGTCAATTGTAATTTGATTACCACGTGGACAATGGTCAATTGAGTGCTGTGTTGAGAATTTTGAAGTAATGTTGATCAGTGAATTGACACGCGAAACTCGATGACTGACTGACTTGAATTGAGTCATGCGACTGTTTATATAGACTTTGGTGTCTAAAAATCGGCTCCAGGGAGTTTCGGCAGGAAAAAGGATCTGTTTCGACTTTGCTACAGTTTAGTATTTTTCAACCAATAGAAGATTGAATTTACTGAAACGAAGTGGTGATTGGTTAAGGCTTTTTTTTTTTTAGGGAAGAATACATTTTTCCGAAAGGGGTGGAAGGCTAATGTGGAAGATTCCTAAACTAGAATTAACTAGACAAAATTGAGTAAAATTGAGCAAAACCAATGTCTTAGGTCCTGCGAAATTAAAATTCAGTAGTTGGTTTATACTATACGCTACCTGTACAGAATGTGTGTGTTCTTACAAATTATTCCAGACAAAGAACACAACATGTTTTGCTTTGAGGTGTGTTTATGTTGACCGCCCAAGAACACAATTAAAAGTGCCACATGGTTCTTTTAACAATGTCTCATAAGATTGTCGAGTGCAAAAATTAGATATATCAATGTCAAATTTGGGAGGAGGATTCGTCTATATAAACGGAAATCAGGTTCAACCAGAAGAAGTCGACTTGGAGCGGCCTGGGATTGCTTTTAAGACACTCGTCGCTAAAGAGCGCAGCCATCATTCTTGGACTAGAGTGAAAACATAGACACACGTATAACATCTCCACTGCCAACAGTGTCACATCCTTGGTCATGGTCAGTAAATTTTTTTGGCCGTCGTCTACATCTGGTCCTTGGAGTCTTAGGACGACACTTTAACCACGGGCTAATGCTGCGCTGGTCAATGCTGACCCAAGCTGGTGGTTGGTCGCTGGCTGTTTCAATCCACACCTTCTCTACCCACGTGTTCTTGATTCCAGAGCAGTGAAAGATCGAAGGTCATAGTCTCACAGCGCTAGTCAAGTCTTGTTTTGATAGCTTTCTTGTGGGAGCTGCTGCTGATGCCTGAAGCCAGTTGTCTTCTGCTGGACCAGAATCTACACTTTGTTCCGAGGCATCGTGTCCGCAAATGGTCCTCTTTGTTGTTTTCTGAGGCCTTTTTATATCCTGAATCATTTTAAAAACACTCACTGGAAAGTGAAGTTTCTTCTTCCGATTGTTTTTGTGTTGACAGGATACAACTCTTTCTGTGTCAATTTGATGGGTAGAGTTTATTTTTTATTTTGTAAAAAACAGACAAACATTTAAGCTTGTAGTGAATTTTATTCAATGCAGTTTAATTACTGCTTATTAGTGAGGTTCGACCATTTCTTTTATAGTCGAGTTGTTCAAAGGGGAGACTATTGTAGTTGTCTTTCACCACAATCTTATTTTAATTTAATTAATTCTTATTTATTCTTTTGAATTCACCACAGGTTAAGCCATAGCTAGGGATGGGGAGGGGAGGGGAGAAAAATTTCATGTCTTTCCTAAGATATAAAAGTAAATTTAAATAAAAAAGAAAAAAATCTCTCTATCAACCTCTATGGCTTATTTAATGCCAAAATCTAAATATTTTGAGTGTAATTGTATGCCTTCAACTGCAGGTAACATGCATTGTTGGTAATTTTACTATAAATAGGTATTGGTAATTTTGCTATGAATAGGTATTGTTGGTAATTTCTTATATAAAAATATATTGCTGCTATTTTTTGCTATAAAAGTATATTTTCATAGTGATTTGTTTTTGTTTTGGGGTTCACTATCTGCCAATAGCTGGGACCCTAAAAGGTGCTACCACCCCGAGCCAGGGTGGACCTGGGAACAACAGCAATTAAGAGGTTGTTCCATGCTCGCCAAAACCTCCAATCTCCCGATCAGGGGCCTTGCTGCCGGATGTAGTTTATCGTCAGACCCAGGACTCAAAAAGGTTTCGTGTGAAACGTTTCGTCCTTTTAGACATCATATGAAACGTATCACACAAAAGATTTTCCACCTTGTTGCAACTGCTTTGTTATATTTTTTTTCTTTCTAAAATTGTTCTTGATATATAAAAATTTATATATCGTTTTCCTATGAAATTGAATGCAACAAAGCTTGAACATGGCTCGCCAATTCCAAATTTCGTCTATAAGCATTACGGTAGCCGCACATCACGTTTTTAACGGGTACTATGCGAGCAATGGATAATAAAAGATGCACTTTGTTTAGGACCGGACATATTTTGGGAGGCTATATCTTTTCACTCTTCACCGCCTCTTATTGTTCTTTCATCATGGCGGAACTGATAGCGACTTTTTGTCATTCCTTTCACTATTTGTTGTGGCCTTTCGTCTGTTTTAGTCTGCTACTCTATTTCTTCTTGTCCCACTGTCGCTTGGATCAATGGAGAAGCCATTCCGACACCTGGAATCATTTGTTGGTCGTCACCGCTCACCCAGACGACGAATGTATGTTCTTTGCACCGATGCTTTTGCATTTCCGAAGAAGGAAGAAAAATATTTCTGTTCTCTGTCTTTCTACGGGTAAACAAAAAAACGTTTTTTTTTTATTTGCTTTTTTATTCATTTATTTGGGGTATTGTTGATTTTACAGCTCTAAGCAATTTTCGAATATCACTGAATTACCTCCCCTACATTTATTTAACTTGCCTCATATTCTGAGTCTCTTTTTTTAAAATAATCGGAGGTGGGGGATTTGAGATAAAACAAGAAATAAAAGTCCGGCCTTTCACTACTGTTTGCCGGGCACACTTAAAAAAATTTTTTATTTATCATGTGATTAATCATTACTAACTCTTTTTTTTTTCTAATTTTCTTTTTTTTTTTGTTTTTAATTTTTGAAAAATATTCTTTTTTTTTTTTTTTTAATTTACCTTATTTTTTAATTTTTCTCTTTTAATTTTCTTTTTTAGTATTTTTTAAATTTATTTTTTAATTTTCCCTTTTTTAATTTTCTTTTTTCCTTTAATTTTCTCTATTTAAATATTTTTTTTTAATTTTCTTTTTTATCTTTTCTAATTTTGTTTAATTTCTTTCAAATGAAAGAATTGAATTAAATTTCCTATAGGGTCAGGTTTATTATTTTATTCAAGCTGGATTTAATTATAAAGGTAAATGTTTCCATACACCCATCCTCCTCCTTATTGACTGAATGCGCATAATCCATCATTGGCCAGTTGACTACATAAGTAACAAATAATAGGGATGATAGGGTAAATAGTATAAAAAAGAAATTATTTTAATAATCATACTTTAGTTTTTGCATACGACCACTGTCTTTCTAAACAAAACAAAAAACCATGCATTTTAAACAATTTAAAAATATTTTCTTTAAAGTTGCATTTTGATTTTATTAAATGACCTAAAAAAAAAAAAAAAGGTAAATTTTCATTTTAACACCCGAGCGTCAGTCACTGCTGAACTACTTTCTTTCAGAAATTAGTACGCACTTCCCTAAAGCGATTTTTTTTTTTTTTTTTTTTTTTGTACTTAATTTAAGAGGAAAACCCCCCCACTGTGGTGGGGGGTTTAGATTCTTCTAATTTCATGTGCCATGCCATGTATCTCTGAGGTCAAATGACCAAGCATTGGTTGAAGTAATTCAAAAAGTGAGTTAACCCAAAGTGTTGTGAGTTCAATACCTGGCCACAGCAGAGATAACAAAAACTTGGGAGAGTTGAGTTACTAAGGGGAATTAACTCGTACATCTCAGTATCAGTTAATTCCCTTTATTAACTCAACTTTCCAAAGCCATCGCACATGAAATTAAAAAAATCTACCCTGTGGACTAAATAAATAAAGGGTTTGGGTCGAAGTTTCAATGTATATCACCTAAAGAAGGTTTGAGTGTACAACAGCTGAAATGTTGCGAATATGTCAGTAAAGATGAGAACAATAGCCTGAACGATGTAAATCATTGGTTCCCAACTGATTTTTGGCCATACCCCACTTTGGCATTTCTAAAATTTTGATTCCAAATTTTACTGCAATTCACATTAAGGAAGCTTAAAAGGCTATTAAGTTGGTCTCTAAACAAGCCTCCAAAGAGAAAAATTACAAAAAAACAAAAAAACAGTTATATATATATATATATATATATATATATATATATATATATATATAGTTTTAAAACATATAAAAGGCAGAAATATAAAATATTTGAATGAAAGCTTATTCTGTAATATACTTTGATCATTTTAATCATGAAATAATAATACAAAATGAAATTTGAGCTTGCTACTAGAAAACAATTCACAGTTAATAACTCATTCTCAAATTGCCCCTTTATTCTTTTACTTAACTTGGTTTCTAAACAAACCTTCAAAGACCATGGCGTCCATGAAACAGAAAAATTAAAAAAAAAAAAAAAAAAGACAGTTATATATATATATATATATATATATATATATATATATATATATAAACATATGGAGAACTGAAAGGCAAAAATATAAAATATTTGAATGAAAGCTTATTCTGTAATATATTTTGATCATTTTAATCATGAAATAATAATACAAAATGAAATTTGAGCTTGCTAGAAAACAATTCACTGTTAATAACTCATTCTCGAATTGCCCCTTTATTCTGTTGGTATAGTAAGCCAAAGGGTACGCAGCCCCCTCCCCCCCACCACCACCAAATATTACCATGCCCGACCAGTGGTTTATGCATCCCACGTTGGAAATCATTGATGTAAACAGTGTGAATTGTCACAGAATTATTTCCTTTTTAAATTTCTGTACAAAAATACAAAAGCAAAAAATACTTTTTTTTATTTTACTCTTTCTGCAGGAAATTATTACCATCTTGGAAGTAAACGGAGGTTGGAATTAGTGAAGAGTTGTAACATTCTTGGAATACCTGAGAAAAATGTGACGGTAATTGATGAAAGGTAAGGTTATTATTTACCAATGTCTTAGGGTGAAAGATTTTAATGGAAACCATTTTCTTTCGAGGACCATTTTAACATTGTTCCCATTTACCTGGCTATCAAACAGGACATTTTTTTTTCTTTTTAAAAGGAAACATCCACTCTGAAAATTCTTAATCCAATTTTTTTTTTTTTTTTTTTTTTTTTTTAAATACTAGAATTTTATTTGAAATCCTTACAGTATTTAATATTGTTGAGGTTTGGAATCCCAGATATACATCACCTGACTTCTATTTTCTAAGTCAAAGTAAAGATACCATCTGTAGTGCAATACAACAAGTGTTGATGATACAAACAAATATGCGATATGTTTTGTCGTGATTTACAATCCGTTTTCATTCAAACCAATTGATGAAATTTGAATAAGCTGATTTGTTGGCCATGAGCAACAGAAGTCACAGATATGAAATATTCACCAAATTTCCTCCCTCCCTTTATTTATTTGGGCTGCAAGTTATCAAAAAACAAACGTTTTGTTATCGAAAATAAAAAAACATTCCTGCCACCCCCTTTTATTCCAACTGCTCTATTTCAAGCTTCAATAAAATCCATACTTAAAGAATCTCAAATCTGTCTACCTACAACCACAACCAGTGTAAGTTAAATTCTTTCACTGATGCATAAACATCCCCACCAATCAACATATAGACAGCTACCCTACATAGCTGAAAATGTCCACTAGACACTCAAATGCACAAACATACATGTTATCACCTGAATTCTACACACAAATGCTCTTTGACAGGACTAACAGATGTTAGGCCGGCTTAACTAATGAAAAAAAACAATTGTGTGTGTGTGTATATATATATATATATATATATATGATATTATAACAAAAACATGTTGTAATCACTATGCAATAGCTTTTGTGTTTCAGCACTATGTTGTATCTCTTCAGGCGATGGTAAGTAAGGATGGCTTACTCTTACCTGAAGACGTACAACAGTGCTGAAACACGAAAGGTATTGTGTAGTGATTTCAACATGTTTTTGTTATATCTTGTAATCATACTTATTATAAAACGCAGAGTGTGTGTGTGTGTCTGTACATTTAAATATTGGATCGGATTTCCTACATTTTTCAACCGATTTCAACAAAACTTCACAGGACTATGTAAAATTACCTTGCGGTGGTTCTGACAGCGCCAAAAATTGGAAAAACACAATTGTTTTTGCATGAAATCAATTTGAAAACACGATTAAGAGTCATCACGAGAATGAAAGGGGGACAACTCATATCAAGTTATACTTATTATAAAACCCAGGTTATTTGTATGTGTGTGTTCATTTATATATGGGATCGGATTTCCTACATTTTTCAACCGATTTCAACAAAACTACACTTTTTTTTTTTTTTTTCAGCAGGTAGTTTTTCTTATCTTGCACACTTTTCTTTATTTTTATATTCATAATGCTTTAAAAATTCCATTTACAAGACAATTGTTTATAATAAAATTCTATTCAATCGGTAGACTCATAACAATTGAAAACAATGTTTTTGTTTCAGTTTGGGTTTGACCAATTCATAAAAAAAAAAAAAAAAAACTAATTAAGACATGCGTGTCCATCAACCTTAAACAATAATCTTTGTCAATTTTATTTTTCAGTCTTTATGATGGTCGATACTTGATCTATCTTTTACTGTTACATCTTACAGCAACGCTGGGCTCTACTGCTAGTAAAATAATATATTGCTTTATTTTTTTATTGAGCACATTTTTTAATAGTGAATGCTACAAACAGTGGGATTTTACATCATCTGTTCTTTCTCCCATTTGTGTGTGTGTGTGTGTGTGTGTATATATATATATATATATATATATATATATAATATATAAATTTAAATAAGCAACTTAAAATTTTGACCAGTACTTGGTTTGCTAAATTTTGTAATGCTTCAGTTTAATAAATAGAAAAGAAAAACATTTTAACTAAAATAGTAGAATTTTTGAATACAGTATAAAATAACGTATTTAGTAACAAGTGTTGTTTAATTTTACATTTTTCTTCCTTTTTTTTTTTTTTTTTTTTTTTCTTCTTCTTATTAAAGTTGCATAAGATAAGCATCAGAAGTGGCGTTATTTAAGATTTAGTCAAGATTGAGTAATGGCAGCTGATCTCAAAAATGACCTACAAGTAATGACTTGTTCATTTTACCACCTCAAAAACGAAACTCTTTTAATTGTCTGAGAGAACCCTTTCTATCTTCCATCAGCATGGCTGATGCTAATCACTAGCAGAGTGACTCATTGCACCTTCTCTAGCTAATATTTTCCACTGACCTGATTATATTGAATCAATTGCGATATCTGTTGCTAGGAACGTTGATTCACTCTGTTGTGCTTGACAATTTTTCTTGCCAGAATCTGTCTTCCATATCTATAAGTCTATCATTCATACATGTTTTGAATACTGCTGTGACGTCTGGTCTGCTGCTCCTGCTATATATTTAGAGATTCTTGATAAAATCCAAAAAAGAATCTGCAATGTTATCAGCTCTGCCCTGGCATCTCAGCTTTAGTTATTTTCCCATCATTCTAACATTGCTTCTTGGTAAAATCTAAAGCTGCAATGTTATTAGTCCTGACCTGGCATCTCAGCTTCAGTGACTTTCCCACTGATGTAATGTAGCTTGCCCGTGTCTTTTCTATAAATACTTTCATGGTAATTGTTCGGATGTGCTCTGAATTTAAGTGCTGTTCTAGATTGGCATCAAGGTCCTATAATTTTACTGCTGAAATGGCTAGATGTTACCGTAAGTTCTATGCTAACAGTTTCTTCTATTGCACTTCTTGCTTGTGGAACTCTTTCCCAGCTTCTTGCTTTCCTGTCAACTTTGATCTTCAGAAAATCAAATTATCTTCTTTCTTCCTGTTCTTTTATTGTTCTCTCTTCATAATAGTATTTTTTTTTCTCGTATTAACACTAAGTAACCCCTCGTGTCTTAGTGGCTTTATTGCTTTGCTTGGGTGTGAAATGATTTGAAAAAAATAGATTCTAGTTGGAGTCTGTCGATATTTCTGAGATGAGGTATTATGTACAGTATTTAGTAACATTAGTCGGACTATTGTCCTCATATTTGTCACAACGTTTTGGCCGTTGTACGCTCCAGCCTTCTTCAGGTGGTTGGAATTTCGAACTGAACCCTTTATTTCGATCACTGGGGTAGACTGTTCTAGTTCCACGTGCCATGTTTGATGGATGTCAGTTATCTCCTGCTAATTTTCCCTCTGAAAGTTCTCCACTGCCTTAACCAGGTATTGAACTCACCTTCTTTGGGTCTGTCACTGGATCTAACCAACGCCTTTATCCACTGTGCCATGTGTTCTAGTTGCTTATTAACAAAAACTTGTGTAATTGCTAAAACTAAGGGGAGACAACCCATGACTGCCTAATCCAACTTATCATACTTTGTGTGCTTGTAATGGCCACATTGTCAGTTATTTGCTGGTTACAATAAAATATTTAAATTATGTAGCTAAGTGTGATGAATTTAGGGTTATATGACACTAACTATTGGTTCCTTGATTAGTCACAATTTCTCCTGACCTAGACGCCATGGGGCAGTCCTGCTGAAGCATTGCTCATCTTGGGTAAGACAATAAACTACATCTGGCAGTAAGGCCTCTGATCAGGAGGTTTTGAGGAATGTGGAACCATGTCTTAACTGCTGTTGTTCCCAGATCCACTCTTACCCGGGGTGGTAGCACCTGTTAGGGTCCCAGCTATAGGCAAATAATTGTGTCCCCTCCCCCCCAAAAAATAGGGTCAAAACACCATGAAATTATAAAAATACATTTTTATAATAAAAATAATTACCAGCAATACATTTTTGAAAAGAAAAAAAAATATATCTGTCTCTATTTCTGAGATGAGGTATTATGTACATTATTTACATTATTCAAGGACACATGGCACAGTGGATAAAGGTGTTGATTAGATCCAGTGACAGGACCCAAAGAGTGTGAGTTCAATACCCGGTTAACGCAGTGGAGAACTTTCAGAGGGAAATTAACAGGAGATAACTGATAACTGACATCCATGGTACATGGAACTAGAACAGTCTACCCCAGTGAACGAAATAAAGGGTTCAGTTCGACATTCCAACCACCCGAAGAAGGTCGGAGCGTACAACGGCCAAAACGTTATGATAAATATGGCGAAAAAGATGAGGACAACTGTCCAAATAATGTAAATAATGAAAAAAATATATATATATATATTACCAGCAACATATTTTAGTAAAAAAAAAAGAAAAAAAAAATTATGACAGCTCCCAAGAAAATTTAAATTTCAGCATTAAGTGACCCATAAGGAATTGATATGCCACTAAATCAACTAATACAAAACACTGAAGCATTGCAGAAACACTCAGGCTTGTCAGCAACTGATTTTTACTGGCGGAAGATATGTTGATTTTTCTATTAGGGAAAGGTTGATAAGCTGTAAAACACAAATCAATCCATTAGGCATGGTGTTTTGAAATCAATGATCATATGTCTTTGCCACCTGTGGACCTGTACTTCTGCAAAAGTCAGTTTAATTTCAATACGTTTGATTACTTTGCTTGAAGGGTCTGTATAAAAATAATACCCCCCCCCTCCCCACAAAAAATGGTAGGAGTTGCTTTTCAGGTTGATGCTTTCAAACCCGTATACAACTCTGATCAGTGTTTACTGACATTTCGAGCATCTATTTCAATCTCATTTTGTAAAATCTAAGATAAAGGGTTTCCTGCAAATTGGCAAATCTAATGAATTCTTTCAGTTGCTTTCCAGATGATCCCACTCGGATTTGGAATGAAGAACTGGTGGCTCGGACAATTCTCCAACACATTGAAGACATCAGTCCAGACGTGGTGCGTTTTTGCTTATGGTTTCACAAAATCCTTTCTATTTATGTAAATTGCAGAGCATTGAGATTAACACCTACAAAAGTCATGTCTATTCTTGTTTTTGGTTTTTCCACTATATTTTTAGTTACCAAGTATGAAGACAGATTCCTGAAGAAGGCCAGAGAGTAAAATGGCTGAAACATTGCTAGTATAGCAACCAAACAGTGTATACTGGTCCAAATAGTAAAGCATATAATCATGATAATTCATCATCTCAAAAATTATGAAATATTTCACTGGTTATTCAGATTTCTAAGGATTGCCCATTTGGCTTTTCTTTCCTTTCCATAATTCTATCTGGGGGTTGATTTTTTTTTTTTTTTTTTTTTTTTCAGTTTTTCCCTTTTTTTTTTTTTCTGTCAGAATGTTTCAGATGAGGTCTTGTCATTATTCTATGAATTCTTCAGACTAGAATCCTCATCATTTTTGTTTTGATCACTACATTTTGGCCAATGTATTCTCCAGCCTTCTTGAACTGTCTGAAGGTCTGAGATGAACACATTATTTTATTTCTTCAGACTAGTGTCCTCATCTTTTTTGTTTTGGTCACAACATTTCGGCCAAAGCATTCTCCAGCCTTCTTTTATTGTCTGAAGGTCTGAGATGAAGTCTTATCATGATTCCATGAATTATTCAGACTACTATTCTCATCTTTGTTGTTTTGATCACTACATTTCAGCCAATATATTCTCCAGCCTTCTTGCATTGTCTGAAAGTTTGAGATGAAGATTATTTTACGATTTATTCAAACTAGTATCCTCATCTTTGTTGTTTTGATCACTATATTTCAGCTGCCTTGTATTGTTTGACTATCTGAGATATCAATTTTCCCAAATGTATTCTCAATATGTCCTTGGCTTTATAATGCATGCTATCAGTGACAAAAGTATTAATTTATTTTTTTTTATTTCTGATTACAGCTTTTGACATTTGATCGATACGGTGTCACTGGACATAATAACCATATATCAGTATATTGCGGATGTCGGTGAGTTTTGTGTTTTGCCCTCTACATTTGCGTACTTATAAATTCAACCCTGTCGTGCTGTTTAGTTGAAGTTAAATCTCGTGAAACTTAAATGTTTTCAAATATGTCAAGTGTGTTTTACATTTTTACTAAACTAGTTATCTCCCTTGCACTGGATCTTTCTTATGCCAAAAGGTGGGGCTATCTCCAAAGATGAGAGATGAAAAGACAAACTCTGTGAAAGTAGAGTACCACAATAATGATTTTTTTTGATAACATGGATTTGATTAGTATTAATATAAGATTCTACTGGACATAAAATGGGGGGATGGATTTTCTATTGTCATTAAGTAATAAACTGATCCCTCATTCTGAATTACTAACTATTAATATAATAATTGAAAAAAGTATATTTAAAGACTCGCATCTGAAATAGCTTGTAATAACAAAATTATCCATTTTTGACAACATCGACTTAACTAGTATTAATATATGATTCTGCTGGACATAAAGTGGGGGATCTGTTTTCTGTTGTTATTAACCCTCTGAGCCCTGTGTTTCTGAACAATTTTAACGCTTCTGCCTGAGCTCTTGAGTCAAAACTTGCAAATAATTGGTATGTAATGTTTCACGGTAGATATAAAAATAGTTACAAGTGTTTACTCACCATTCAACCAGTGGCTGGATATTAAGTCATTTTTCTCTACCCCTATTCAACCGGTGGCTGGGCATTGTGTTATTTTTTTTTCATACCACCTGTAAAGCGCTGGTTAGGGCTCAAAGGGGTTAAGTAATGAAGTGATCCCTCATCCTATATAATAATTGGAAACAAAGCCTCTACTGGACATAAAGTGAGGGATCTGTTTTCTGTTCTTATTAAGTAATAAACCGATCCCTCAGTAATTACTACATAATATAATAATTGGAAACAAATCCTCTACTTGACGTAAAGTGGGGGATCGGTTTTCTGTTATTATCAGGTAATAAATTCATCCCCAATCCTGAATTACTGACTATTGATATAATAATTGGAAAAAGTATATTTAAAGACTCACATGTGAAAACCTTCTAATAACAAAATAAGCCGTTTTTGACAACATGGGTTTAACTAGTATTAAGGAGATTCTATGGGACATAAAGTGGAGGATCTGTTTTCTTTTGTTGTTAAGTAATGAATTGACCCCCCCCCATCCTGAATTACTATTAATATATTAATTGGGGAAAAAAGTATAATAATAGTAAAACTGGCTGCTCCCACTCTCTAGCTTGAAAACTAAACTGATAACATTCCATCATCGAGTTGACCCTGAATCTTTGCCTGTCGTGATGAACAAATGTTCTCTCAGGCATGCCTTGTACCTTGAGCAGGACAACACAGCTCAACACAGACCTCAAGTGGAATTTGTACATATGATCCATCACTGGAAAAATAGTTGGTTTTGTGTACCATTCCAGTAAGTACCTGACTCCTCCTGCTATCCTCATAAATAGTTAACCCCCAAACTGGAGTCAAAGCACTATGAAAGTGTAAAAATAAGTTTTAATACCATAAACACTTTGAAAAAAAAAAATACCAACAATGAAAATTTTGTCGGCATTAAATAACCCATTGAGGTTGATATGCCATAAAACAAACCAAATCAGAATAGGCATGTCCTGGGTAAGACAATAAGCTACACCCAACAGCAAGGCCTCTGATCAGGAGGTTTTCAGGTGTGTGGAACCACCTCTTAATTGCTGGTGTTTCCAGGTCTACCCTGACCTGGTTGTCCTGGGTATGATGATAAACTGCATCCAGCAGCAAGGCCTCTGATCAGGAGGTTTTGAGGAGCATGGAACCGCCTCTTAGTTGCTTTTGTTCCCAGATCCACACTGACCCAGGGTGGTAGCACCCATTAGGATCCCAGCTATGGGTAAATAGTAACCCCACCTCCCTTGATCTGGAATTGGAATATTAGGAAAGTGTAAGAATGAGTTTTTTGTAATAATAATGCCATAATTGCAGTATATAAAGCGCACATTCACAAAACCCAATTTTAAAAAAAATAAAATTTCCCCTAAATGGGGCTACCCGTTTGCTGTGGGTGGCGACCCGTGATGCCTGGGGATGGAGTCCTGGTGACTGAGTGACTCCTGATCTGGTGTAAAATGACCAGGAGTTTCCACAACACCTCACTTCGGTCCTTACCTGGGATAGATGGGCCCAATCCATTCCAATCGGCTAGTCACATAGTGGCAGGGCCATGAAACTTTACATCATACTATACTTGGGTAGATATGGTGTGGGAGTGTAGCTGCTCGTATCCACTCTCATCACAACTATACTGTCTGTGTAGCCCTGGCAGATTATGGCAAATGGGATTAGTCCCCCCTGATAGCGTCCCTTAAGAAGGAACTCCAAGGTGGGTGGGGAGCACAGATAGTGAATACAAAAATTAAAATTATATGGCTATCTCTTATAAGTGAACCCATTGACAATATGAGACTTCTGAAAGTGAAAATGAAATAGAAAAAAATCAATTTCCAACTTTCATTGTTGTAGAATCAGTAGAGGGTGATATATCAAAAGTGTTTCCTTTCATGTTGCAAAGGGTTATTTCAGACATGATCAAACCACAATCTGTTAAAAAAATAAAGAAGAATAATACTCTATTAATTCAAGTGATATCCAAAAAAGATGCAAAGAAATTGCTAAAAATCAAGCAAATTGACAACAATAAAGTCAAGGCCTACCCCCATCAATTTCTTAATTCATCAAAAGGAGTAATAAAATGCCCAGAACTGTCACTTTGTTCATCAGAAGAAAATGAAAATGATGACACCCTAAAAAAGCAAGGAGTAACAGATGTTAAAAGAATGCAAGTCAAAAGAAATGACATCGTAATAAACACCAACACACATGTTTTGACAAGTGACAAACCGACTCTACCAAAAGAAATAAAGATAGGTTACACAATAGCCAAGGTAGAGCCATACATTCCTAATCCCCGTAGATGTCATAAATGTGGTCATCTTCAAAATGTTTGTATGAGAACATCAGTCTGACGAAGATGTGGGGAACTGGAAACTGATCATGATAAATCACCTTGTGAAAGGCCTCCTTTATGTCCAAACTGTAAAGAAAAACATCCAGAAGACTTCAAAGAGCGTAACATTTGGAAAAAGGAAAAGGAAATAATTAGAAGAAAATACACACAAAATATCTCCTTCCAAGAAGCCAGGAAACAGGTTGAATCTAATTCACTTCAAGCATCATATGCAAATATCATTAAAATATCAAATCAACAAAAAGTCATCCAAGAATACAATGCATTAAGAAGCCAAGATCTTATAACTCTTATTAACAAATTAAAAAGTTTAATCGAAATACTAAAATGTAGTATATCACTCATAAATCAAACTCTCATAGAAAAAAAAAATCCTGTCCTGTCAACCTTGAACAAAAAAAATCTCTACATGTACAAAACAATTAAATCTGAAAATTACAAACCAAAGTACAAAATTCCAATAAGTAGAAACCTCTAAACTTTCTCAAGAGAATCAAAAGGTACATAAAAAAAATAAATAAATAACTCTTCTTTTAGTGAAAAATCAAGAGAAGTGGACATAGAGGAACAAAACTTTAGCCCATCACAAACAAGGGAACAGTCATCATCTATACAAAGATCATTAAAAGAACCTAATAGAAAAACAAACCCTATACCATCAACCATAAACAAAAATGACTCTACATCTATAAAACTATTAAACCCGAAAAATCAAAACAAAAAAAAATCCAAAAAATAGAAACATCGAAACATTCTCAAGAGAATGAAAAGATACAAAAAAAAAAAAATAACGAAACGGTTATTGAAGAACCAAGGAAAATGGACATAGAGGAACAAATCTCTATCCCATCACAAACAAGGAAAAGATCATCATCTAGACAAAGTTCATTAAAAGAACTGAACAAATGGTAAAACTAAGGGAGCAAAATCAAACAAGAAAGTAGCAACAAAAGTTCAAAGAACAAAACAAGAAACAAAAATGCTAATAGTCTGAAGTTTATAGAAATGATGGACACTTCAGCCATATAAAAAAAAAAAAAAATTTTGGACATGTATAAATTTATAATTCATAATACATAATCAAGATGCAAAACCTTATTCAATGGAGTTGTAACTGGGGTCAAAACACTATGAAACTGTAGATATACGTTTTAATACCAGAAATACTTTGTAAAAAATTATTACCAGCAATGCATTTTTGAAAAGCAAATGTTGCCAGCAATGCATTTGTTTTTGAAAAGCAAATGTTGCCAGCAATGCATTTTTTGAAAAGCAAATGTTGCCAGCAATGCATTTTTTGAAAAGCAAATGTTGCCAGCAATGCATTTTTTGAAAAGCAAATGTTGCCAGCAATGCATTTTTTGAAAAGCAAATGTTGCCAGCAATGCATTTTTGAAAAACAAATATTTCCAGCAATATATTTTTGGGAAAAAGAAAAATATATATTACTAGCTATACATTTTTTGAAAAAAAGAAAAATATTACCAGCGATACATATTTGAAAGAAAATTATTACCAGAAATGGAATTTTTGAAGGAAAAATATTACCAGAAATAGATTTAAAAAAAAAAAAAAAAAAAAACATATTACCAACAATAAAAATTTTGTCAGCATTAAATAACCCATTGAGGTTGATATGCCATAAAAAAAACCAAACCAAACTAACTCTGGGTGGTAGCACCTGTTAGGGTCCTAGCTATGGGCAAATAGTTAACCCTTAAACTGGGATCAAAACACTATGAAAGTGAAAAAATAGGTTTTAATACCAGAAATACTCTGTAAAAAAATTATTACCAGCAATACATTTTTGAAAAAAAATTACCAGCTATACATTGAAAAAAAAAAATATTACCAGCAATAAAAATCTTGTCAGCATTAAATAACCCACTGAGATTGATATGCCATAAAGCAAAGCAAACCTGCTATCCTTGGCCTGACAAGAGTTATATGAGGATGAAAAATGGAGTATTTCTCTATGACAGGAGGTACCCAGTTTTCACTTTCCAGTCTTAATAGAATCCAAAATTATCTACGTGTCCTTGTGGACAACATATTTTCCACCCTACAATGCCTTTCCCAGATGAAACGTTGCAAACCTCTCATTGCTTTATCGCTATTTCCATGGAAAGTTTTCAGATGAACTACATTCCATTTCTACCCTTCACAGCTAAGATCCACCCTGCCATGCACATTGTAATGAACCACCCTCATCCCTTTCGCATTCCATTAGTGAGATGTAAGTTTCACTCAAACAGTTTCTTCACATAAACTACTGCATGATGAAACCGACTCCCAAGACGATACTTTCCTGATCACTACAATCTTAACATAGGATTAACCGTTATCTTCCCCATATATCTGCATAATCTGTGCCTCTTACTTTGTAACTCTGTACCTCAAGTGGCTCTTGGGGCTTGTACTGAGTGAACATTATTGTTAAAAAAAAAAAAAGGTGAGTAAGAATTTTCTTCACTGATTGTTTGTCCAGCTGATTATGGTCAAGATGCTGTGTCGGGACTGTTAATGGTAATTTGTCTTTGAATTTTGTCAAAAATCATTAGACACATAGCAAAAGCACCAGACCAGATGTGGCAGCAGTATTCAACATACAAACATATAGTCGACTTGTAAATGTGTAAGCTCATGTTGAACAGGCCTTCTTCCAGATCATTTCATACTAACCACAGGTGTCCGCCAGGGCTCTTTTCCTTGGACATATGCTGTTTGGGATCTTTCTGATGTCATCAATTCCCAACTAGGTATTTATGCAGATGACACATTTACTCCTGTTTTAGTAGAAAGTCCGACAGACCCAACAAAATAAGTCTGACAACAGTTCTTGAAAAGGACCTCTAATCAGTTGTTAACTGGAGCAAGAAATAGATTGTAAATTCTAACACCACCAAAACAAAACTACTTTTATTTAATTACTACAGAGGATCTATTATGGGCACATGGCCAAGTGGTTAGAACGTTCGCATTCTGACCATGAGATCCAGGTTCGAATCTCACCATAGTCAATTTGTCAGGATGGAGACTTTCTGATGTTATTAGAGTGGAGGGGTCAATCCCAGCCTGCGGCACCTTTAGAAAGTGCCTGAAAACCATGCCGCAGGTTGACCCTAACCTTGTGAGTGAACTAGGTTATACGGAACCCTTGGGGGTTGTCAATATCTGTGTTAGCACAGAGCCACAAGTCATCATGACTGAGGGTTTGAGTGTGCTGGTTTTGTTCAAATTGTTGATCATGCTAGATAACATGCTCTCTCCTACTATTCTATGGGTCACTATTTGTTGAATTAAAAAAAAAAAATGAGAGTAAAGATTGTGGCATGTTCGAATAAAATAATATTTATTTAAACATAGGAGACACAAATTTTGACTAATTACTTATCATGAAATGAAAGTTAGAAAGTTCTTTTCTTTGACTGTGAGAAAAAGACAAAATGGATTTAGGAGATAAGATCACAGGAAGTTTGTTGTTGCTTTGGTGAGAAAGACCGAACGATGAGGTTGACTCGTATCTCTTTACTTCTGTCAGTTCATCTACAGAGTTAAATGAATGTTTGGTTTTTATGGTTTCATGTAGGCTTCAGAAGCCTGTGTTTGTTTATTGGCAGGATTTTATTGGCTATTTATTTTTATTAAATTGAAAATTTGAAGCTTGTTTGAGATCCATAAAGCTGCATAGAGCCCTTGCGCACTGCGTTTATTTTTGTCATTTGCTCCTTTGATTTGATACTATTCACTTCCGCCTACTTTACATTACATCCGGCAGCAAGGAGGGTTTAGATGAGCATAAAACTACCTCTTAATTGCTGCTGTTCCCAGGTCCACCCTGACCTGGGGTGGTTACACTCATTAGTGTCCCAGCTATGGGCAAATAGTGAACCCCCTTCCCCGAATCTGTGGTCAAAATACTATGAAAGTATAAAAATACATTTTCATAGTAAAAATACCATCATTAGATTTTTAATAGTAAAAAACAAAATTTCCAGCAATAGATTTTAATAGTAAAAAGAAATTACATAATCATACAAGAAAATTAAATTTCACCATTAAATGACCCATGAGGAGTTGATATGCCGTTAAACAAACCAAACCAATCCTCTCTTCAATCAATTTGAAGTGCTATAATCTTCTTCTGATAAAGAACTCTCTTCCAATTCTATTCCTGACTCTGTAGGTGAACCTTTCGTCTGCCTCTCTTTCCACTTAGAACCGAGTCTCTACATTGTGATGTGCCTATAACTTTGTCTATGGTTCCTGCTATCATCTCCAAACTTGATCACCGCAAGAGTAGAAAAGGATGTTAATTTCGGGAGTTTCAGGTCATGGATTTTTCTATAGATTACTCACTCTTGATTCTCAATCACTATTATAAAAAATACTTGGAAAATTAAAACCTGAATTATTCTGAGATACAAAATAATCTAAGAAGAAAATGAGTAACGTTCGGAAAAATCGTATTTATTTAAATTTTCTGTTCTACAGTTCAGACGTTTTTATAAATTTAGGAATTGAAAAATTGTTTTCATAGTTATTTATTTATAAAATGGTAAATAATAAATATTGGATATCTGTCTATATCTCTGAGATGAGGTATTATGAATATGTGCATTATTTACATTATTCGAACTGTTATCCTTATCTTGATTGCTATATTCATGATGTTTTGGCCGTTGTATGCTCCGGCATTCTTCAGGTGATTGGATCTCTGAGATGGGGTATTGTGATTACTTGCATTATTTACATTATTCGGACTGTTATCCGCATCTTCATTGCCATATTCACAACATTCTTCAGGTGATTAGAATTTATAGCCAAACCATTTATGGCCTAGTGGATAAAGATGTTGGTTAGATCCAGTGACTATACCAGGCCACAGCAGTGGTGAACCAAAAACTTGGAGAGTTAAGTTAAAAGGGAAATAACTGAGACATCTGGAAGAGGCATGACATGCGGAACTAGAACAATCTACCCCATTGGATGAAATAAAGGGCTCAGTTCGAAATTCCATGGCAACGCCGTTGACCAAACTATATATCCATTTACTTTAGTCCAAAAGTACAGCTCTATTTAAAATAAACATTGCCCGATACACGAGTATATATGGTATGTTTTCAATGATGATATATAGTAATTCTTTGGGGATCAGTTTATTACTTAGTAACAATAGACAAGCGACTCCTCACCCCACCCCCACCGCTTTATGTCTAATAGAAATTAATTGTTTCCAATTATTATGTAGTATTTCTTGGGGAATCATTTTATTACATCATAACGAAAGAAAACCGCTCCCCCACTTTATGTCCAATAGAAACTTTAATTACCATATATACTCATATATCATGCGACTTTTGAAGCCAATTTTAAGGGGGGTCACATCACACGCAAGATATAAAATTAGTGTATGTACTGATGGCCCTGGCTATGCTGTTTAACTACAGTATAACCCAGATATAAGAGAGTTGTCGGGACTGAAGAAGAAGTCTCTTATATCCGGGATATAAGAGAGTTTATTTTATATACATTAACACAGGACTGAATTTGGGAAGAAAATCTCTTATATCCGGGTTTCTCTTATATCCGGGTTGGGTTTATTTTATATACATTAACACAGGCTCTAATTTGGGACCAGAGAAAATCTCTTATATCCGGGTTTCTCTTATATCCGGGTTTGGTCTATTTTATATACATTAACACAGGCTCTAATTTGGGACCAGAGAAAATCTCTCTTATATCCGGGTTACACTGTAAATATCCATTTACTTTAGTCAAATTAGCTTCAAAATCAGGTCTTCCAAGGTCACATGATACACAAGTATATATGGTAATAAGTGTTGTCTCAAATAAGCCCTGTGCTGGGAGTTGAAGGGAAAAAAAATTGATATAAATAATTTAATTGTATCAGTTTTAAGTTGGTATACAAGAATAAGTTTGTCAAATTGAAAGATGTTAAGAAATTGAATGAAAAACTTTTGATTATTTCTTAAATGTATGTTGCTTTTTTTTTGTTTTTGTTTTTTCAGAAAAATTCTTCATGATGGAAGAGTGCCAAATGGTATGTCCTGATTTTGACACCTAATACAGAACGGTATAGACAGAGATCAATAAAAATTAAAAATTAACTCACTGTCAATGTCTTGTAAGATTAACTTGCTATTCATAAAGCTGTAAGCATTCCCGGAAACAAAACAAATTTTTTCTAAAATTATTAAACTATTCCGTATTCATGTTTACTTGTGTACTATTTTGTAATTTGTCTTGTTGTCTAATGTTTTTGCGGACTTAATCTTTTATTGTTAAATTTCTCGGAATAATTCTGAAGACTATTTGGATAAAAAAAAAGGCAATTGGAAAATATATTTCTTAGTCATTGCCAACATCATGTTTCGTCAATCCGACTTTATCAAAGCAAGTTTAAAAGCAAAAAGGTTTTTAGTTTATATTAAATTCAAAATATTAAGAAAGGGATGCTCCTTTTGTAAGCCTCCTTCTAATTAATTTTTTTTCTTTTTTTCTTTATCCAGGCGTAGCTTTTCTTAGCCTAGAAACGACAAATCCATTGCGCAAGTACATCTCATTCTTGGATGTACCATTGTCGGTTCTTCTGGCTTCAAGAATCTACATTTCACCCCTCAGTGATGTCATTTGTGCACAGGTAAGAAGGTAATTGCTTACATCATCATAGGAAGGAACAGCTTATGAGAATAAATTAAACAGTAAGGTAGACTAAGCTCTCTAGCCTTGGTTGATAACCAGTCTGAGAAAAAAAAAAATCTGTGGAAAGCCGTGATTGCCTATGTCCAGAAGGGACAGCTTTTAACAGGAAAATCACTCTACTGTCTTTCAATATGACATTTTATAAATAATAAAGTAAAGGGAATGTGTGGAAGATCATGATTGCATATGTCCTGAAGGGACATAGTATTAAAAAATAATGATAATAATGATGATCTGAGTAAATAATCATGGAGTCGGACTAGGTTAGCCTGTCACATGGTTTACTCTCCTCCCATCTCTTTTTGAACAACTTGTTTCCTGTTTAGAATTGGATTTCTCATTCCTTCTAGTGTCTACTTCTACTCTAGATTTCTAACGTCTCCAATTGAACTCTGAAATTTTTTTTTACTATTTTTTTTTCCCTTCTTCAATGGGGGTTTATTAAGCAAGATCTTGTTTTTAACAGATAGGTATACCTATCAATCAGTTCACACTCCTGTCATTTGAACAAGAGTCAAGGTTTATCCCTTGTTTCCTGTTTAGGATTGGATTTCTGATTCCTTATAAAGTCTTCTCATTCTCTTTCATTCCCAGTAACTGCTTGTGTCTTAGTGGCATTATCACCTTGCTTGGGGTGAAATTTTTTAAAGGTAAAAATGATGAAAAAAAAATGATAGATTATAAAAATTATTTTATTGAACACTGGGGAAATTTGCATATAAAATTGTTGTATCCTTAAAGAGTTTACAGACAGACAAAGGTGGTACTCGAGTGAAAGGAACGGCAACACAGGTGTAGATGGAAGACAGGTTTATTGTAAAAGAGAATACATTGCTGAAAGACAGGGAATCGTCTAGCACTTCCTGAAGCCAGTTTCAGGTATGACCTGTGCACACTACATATATTTATGATATAGTCAGTCCACAATAGGAAATAGGGAGAATGGAAGATTCCATTACAACACCTCCCTCTGAGCTAATTTTCCCATTAAATTTTGCTCCATACCTCTCCTTTTTGGGGGTCAGGACATAACTGTTTGACTTTTTTCCTCTTCCTAGTACATTTCCATCTCACCAGCACAAAAAAATGCATGTCAGTACATTATTTTTATTTATTTTTTTTTTTTTTTTTTGGAAAAAGTGTGTCCTGTTTAAATACAATAATTATTAATTTTATTTTTATATTTTGTTGTTTAGTTTCCTTTTTTTTTTTTCTTTTTTTTTTTTTTCCCAGCGTGCAATGTTTTTGCATTGGACTCAGCTAACTTGGTACCGTATGCTCTACATAATCTTCTCGCGTTACATGCTCCTGAACACCGTGAACGAATTCCAGCAAGTTGAAAACGTGCCCAGGTGATCGTCAGTTGGATGATGACTTTATTTGCACCACCACCAACACCACCATCAACTGCGACAATGGGATTGGACATCTCTTCGCGTCTGGAGCGTGTGATAAGGTCGATAATAATTTTGGTGAGGGAAGAGAAAAGGAAGGTTAAAAAAAAAAAAAATATTTGAGAATCACCCCTCCTCCTTTATATGAGTGACAATTTAAAATTTTTTTTAATTTCCTGTCTGAAATTGTCTCTTCATTGACACCTCAACACACTCCATTAACGGCATTATTTGTCAAATGGGCAGCAATTTTTTGTTTATGCAAGTTTGGTCAAGGACTAACAAAAGTTCTTCATTGAGGATTTTTTTAAATTTGTTTTTTCTACATTCCAGATCATTTTATTGGTTTCAGGTACATATTTAAATATGAAATACTAGAAGCATTAAGCATAAAAGACAAACAACACCAACATCAATAAAATGTTATCAAATTCAGGAAGAAACAATAAATATGGCTGGGTATTTAAAAAAAAACCAAAAAAGATGGTACAAATAGCCACATGAACATGTGGACAACAACAGTTGAAAATAAAAAAAAAATAAATAAATAGTACAAAAAGCCAAAGGTCTTTGATAATGGCTAACAAGAGCTGAAAATACTCGGATATTGGATGATTTATATTTAAATATGTACTTGAAAGAAAGAAAATAATCCATAATATGGAAAAAAATGAATTAAAAAATTCTTTTGTTAATGTTTAAAAAACCTTTTGTATAGTGTGTGTTTTTATATTATATATATATATATATATATATATATATATGTGAAAAGTGTGTATATAAATATATAATTATTTATATATTATATGCACGGTACTTATTAGAAAGCGCTCAATATCAGAGATAGTTAACATATTTGGTTGGATAGATGTGAGTTTGTGACCCTGGGTTTCACGCTTTAGTGATTGTCAGACAAACTGATTACTTTTTAAAAAAATTTTGGGTTTATGTAGATTGCATGTATTGGTGTTATTGTGGAAGTGGCGTAAAATTATGATAGGTAAAAATTATTATTATTTATATTTATTTTTATTTTAAAATTTTTGAAAAACCACTTCCACAATAACACCAATACATGCAATCTACATAAACCCAAAATTTAAAAAAAAAAATTAATAAGTTTGTCTGATGATCACTAAAGCGTGAAACCCAGGGTCACAAACTCACATCTATCCAACCATATATATATATATATATTGTATGTTTGTGAAATGTTTTTAAGGAAAGAAAAAATATGTGTAATCTGTTTGTGTGTGTGTATATATATATATATATATATATATATATATATATATATATATATATATATATATATATGAAATATCTAAACAAAGATTGAGTATGTGAAAACCAGGTGGATTTTTATAAGATTCTATTTTCTTGTTGACAAATCACTCCTTTTATGTGCACATTATCAAAACATTACTGAAAAAAAATCTAAGCAAAGTTGTTACCAAAGCAATCTTGCAGCTTAAAAACACCGTAGTCAATTTGAAAAAAAATTAAGTTAATAAAATTTAAAAATACACCCACACACGAAATCCATCTTTATTGCTGACAGTCGACTGAAGAATACAGCGCCAATGACAAATTTCTGGTCAAATCTCATTAATATTGCAGCGTAAACAAATTCACCAGAATGTCTTGTTTGTTAATCTAATATTTGATATTGTTTGTTTTAAAAATAGTTGATGGATGAAGGTTTACTCAGCAAACATTTGTCAATGTTTAATCTGTTTTGTACCCACAAAAATATTGGGTATACCAAAAGGAAAGTTTTTTTTTTTTTTTTTTTTTTTTCCTTTGACACTGCTATTATTTTAACTACCTTTCTCCTCGGCAATGTTTATTGTTTTAAAAAAGTGATGATTACAATTTTAATAAAACCTAAACATATGAAAGTGAATTTATAGATTTTCTTTGTTCCTGAGAATTGACAACAAAAATAATATAAACTATTTATTTATTAGTTTGTTTATTGGAATGGTTGGCAAAACATCGGCTAATTGCCAATTAATTCAAACTTTATAAAATGGTAAATAGTAAGGATTTCCTTTTACAGGGTGCCCATTAAAAAAGACTGTAAATTCAGAAAGAAATTTATTTAGCCATTGTGAACAAACTTGAACAATCATCGTAGATGTTCAAAATGTTTGCCTGAATGTTCAAGTTGTGAGCATGGTTACCTGGAGTCTGTAGCTTTGTGGATAATGTCTGGAAGAATTTCATTCCAAGATTCAGTTAAGTCCCACTTCAATGAATCAATATTGACAATGTCACAATGATGGTTTTGCAAATGAGTTAGGAGTATACTACAAATACAATAATAATCTATAACATTCGGATTTGGGCTTTTAGACAAACACTGAGATGGACCAATTAGAATTGGTGTATTTTCTCAAAGAATAAATTTGCCGCTTTTTTACTGGGAATTCTGTAGTTGCTTCATATATTTTAATAATTTAGTAAAATGTTTATAAATAAAAAATTATTTTCATATTTATTTCTTTATAAATTGGTAAATGATAAATATTGTATTTGCATTAGTTTTAATTGTCGTAGTTTTCAGAATGTAAATATAAAATTATTCTTGTAAATAATCTAATAAATAGTGTTTAATATTTTTGTTGTCAGTTCTCAAGAACAAAGCAAATGTATAAATTCACTTTCATCATATGTTCAGGTTTTATTAAAATTCTAATCATTGCTTTTTAAAACAATAAACATTGCCGAGGAGTGAAGGTAGTTAAAATAATAGCAGTGTCAAGGGAAAGGCTGTTTTTTTTTTTTTTTGTTTTGTTTTTTTTTGTTGAGGCCTGAAAGTTAAAGATTTTTGGAAACTGATGGCTTAATTAATGAAAAGAAATTTTTTTTTTTTTTAAATTAATGTTTTGAAAAGCAGAAACAGAAAGATTATTTAATTGTAACAGTTTAGGGGAAGTGAACAGGAGGAGGCATTTCATCACCACCAACTCAACACCAGAAGAGTCAATGTGAGGACAACTCAATGTTGGTATTGAATCCATAGCTTCACTGGTGTTTAATTTTTCAAACTTTTCATCACCCTGAAAATGGAAATTCTTTGTCAAAGAGAAATTTGCACATGAAAGCCATTTATGTATATTTGATAAGTTTAGCAAAAGAGATAGCAAGATAAAATTTTGGCATTGTGAAAAAGGCTCTAGGTACAATGATCGGATATCATACAAAGTTTAGAGCAGTTATCGAGGAAGCAAATAAACACTCCAACAATTCAGCAGTGGCCAATGATGAAGTGGCCAAAGTGCAAGTAACATTGAAATGTTGCGCCAAAAACGCCGTTGAATTTTGCAGATTGTTTCGTCTTTTTCACAATGATCTCCAACTGAATATTTGAGCAGAATTGTATACAATTTTCAATAGATTTTTAAATTAAAAATAAAGACATGTATTACAAAATGATCCTTAATAAATTACTTTTATTTGGTTTTAAAAAGTTGTTTTAAAAATGTTCCTTACTAAATTACTTTTGTTCGGTTGTAAAAAGTTATGTATTAAAATATTATCCTTAATTTCTTTTTTCGTTTTTAAAAAAAGTTGTTTTCATCCTTAATAAATTATTTTTATTCATTTTTCAAAAGTTATATATTAAAAAATTAAAATGCAATTTTATTTGTTTCTAAAAATTTATGTATTAAAAAATGATCCTCAATTAATTACTTTTATTTGGTTTTAAAAAGTCACGTTTTAAAAATTACCCTTAATAAATTAGTTTTTTAAAACTGAATAAAAGTATGTAGTAAAAAAATGGTCCTTAAATTTTATTTGTTTCTGAAAAGTTATATATTAAAAAATGATACTTACTTTTATTCAGTTTTAAAAAGTTGTTTTAAAAATGATCGTTACTAAATTACTTTTATTCGATTTTAAAAAGCTATGTATTAAAAAATGATCCTTAATAAATTACTTTTTTTGCTTTCAAAAAGTTGGCAAAAAAATTTCATAGTTTGCATGTCATTGAGTTGTCCTGGAATTGAATTGTCACAGTTGTGTTGGCCAGTGATGAGAGTTGTCCTGCATCCAATTTAAATACATGATTTCAAGCAAGTTATCTCCTCTTGGTCTTACTTGTTGAATTATTTCATAGTCTTTCCAGAGACTCCCAATTGTTATTGTTGATGTGCCATTCTGTTGAGATTTACAAAGTGATGATAAAAACTGTAAATATAATTATTTTGCCAGCTTTAATTTTTGTAAAATCTTCTATGTGCTGTACACTTATGAAATAATGAATAAAATGACTGCAAGTGGGACTCAAACCACCACCAGCTCATGAATGCTACTTGAAGTTGTTTGTTTTTATTCCTAAATTGTCATCAGTACTCATGAAGGCCTGAAAACATTCTTCAGATGTTTATAAAGTGTTCATTGGTTGATTTTTATCATGTCAACTCTTTTACTTTCTTTTGATCATTTCACCCCCAAGCAAAGTGATAAAGCCACTAGGATGCAAGAGGTTATTGAGTACAAGAATCTGCGAAAACATTGAGGAGAAAGGACAATAAAAGAAGACAGAAGATAACGATTGTCATTGCATTTAAATTTTTGAAGATCGTAGTTGACAGGAAAGTGAATTCCACAGACAAGAGAACAAACTCTTATTATAGAACTTGTGCTTACGTTGAAGCAATTTCAATTATAAAATGAGACCTAGCTGCCAATCTTGTACTGACCTTAAATTTTGTGAATTCAATGTACAAAAGAGGCAAGCTCATCAGGACAGTTACCATGAAGGCATTTATTATTTAATGAGTTATTTATTACTTAATAGAAAATTGGTCCCCCACTTTATATCCAGTAGAGGCTTTTGTTTCCATTTATTATATTATGTAGTAATTCTTGGGGGATCAGTTCATTACTTAATAACAATAGGAAACCAATCCCCCACTTTATGCCCAGCAGAATCATATTAATGCTAGTTAAACTGTCAAAAATGGTATATTTTGTTAGAATGTTTTCACACGTGAGTCTTTATACTTTTTCCAATTGTATTAATATGTAGGATGGGGGGGAATCACTTTATTACATAATAGAACACAGATCCCCCACTTTATGTCCATCAGAATCTTATATTAATACTAGTTATACTGATGTCAAAAATGGCGTATTTTGCTATTAGATTTTCACATGTGAGTCTTTAAATATACTTTTTCCAATTATTATAGTAATTCAGAATGAAGGATCAGTTTCTTACTTAATAGACACATTAATACTAGTTAATAGTGTCAATCATGCCATAAAAACATATCATAAATGCACAATTTAGCACCTACTATCTCATAAGCAGCTCCATCTTGAATTATTGCCCCCCATTTCCCCAAGGAATTTAAAATAAGTACCTAATGGGTACTAATTGAATATATTTGAGGAACAAAAGGGGATATTTATTTGGGTCTGGGCGTTTAAAGACAAGAAGTTAATTTAATAAAAATAGGCTTTCTTCTAGAAAAAATATGTACACTTTGACTTCATTAATCTAGCACTCCAAGATCTGGCAACTCCCAGTGTCCGGTACTTTTTGGAATCAGCTGCCATTAGCTCATTGAGTGGTTACATTGTTTACAATTTTTCCGCAGCAACAGAGTGAAGCATTAGTTATTGTACAGTACATCCACTATTATTTCCTGTTTGAGCTACAAGTTCCTTAGAAGATCTAGTACAGTATAGTAGGGGTGGTTGCATATGTTGGGGGGTGGGGCCTAACACAAACACTATGAAAGTATAAAAATACATTTTTATAGCAAAAATACCAGCAATAGATTTTTATATGACCAACAGTACCTATTTATAGTAAAACTAGTTTACCCCGTGCTGTCAAAATTGACGGCAAGAAGGAATATATTAGATTGTAAGTAATTTTCGTTTAATACAAGTACAATTTTGTATTTAAAATAGTTAATAACTGAACAGTGTACAATTTATAAACACCTAAGGAAAGATATTTGTGTATTATCCTCATAATTGTTATATATTTACAACCCAAATTGTTCACTGCAAAAGTTCCCAAAGCACAATGTTTTTTGTGTAAACTTTGGAAGGTCTGAGTAATCCTTGACAGTCTGTAGATTCAATCTGTAATTTCAGAGTCTGCTTATTTCTTGTCACCTTTAGAGCAATGTATCATCAGATTTTTTTTAATTTATTTTTTTTTTTCAACCTCTTACCAAATTCCACAAGATATGCTCCGAATCATAACAAAAACTGCATTAAAACTGTCTAATTATCTAATTGTATAAGCTTTTAATTGCTATCATCTTACTTATTATAAAATGCAGATTGTGTGTGTGTGTCTGTACGTTTATATATGGGATCGTATTTCATACATTTTTCAACCGATTTCAACAAAACTTCACAGGACTACGTAAAATTACCTTGCGGTGGTTCTGACAGCACCAAAAATTGGAAAAACACAATTGTTTTTGCACAAAATCAATTTGAAAACACGATTATGGCATTAATGAAAGGGGGACAACTCACACCGAGTTATACTTATTATAAAATCCAAGTTGTTTGTGTATGTGTGTGTTTCATTTATATATGGGATCGGATTTCCTACATTTTTCAATCGATTTCAACAAAACTTCACTTTTTTTTTGGCAGGTAGTGTTTCTTATTGTCTTGCACACTTTTTTCTTTATTTTTACATTCAGAATGCTTTAAAAATTCCATTTACAACACAATTGTTTATAATAAAATTCTATTCAATCAAACAATATTTTTGTTTGAGTTTGGGTTTGACCAATTCGTAAAAAAAAAAAAAAAAAACTAATTAAGACATGGTCGATACATGAACTATCTCTTACTGTTACATCCCCAGGCAACGCCGGGCTCTACTGCTAGTATGCTATAAACCAAACAAAACCAAACAATATAGTAAGTATATATTATTCTTTGGTCTTAGGCTTTTTTGGGGGCACCTTGAGGCAGTGTAATGGTTAGCAAGCTAGTCTTGCTAGATCAGTTTCGACAGTAGTGAATTCGATCCTCACTGGGTGCCCCATACTTTCGGCCTTGTGCCACATCTATGCTTAGAAAATCACTATATATATATGTGGAATGAGCAGGCAAGACTTTTCTTTCTTTTTGTTTTTTTACAAGGCCCAAGAGCCACTCCAGTTAGAGGGTTATAAAATAAGAGGTACCACCCTAAGTAAGAAGATAATGCCATCAACATGTAAGGGGTCACCAGAAGTGAAAGAGAAGGAAAGGGCTTCAGAAGGAACCCAGAAACCCAATCCTAAACAGGAAATAAGAGATAAATCTCTACTCCTGTTTAAAAGACCGGGGAAGATTGTGAATCATGCGATAGACAAGCCTATTTACTCCTATTGAGAATAGAAAAAGTAAATCAATAGTAATAAAAGTTTAGAGTTTTAAGAGGAGATGTTAGAAGTATGGAGTCGAAGTAGACCTTACATGGAATGGGAGGTTCCTAAACAAAGGGATAGACCTCTACTCCTGTTCATATAGCTTTTTCAGGAGGTGGGGTTGATATCTGTGATCCAGCATTGGTCTGGTCCCAACAGTATCAAATTAAAGTGGCCAGACTGTATGGGCTTGTATTTCATCTCAAAGTGTTTGCATTTCTCGTTTTCCTTTTCAAGTTCATTGTCCAGAATAATCGCATTTTCTTTATTTTGTTGCCATCACCACAGACTTCACTTGAACTACAAAGCCACCTTCTTTTTTACGCTTCCTGATAACTGTCCCTTTGTGGAGGTTGCAGTTATCTGCTTCAATAAATTGATTCATCAACTTGGAAATCTCTATCGAAACACCTCCAACTAGGCCCATGTCTTTTCCTTCTATTGTTCTCAGATGCATACACATCGTGTTTTAGTTGTGTACTGTGGTATCTGTTTTTGTATCCTTTCTTCTTTTTCTTCTCTGTGCTGTGTCCCTTCAAGAGGTTAACAATCATGGCTCTCCACAATTTCCTTTCCTTATTTTTTGCTCTTAATAAATTTTCTCCTTTTTTATCTCTCCTAAATTCTGTTTCACCATCTGTTTACTGATGCTCATTCTTCTTCTTTTATATGCTGTGTCCCTTCAGGATGTTGGAGATCATGGCTCTCCACAATTTCTTTTCCTTATTTTTTTACTCTTACTAAATTTTGTCCTTTTGTTATCTCTCCTAAACCCCTTTGACACCATCCATTTACTGATGCTAATTTTTCTTCTTCTTCTATCTACTGTGTCCTTTCAGGAAGTTGGCGATCATGGCTCTCCATAATTTCCTCTCGTTTTTGCTCTTAATAAATTTTTCTATTGGTTATCTCTTCTAAACCTTGTTCTTTTATCCATTTAATCAAGCTATTTCTTCTTCTTCCATGTATCGTGTCCCTTCAGGAGGTTGGTGATCATGGCTCTCCACAATTTCCTTTCCTTTTTTTGGCTCTTTTCCTTTTGGTTATCTCTCCTAAACCTTATTCTTTCATACATTTACTCAAGCTCATTCTTCTTCTTCTTTGTGCTGTGTCTTTTAAGGATGTTGGCAATCATGGCTCTCCACAATTTCCTTTTTTTGCTCTTAAACACCGAAATTGTTGGGTGCTTTTTTGTTCTGTAGTTAAAACAACTATAGAAAAACACATCCCCTCCATTCTTCTTCTGCTATGTGACATGTCCTTTCAGGACTTTGGCAATCATGGCTCTCCACAATTTCCTGTCCTTTGTAGCTCTTAATATATGTTGTTTTTTTTTATTATCTCTCCTAAACCTTGCTTCATCATCCATTTCCTCAAGCTCGCTAGGTAGGTTATGCATTATTTTCCTCTGCCCAACTTGCCTTCAATCTTTCCTGTGAGTATCAAATTTTCCAGGCCCTCTTTCCTCATTATGTGCCCTAGAAATTTCAATTGTCTCTTCCTGAGGTTAAGTATAAGTTTCCTTTTTATTTCTAATTTCTCTAAAACTTTGTCGTTGCTCACATGTTTACTCCATCCTCAGCATGCTTCTGTAGAACTACATTTCTCTTGTTTCAAGTCTTTTTTTTATCTGTGAGGAGATTGTCTAGTATTCACCATCATATAGGAGACTGATATTACGTTGTAGTGATTACTACTATGTTGCCACGCCTACATTTTTCTCAACTGTGATTGGTCAAATAATATATACTAAATATCACAGGACAATTTACTGATCGCATTCACCACTGAATTTTTCCTACCGTTAACTCACAAACATGCTTTTGCTATAAAATCACCGATTGGTTAATTTTTCATCCAATCAGATATTTTTCGTGTTCTTTCAAAATTTATCCTGTGTTTGTGCTGGGAGCCTACTGATAGTAATATAAGTCCAGATTCATTCCCAAATCAACTAGTAGAGTTGAAACCAAGACAGCTGAAGACAGTAGAACTCAACTACTCATACGCGTCTACACAGATTATTCATTCTACTCACTCCACACAGAGACACAGAACTTGAATATCATTCACCATCAATTCTTTGTGAACAAGCCAAGTTGCAACACCTCTGTTAGTTATACAAAATATACAATTGAACTTTCTGTATGTTCTTCTGAATACACATCCTATTTTAACACAGAACTCTGAACATTATATTCAGAAAACTTGCTTATTTAAATATCGCCATATTCAACTAACAGATAAAGGGAAACTACTTTTTTCTCCTTATTCACAAATTACAAAAATTACCTTGTATTTGTTGTTGATTTTAATATATTTGTTTAATCGTTGAAACACAAATCGGTTTTCCATTGTTTTTCCTTGATTTTAAAAAAAATGTATAAATGTTAAATGCTCTTCAACACGCAGCCACATTAATCTTTTCTACAAAACACTATTTACATTGGCAACCTCAACATTTAAGAAAACTGTAAAGCAGCATTAACAACATAACATTTCAGCACGATTTTCTTTGTTTCTAACAAAACATTTCTGATTCTTAATACATTGCTTCGTTTTTGGAAGGCATCTTTTGCTATATCCCATGTTAAAATTATTTTTTTCACTTTGAGTTGATTTGGGGTCCCGGTAGTTTGGTTTGGTTTGTTTTGTTTTACGGTATATCAACCTCAATGGGTTTTTTTTTAAATACCGACAAGATTTTTATTGCTGCTAATATTTTTCCTTCAAAAATGTAATAAAAAAAGGTTATAAAAAAGATCAATTTTTTATTCCGTTTCAATGTCGTCTGCAATTTTAAGTTTCATTTTTTATCTTTAAAGAAAAAGAAAAATTTCACAAAAAACAATAATTTCAAAACATTATTTAATGATTAAGAAAGAAAAATAAATTCAACCTGAAAGATTTTTCCGTAAAATATGCCGATATTTCGCCAAATAAAAAAAAGAAATAATATGTTTTGCCTTTGGCTTACCTTTTTTGTTTCAGCAAACTTCTTTCTTATGGACTTTTTCTCGGACTGCCGACCCGACGCTTATTCTTCGGTAATCTTCGACAGTTTTCGGTTGTTCTCGATAATCTCCGCTGATATTTGCCCTGTGAGATGTGGTTTGATTTGGTTTGTTTTACGGCATATCAACCTCAATGAGTTATTTAATGCCGGCAAGATGTTTATTGCTGGTAATAAGTTTTTTCCAAAAATGTATTGCTGGTAATATTTTTTCATAAATATGTTGCAGGTAATATATTTTTAAAAAAACTCTATTGCTGGTAATTTTTTTCCTCAAAAATGTATTGCTGGTAATATTTTTTTCCGGAATGTATTCCTAGTAATAATTTTTCCTTCAAAAATTCATTGTTAGTAATAATTTTTTACAAAAATTGTATTTCTGGTATAATTTTTACACTTTCATAGCGTTTTGTCCGAAGTTTGTGGTTAACTATTTGCTGGGACCCTAAAAGGTGCTACCACCCCGGGTCAGGGTGAACCTGGGAACACCAGCAATTAAGAGGTGGTTCCACGCTCATCAAAACCTCCTGATCAGAGGCCTTGCTGTTGGACGTAGTTTATCGTCTTACCCAGGACACGAATGTAGTTTGGGGGATGGGTAAAAGTAATAAACTAATTTATAAAACCCCAACCTTGCCAGGCTGTGTGCAAAGCTCCTTGACTAAGGAAGTGTTTTTCTACTACAATATTGTTTTGACTTTTGATAAATGGAATTTTTTAAGCAGTGGTTACTCGTGTCAGTTGAAATCTGAAATCCTTGTGTTGACCGCCAAGATTTTTCAGGTCAATTCGAGCCGACCTTTGGCTATAAAATCCTTGCAATTCGAACATTGAGGCAGTTGGAAACACGATGCCAGCAGTAGTAGACGCGACCGCCGGGAGCCGGACACGCGACGCTGGAGAGTGGAGGGGGGACACTGGGCCATGGTTGACACGACAGTTCCTGAAAACCTGACCGAGCAGAAACTCAAAGAAACCCACTCTTCAATGAAGTTGTTGCAGGTTGTAGCTGAGTGAAAATGTATCAGAAGGTAATTTATGTAAAGGCAAATGTTATGCGTGCTTATTATGCATTATCCCACAACACGTAGATCAAATAAAGAATATAAGGACAATTTGCATTGCAAGAAATTACTAAAAACACAATAGTTAGACATCCAACAATAAAGAGATTTTTATATATACAATAGATATACATGCAAGGATAACAGAATGTTTGTTGTTTGTGACAATTGAGACAAAGTTATGAAGAATGTTCATGCAGAAATTTGGTCAATAAAAGTTAATGGTTTTGATTTGTTAGTGAAATTAAAATAATTTGTTTTTTGCAAGGAAAAATCTCAAATGTGTTCATTCAAATATTAGTGTGTATGCGTGTGTTACTTGTTAGTTAGAATTTAAGTCGTGTAGAGTTGTTTGCCTTTAACTGGCTAAATTGATGAATTGTACAATTACTGTTTGTGTAGTGAAAACGTTCACTTTTTAAGTCAATTGTAATTTGATTACCACGCGGACAATGGTCGATTGAGTGCTGTGTTGAGTTTGTTGAGAATTTTTGAAGTGATGTTGAGTCAGTGAATTGACACACGTGGAGTTTGGTAGCATCTCACGAAGCTTGATGACTGACTGACTTGAATTGAGTCATGAGACTGTTTATATAGACTTTGGTGTCTAAAAATCGGCTGCAGGGAGTTTCAGCGGGAAAAGGGATCTGTCTCGACTTTGCTACAGTTTAGTATTTTTCAACCAATAGAAGATTGAATTTACTGAAACGAAGTGGTGATTGGTTAAGGCTTTTTTTTTTTTTGGAAGAATACATCTTTCCGAAAGGGGTGGAAGGCTAATGTGGAAGATTCCACGAAGTCTTCACAAAAAAATTGTCGTTTTCACAACAGAATTAAGTTTCATTTTCACCCTGAACTCAGAAGGCGCGAACGGATTGTCACAAATTTCGACAACTCACATCAAATCACAAGAACTATTGACCCTTTAAGCCCTGATCACCTCTTTACAGGTTATGGAGAAAAATGACTTAATGCCCAGCCACCGGTTGAACGGTTGGGTAAACACTTGTAACTATTTTTATATCTGCCGTATTCAGGCAGAAGGGTTAAAATTGTTCGGGAAAGCAGGACTCAACAGGGCTTCACATTTTGTATCTTCAAGGTAAGTATACCTTTTTAATTGGGTTCGACCTCACTGAAACCTGGCCTTGCGTCTCGAAAAGAACCTCCAATCGGTTGTGAACTGGGGCAGAAATTGGCTGGTCAACTTTAATGCTTCAAAAACAAAACTGCTCTCTATTAATCACCATAAAGATCCTTCCTTGCCCTCCATTAGAATGTCTGATGCTCAACTTCTTGAGAGCACCTCTCTGCGGCTGCTCGGTCTCACGTTGTCTGCTGACCTGAGATGGAACAAATACATTGAGTCAATTGCTTCGTCCACCGCAAGGAAAGTTGGCTCCCTGTGCCGCGCCAGGAAATTTTTCTCCCCGGAATCGATCCTCCAGATCTACAAATCAACAATTCGCCCTTACATGGAGTATTACTGCCATATATGGTCTTGAGCCCCTTCTGTTTGCCTCTGGGTTCTTGATAGGCTACAGAGGCGGATATGCAATATAATTGGCCCTGCTCTGGCATCTCGTCTACAGACACTTTCTCACAGACACGCCGTCGCCTCTCTCTGTCTTTTTTACAAATACTTTCATGGTAATTGCTCCGAGGAGCTGCATTCGCTGGTTCCCAGACTTCATGAATTCAAGCGCCCGACGAAGCTGGCATCATGCTCTCACCCTTTCACTGTCGAAACTCCTAAATGTAGCCGTCTCTTCTACTCCAATAGCTTCATCTCTCGCCTGTGGAACTCCCTTCCCTATTCCAGTTTCCCTGAGAGATATAATCTCCAGCTATTCAAATGTAATGTCAATCGACATCTCCAGTTGCCTTGATCTATCCACTACCCTTCTCCTCATCCTTTCTTCTATCACTCCTATCCGATCTTGCTCCAAATTTTATGTAACCCTTGCGTCCTAGTGGCTTCTCACCTTGCTTGGGGTGAAACGCTTAAAAAAAACTGTTTTGTTATAATTCTTCCTTGTAATTTGCGTTGTTTTATATCCGCTGGCATTGATCTTTTCCCCACAGCAACGTTGAGCCTTGTTGTAGAAAAAATAAGTTACTTGTCCAAGAATGTATTACCCTCTTGTTCCGGGCAATCAAAACACCAAATTTGTGCATCCCTAATATTTAATAAATTTTGCTTTTATTTTATTTTAATAAAACTGTCTTGGTTATATTATATCTCAGTGAATATCTCTCGTCATCTTTTCTTGACACGAGATGTCCATTCTCACTAATCTTGTAGTGGATCTAAGAAGGATGTATAGCAATCATCATCACACACACACACACATACACCCTTACAAATTCAAATATTTAACAGCATTCATTCATTGGACAGAAAGCAACGCTGCTATCTGAAGCGACAATTTTAAAATCGTTATATTTTCATATAGTAAATTTTGTGCACTTTTGGGAGAATTGGCTACCAAAAGTCTCCCTAAAACTCAGGCACTGATTGGTCAGTATCAACCAATCGGATTCTCTGCATGTGGAGAATGATTTTTCCCGCGCAGACTCCTAATTCGATGACTACCTATATAAACAGAACAAAAGAGGACCAACACTAGTGAGACTTCGACTTCCACGTCAGTCGAAGACATGCACCCATCTTCTCACTCACTCTCAAATTACATATTCTATCACACTTACATAATTTTCCTCTTGCACGGCAGAACTGTCTAAAACATTTATAACAGACTAATAACTCTTTCATTTCCTTTTCAGAGAACATTGATAAACTTTTATAGTCAAAGAGAGACAACTCTCGTCTGACTCATTGCATGCTTCTTTTTCGTATATATTCTTTATTGTACGCTTTGTTCAATTTATATATATATATATTGTTCAATATATATATATATATATATATATATATATATATATATATTGATACCTTTGCCTTGTCCCTTGTTCTTATATCAGTTTGGGTTCCTAAACAAAAATTAAATAAATGTGGTGAGAGGCCTAGACACGCTACATCTCATTGATAACTCCAGCGTTCGTTTGGAATTCCGCCACAGATGCGTGAATATTTAAAATTGTGCTACAAATAAAATATGCAATATCCACAAACATAAATTATAATAAATGGCCAAATGGTAACGATATTCAATCACGACAAAAAATACATGTTTGAAACAACAGATTAAATATTATATACACAATTTAAAACTTCTTTGTAATGATGCGTGCAAAGGTATAGGGGAAAAATTCTTTGCTGTTTCAGTAATGTTCAATGTCTAAAAAGTTATTTGCCTTTGAAAGATTGAATTTAACTTCGACAAGAGATTTTTTTATGAAAGGTATTAACTGAAAAAGTTTGTTGTATGAATTTTTCCAATCTCTCATAAAGAAAGTTTGTTTGGCAGCTATTTGACACATAATTCTCGTGTTTATCTTTCGTGTGTGTAAGTCTAAAATGCGACGAAAATTCGTTTGCTATTTCTATTTATAGTTTTTTAAACAACAAAATTGGCCCCAGCAGCTTGGTAGATTGTTGCAATTTTTTGTGAGAAATGCGTGGGCGAATGTTGTATTTTTTTATTTTTTAGCCAATAGGATTTCTTGAAACATTTAAATTAGGGATGAATTTGAGAAATATTTTTTTAATGTCAGTTGAGCCTATTTTTGCGCAAATTTTGACTGTTTTGTTATGGAAATGTTATAGACAAGCGTATGGTTGCAAGAAAGAAATACGACAACAGCAGAAATAGATTTACGTGATTTATTTCAATAGGAATGTGTGGTTTTGGGACAGCTACCTTGTGGTATAGTTCATAAGCCGGCTGCCAATCTGGGCTGATCTCTCATAGTAGTTCTCACTGGTTGGCGTGGCGCTCCTCCTGCTGACTGCTGCTGGTTGCTGCCGACCGCTCAGCCTGACCGTGACAGGTCTCTTCCCTGGCCTCCTGTTGACTGCTGTTGTACTTCACCGTGTGACCCTTTTTATGGCGTTTTTTATGGTTTCACAGGCTCGAAAAACGACGCGAGTATAATTAGGATTTCTTATTTTTATTGGTCGAAAAATAGAAACACTTTAAAATATTATTTTATTTTTCAACCGGAATTCTTGCGTCGGGAATATGCGTAAACGATGATAATGGTCATTTTGTGACGGGGCCTTGTCCCGTTCACATCCGGCTCTCGTATGTTAGTTTATTTGCCTGCAAATCAGCCGAAATATGTCTTATTTTATTTTATGACAGAAAATTCTCGAAGCTTATTTTTATTTAACAACCAATGAAATTCAAGGAAATGTTTGAAAATTGAAATGAGGGTTACTAAAATCTCTTTTAACCAAACCCTCATCTATTAATAGTTTGTCCCCCATCACCCATTTTTCCCAACCCCACTGCGCCTTTGGATTTCAGTATCACACGTCTTCGGTCAGCTTAGGAATCTTCTTTTTTTTTTTTTTTTGTAAATATGGTGGCCAAGTAACATCGGTTCAAATTCCATGACTGTAATGCATATTAAGAAGAATAGATTGATCTTTTAGCTTCTAAACATCCTCCAAGATTCATTTGATATGATACGTCGAACGTAGAAGTGAATTCAATTAAGGATCATAGTTTCAAATCCCAGGCGTGTAATACATGAAGTCTTGCGTCAAACATGAAGAATAGATTTGTAGTGATAGTGTTACCATTATTGTAGTGCTTGAGTTACCATTATTGTTGTGACAGTGTTATCAATATTTAACTTTGGCTAGGAAAGGTGAGATTAAGGACAATGCGTGGACGCAATGCAATTTATATTTGACGTAAATAGCACATAGTATGAAATACAAAACTGAACGGAATGATTTCAAAACATAACAATTGAATTTATTAATATTTGATATACATGCATGCAAACTAAAAAGGTAGGACAGAGTCGTGTCCCTTTGATTAGTTGTACCTGAGTTCATATTAAAAGGAAGTAATATTAAACTGTAATTTAGAAGAATAAAGTTTGGAATTGTGAGTTGTAAAGTTGGTAAAAGTTCAGAAGAGATTTCAGAGTTCGTACTTGCGTGAATGTTGGTAATGGTCTTTAACGTCTGACCGAAATGGTTAAGACGGGAGTTCTTGAAGATTACATCTTGGTAGCAAGGAATGAGACGCGCGAGAGAGAGATGAATGAAAAGAAACTACTCAGTGAGCTTACACGTGTTGGGTTTATATAATGGTCGTGTACCACGTGGGAGGCTCCCAGCATATGAGCGGGAAACAGATTGGTCGCGTGCAGGCGGTTTGATTGGTCGGAACTGACCAATCAGCAAGCTAGATTGAAGGTGATTGACCAATGAATACTTGTTATATATTTGTAAGATTGTGATGGTGAAAATTATAACAGGAATAGTGCATTTCCTAGCAGGGGTTAACTAGCTTGTTGTGGAAGAGTCCACAGATTGATCGTTTAGCTTCTAAACATCCTCCAAGATTCATTTTATATAGTAAGTCAAACGTAGAACTGAATTCAGTTTATGTATTATAATTTGTAATTCCACGCGCGCGACGATACATATTAACAGCAGGTCTTACGCCAGCCGTGAAAAATAGATTAATCGTTTAGCTTCTAAACATCTTCCAAGATTCATTTGGTATGGTACGTGAAAAGTAGAACTGAATTCAATTTTTTTACGTAACGAATACATATCGCAAATTTAATAACTATGTGTAGAACTTTGTCTATAAATTTGTATTCGGCCGTTGGGCGAAAAACATAAAAATACTCCTACTTCAAGAAGAGTATCAGCAGGAGCAGCTTTTGCTGAAAACAGTTTTTCACGGCTAAACATAGTTTATATTTCCTTGTATAAATTCAGGTTTTCTACTGTTGTTTTTTGGATTACTCAGTTACAACAATAACAAAGGAATAATGGCTAAAGATTACATTTTTTAAAATAAGCATCCTTCTCGGCGAAGTGCCCACTTCAATGGACATTTTTAAATAAGCGCCCTGTGCGCGAAATGGAGCATATACACCAACACCATTTTGAAATATATGTAAATTGATAAATATATGTAAATAAATGTGTATAAAACGAAATAATAAATATATGTAAATAAATATATATTCTACTTATGTAAATTAATATATGTAAATTATAAAATTAGTTCACCTTGTGCGCGAAAGCGAACATATACGGTGTAATACCATATTTTCTTCACGTCTTACGATTATCTTACTTATTATAAAACGCAGGTTGTGTGTGTGCGTGTCTGTACGTTTATATATTGGATCGGATTTCCTACATTTTTCAACCGATTTCAACAAAACTTCACAGGACTACGTAAAATTACCTTGCAGTGGTTCTGACAGCGCCAAAAATTGGAAAAACACAATTGTTTTTGCACGAAATCAATTTGAAAACACAATAAAACACGATTCTGTCGCCAAAATGAAAGGGGGACAACTCATATCGAGTTATACTTATTATAAAACCCAGGTTGTCTCTGTGTGTGTGTGTGTGTGTTCGTTTATATATGGAATCGGATTTCCTACATTTTTCAACCGATTTCAACAAAACTTCACTTTTTTGGGCAGGTAGTGTTTCTTATTATCTTGCACACTTTTTTCTTTATTTTTACATTCAGAATGCTTTAAGAATTCTATTTACAAGACAATTGTTTATAATAAAATTCTATTCAATCGATAGACTCATAACGATTGAAAACAATGTTTTTGTTTGAGTTTGACCAATTCGTGAAAAAAAACAAACAACAAAAAAAACTAATTAAGACATGCGTGTCCGTCAACCTTAAACAATAATCTTTGTCAATTTTATTTTTCAGTCTTTATGATGGTCGATACTTGATCTATCTCTTACTGTTACATCCCCGGGCAACGCCAGGCTCTACTGCTAGTTATTATTATTATTGTTAGATTTTCACACGTAACTGATCATGGGTTTTGCGATATAGTGGCTTTTGCCGTACAGAGTTGTCCTTTTTTCTGAGACGCAATATTCTGCCCAAATTTCTGCGCCGAGGGGCTATCATTATTCGCAGTACGATAATCCTTATCTTTGTTGTTATTGTCACAACCTCCTCAGTTTTCACCTGGTGTTAGATCCGGCCGGGTAAGTTTCAAGGAATTTCGAACTCTTTATTTAATAAATAGAGTGTGCTTGTTGCGGGGCCGATTTCTTGTTGCCCGCGCAAGATTTTTGAAGAAAGGCGTGAACAGCCAAGACAATGACGGGACAATGGCAGAGGTTTAAAAATAATAAACGTCCATTCTATTTTTTTCCAATATGTACAAGAGTGTACTGTCAGGAGAAAAATGTTCGATATCGAAAATGGATGGGTATCGGGTATGGTATGACTGGCTGATCGGCGGCGGTAGCTGGTCGACTGCCGGGTTATAGAGTTGTCGGTGGCGGTACTGGTCGACTGCCGGGTTGTAGAGTTGTCTATGGCAGTGCGCCGAAAGGTATCACTTGCCGAAACCGAAATCCCTAAATACAGTGATACGACTTTCATGGCGGATCAACCGCGGAGGCCGGATCGCGCCGAAGGGTAGCACTTGACGAAGCCGAAGTCAGAGAGGCGATACGTCTTCTTGGGCGGATCGAACGCGGAACCGGTATCACGACCAAGTGTATCTCTCGACGAAAACACCGGAAGCTCACGATATTTATTATGGCAGAGGTTTAAAAATAATAAACGTCCATTTTATTTTTTTTCAATATGTACAAGAGTGTACTGTCAGGAGAAAAACGTTCGATATGGAAAATGGATCCGTATCGGGTATGGTATGACTGGCATAATTATGGCACAAGGCCGAAAAAGGGGAGGGATTGAATCTGGTCAAACACTAACTATCCTATACCTAGCTAATCCGACCCCCGACTCATTCACTCTTTACAATTTTCGCATTCACCATAAAAACTCGTCCGTCACCAATCAATCTTCCATTCACCATAATACCACATCCTCTCAGGGGGACCCACAGAAAACGCACACCGTGATATTAAAATTTAAAGGACAATAAACTGTATATATACAATTCTATGGATGATTAAATATGAGAGGAGAGGGGGGATGAACCCAATAATCAAACTAAATATCAACACAAAGTAAATTAAACATAACTGATGTTAGGAGGACCCATCCAACCCTGAGCTCACAAAGGTAGCGTACGAATACTAGTATTTATTGTATATAAAAATACAAGTATGGCACAAGGCCGAAAAAAGGGGAGGGGTTAAGGCTAGTCTTTACTATCTTATACCTAGCTAATCCGATTCACGACCCATTCTCTCATTACAATTTGCACATTCACCACAAAAATTCGGCCGTCACCAATCAATCCTCCATACACCATAATACCACATTCTCTCAAGGGAAACCTACGAAACGCACCTCATACCATAAAAATTTAATGATAATAAATTATTATATGTAAAATTCTAAAGATGAAGAATGAGAGGGGAGGGAGATGAACCCAATAATAAACTAAAACTCAACACAAAGTAAACTAAACATAACTGATGTTAGTAGGGCCCGTCCAACCCTCAAAAAAGAGAGGCCGCTGTATTCTGCCCATTGGACGCAATCAAGAGTCTCTTTTTGTTAGGGAGTGGGAAAGGAGAAATTATACGGGCATGGGAAAATGTAAAGCTGAGCCAGTCGAGATAAAAAGGGACCAAAAACAAACTGGGGAGGTTGGTAATCTCAACTTGGATCATAACCAAAGATGCAGCCGGGAACAGGTCAGGAATAACACTTACCCACATTAACTAGGTACACAAAAGGTTGTCTAACCTAACCAAGGGGAGGGCTCCACAGGAAACCACCCCGATGTGACGTAGGCTGACCTAAAAGAGAAAATCAAGGCTTGCCCCGTTCAAACGAACCAAGCTCGCCTCAGTCACCCACCTTTCGCTGAAGACTGTCGAATGCAAGCGTTTTCTATCAGTTCTAATCTTCATCTTGAGCTGAATCAGCTGGATCAGATGCTGATGAGAAAGATGGTTGCTTCGCAAGACCTCCTCCATTCGCGTTGTCCAAATCACCATTTGGGCCGTGGCCAGCAGCGTCAGAAACAACATTCGTTTCACCCCAGAATAAGGGGGGGGGACATTGTCACACGCATACACGCGATCAATGAGCACGAGCTTTTTGGGAACGATACGAGCCGTCAGCTCGCCGACATGGTCCCATAAGGGGGCGGACCCGAGGACAATGGTAGAAGGCGTGCGCAGGCGTTTCTTCTAGACGAAAGTCACGTCGTTCGCAGTCTGGCAAGTCCGCCAAGCCCCATATGAAGGCCTTGTCATTGAGAGGCAGCCTATTCCGAGCCAGTCGCCAGGTAAGCGAAAACTCAGGGTTACTGAGGTAATCCGCCGCTGTCGCCCAAGACCAGAAAGAGCGAAACTCCTCCTCCGACAAGTCGAGCCACTCACGTAGAGGATCCTTCGCGAACCCCTCCACTAAATAACGCTAGAAGACCTTTCTAGGCAGAGAAAGGTCACTAGACCGAGGAATGATTGTCAAGGCGTATCGACATTCGCGGAGGAAATCCGATTGATCCTGGGGTTTACGACGGCGCTCAACCCGCGAGATGGCGGGGGGTGATAGTAAGGAAAGGAAAAGCGTCCCTTACAATCCCCGCCATAATCGAATCCCCTGTCAAACCAACCCCTAAAAATAAATTTGAGTTAACAATTCCCACAAACGCTTTAGTTATTTTCACCCCTTTTTGTTAATAGACCCATTAAGCCCTACATATGATTAAATAGACTTGTCCACAGATTAAAACATTTAAAAAGGGCGGGGGTGAAGATTTCTTTTTAAATAATTTTTCTACATTAGCATTCTTTAACTCTTCCTTAGGCACCAGTACTTGTCAGAATTAAAAAAAAAAATTCTTCATTTTAGAAGACGGGGGTGGGTCCTATTCATAATATCAGTATAGTGTAAAATCGATCCCTGATTTTTACAGAGTTATTGGACTTAACATTTATTTACAAACAGGCTTACAGATTTAAAAAAAAAATACTTTAAAAAATGAAATTTTATCAGAAGCATGTGCACAAACATTTGTGTTTAATAATTATTTATCTTAAATGACAAATAAACAGATACATACTTTTATTAATGTATGTTAAATTTTTGCTCTTCAATTAACAATATATGATTGTCCTTTATTTAAAAGTAATCTTTTTGTAATGCCATACCCAATAAAAAAAATATCTGCTTTTGTTCATAAAACAAGTAAGTTTTGTAAAAGTCAGGGATCTATTTGACGCTATATAGATAAACTGGATCTTCCTTATAAATTGATAAAAAAATTAATATTTTTTTAAAAATTCCAACAAGTGTTGTGGCATAAGCAAAGATTAAAGCAGTCATGGGCAGACTAAGGCTTGTAGGGTACTATGTGGCGCGTTTGGACTTTCTGACTGGCATGCTTAATTTTATAAAGCAAATAACATTGCTTAAAATTTTGTTTTGTTTTGTCTTCACTTGTTCACTCACACTGTCTCACATATAACCACATACATAAACAATGATGAAGTACAATGCTTTTTGTAAACTTTCTGTGAAAATAACGTTTTTAACATTTTCAACAATTGGTTATTTCTATTATGGAAGATCATACGTGTAAACATATTTTGCTTTTGAAACAGGAAAAGAAGAAATATATGTATTTATTTTCAAATGAATAAATTAGAAATTAATCACATGTAGTAATTTGTGTTAATCATACTGTCTTCTCTGATAATATTATATTAAGATTTCAATTTTTTAATTATAGAAAAATATTTTCTTTAAAAAGAATTCCCTATTCTTAATGTATATGCTACATATATGGTCTTCTTTCGTGAAAATGGCTGAGGTACCTATTATGAAAATCGCTGAGGTACCTATTATGAAAAATTACCTTGAATCTTTTTAGTAGTGTGGCCCACCTGGTGAGGAATCATAGTAGCCATTTCCTTTTCTCTGATACACAGCGGTATTTAAAGAGTTTAGTACAGTTATGGGCAAACTGCAGCCTGTTTGGTCTTTCTGAATGGCATGCTTAATTTCAAAAACTTTGTTTTCTTTCATTCTCACTTGTTCACTCACATATTCTCTCATACATAACTGCATTAAATAGTGATTAAGTGCAATGTTTCTTGAATTTTGTAAACTTTTGGTAAAAATAACGTTTTCATCATTTTAAACCATTGGCGATTTTCAATAAGGAAGATCGTAAGTGGAAACATAATTTGCTTCTAAAACAGAAAATGTTCATAAGAATTTTTGCTCTTAAAAAGAAATATATGCTTTTATTTCCAAACGAATCTCTAAATGCGTAGCAAAAGCACTAGATCAGATGAGAAAGCAATATTAATTCCACGGTGAATGGTAGGCTTATAGATGTGTAAGCCGACACACTGGAGGTACCTACATTATACATACAGGTGTGTCACGTAAATTACTTATCACATCAAACCCCAACTTTCACAGCTAGTGCAATGCTGATTTTCTACAAAAAATTAAAAATCAAGCTACCCTAAACAGCGGCCTGCGGGACACATGTGGCCCATTTGGTCTTTATGAATGGTACGCTTAATTCCATAAGGCAAATGACATTTCTTAAAACTCTCTTTGTTTCATTCTCACTTGTTCACTCACACACTCTCACATCTAATCACATACATAAACAATGATTAACTACAGTGTCTTTCTAAAACCAAATTTTCTTCTAATTCATGCCATCACTTCTAAGTGCCATCACTGGGAAAGCTCCGAACACCCAAAACTGAACTAAAATTCCGTCAACTGCGCAACGCTCCGCACATATCTTCCGCTTTTACTCACAAACTCAAAGAAAAAATAAGCAATACAATCCAGAATTTTCACCCAGTAGCATCCACACCCGCCTAATGAAAACTGGAGCCGAAAGCCTAGAAAAGGACATAAAAGCCCATCAAAGGGACATTTCCGGCAGTTGGATGTCATCTTCGTCGGAATACGACCTCCCATCTCTGAGAGACAGCTCGCTAAAGGTTATTGCCCCAGTAAGTCACAACTCAACCTCTCTTTCCTACCGTACGCCTCTGCAAACGCCTTTTACAACGCCACTTATCTACTTTTTTTCAACAAGAGACATGTACACCGGTTTATCATTTGTTGAATTTTAAGTTAATACAATGGTTTATTTATTTGTTTCTTCTTTGTTCTGCCTCCATATATATATACTAGCAGTAGGGCCCGGCGTTGCCCGGGGATGTAACAGTAAGAGATAGATCAAGTATCGACCATCATCAATGCTGAAAAATAAAATTGACAAAGATTATTGTTTACGGTTGACGGACACGCATGTCTTAATTAGTTTTAATTTTTTTGTTTTGTTATATTTTTTTACGAATTGGTCAAACCCAAACTCAAACAAAACCATTGTTTTCAATCGTTATGAGTCTACTGATTGAATAGAATTTTATTATAAACAATTGTCTTGTAAATGGAATTTTTAAAGCATTCTGAATGTAAAAATAAAGAAAAAAGTGTGCAAGACAATAAGAAACACTACATTCAAAAAAAAAAAGGTGAAGTTTTGTTGAAATCGATTGAAAATGTAGGAAATCCGATCCCATATATAAACGAACACACACACACACACACACACACACACACACACACACACACACACACACACACACAACCAACCTGGGTTTTATAATAAGTATAACTCGATAACTCGATATTAATAAGTATAACTCGATATGAGTTGTCCCCTTTCATTCTCGTGATGCCTCTTAATCGTGCAAAAACAATTGTGTTTTTCCAATTTTTTGGCGCTGTCAGAACCACTGCAAGGTAATTTAACGCAGTCCTGTGAAGTTTTATTTGAAATCGGTTGAAAAATGTAGGAAATCTGATCCAATATATAAACGTACAGACACACACACACACACACACACACACAATCTGCGTTTTTAATAATAATAATATATATATATATATATATATATATATATATATATATAGTATAGTATAGTATAGTTGGCCACACGTATTCGAGGATACCCGTCTACTAGGACGGCTAACCAATCCCTACTGCAGATGCTTCCTCAGGCGCATTTGTGTTTATTCAACACTCACAGAGCCTACCTGTGGAGCAAACCTTAATTACAGTTTCTGGGAAAGCGCGTGCTATCTAGCGTGATCAACAATTTGAACAAGACCAGCACGCTCAAGTCCTCGGCCACGATGACTTGTGACTTTGTGCTATCACAGCTAGAGGTTTCCTCTACCCAACTTCACTCACAAGGCTTGGGTCAATCTGTGGTATGGTTTTCAGTCACGTTCCAAAGGTGCCGCACGCTGGGATCGAACCCTCCATTCCGATAACATCAGGAAGTCTGCTTCCTGACATATCGACCATGGCGAGATTTGAACCCGGGTCTCATAGTCAGAATGCGAACAGTGTAACCACTCGGCCTTCATACGCTTAATATAACAACAGCATTCACTTAATGTTATATATCTGTTTTCGTGTGGCAAAACCAACTGACAAACAACGTTTTTTTTTTTCATACAGTGTAACCCGGATATAAGAGAGTTGTCAGGACCGGAGAAGAAGTCTCTTATATCCGGGTTTCTCTTATATCCGGGTTTGGTCTATATGTATACATTAACACAGGCTCTAATTTGGGACCAGAGAAAATCTCTCTTATATCTAGGTTTCTCTTATATCCGGGTTACGCTGTATAAGACAAGTTTACCACAGGATTTCAATGGGGAATATATTCGTCATCAGGATTTTATGACTTGTAGGCCAAATGCTTTATGACTTGTAGACGACTGGATGTAACATATACGAATCTATTTAGAAAAAAAAAAAAAAAACAGAACATCAGTTGGTGATCCCATGCAATTTCCGGATAACTGAGACTAAGCTCTCTTAAGCTCAAACATAACTAATTAATTTTAAAATTTTGCAGTCCGCATCTATGAACCCAAGAGTGACCTACGTCGAGACAACTAAACTCATTCGTAATACAGAGAAAAAGAACTGGCGGTAATTTTATTTTACAAATGCTACCCTAATTGAAATTTTGATAAATTCCAAAGAAGAATCAGCAATATTATTGGTCCTGACCTGGCATCTCGACTTCAGTCACTTTCCCATCGCCGTAACGAAGCTTTCCTGAGCCTTTTCTGTAAATACTTTCATGGCACTTGTTCAGATGTGCTCCTCACTATGGTAATTAGACTTTATGACTTTAAGCGCAGTACTATATTAAGCAATATAATCTTGCATGGGATAAAGCAGGATTTTCTTCAAGGGCTGCTTCAAGAAGCTTTTCATCAAACTCAACTGGACGTCCGGTTCGATCTTCATCTTCAAGGGCGAAAACTCCACCTCTGAATTTTGCAAACCATCTTCTGCAAGTTCTTTCATTCACACATTCCTCTCCATAAACTGAGTGAATGTTTCTAGCCGCTTCGGCTGCTGACTTTCCTTTCTTGAACTCATAAAGAATTATGTGCCTCAAATGATTCTTGGGTACTTCCATGTTAGCAGGGTTTTAATCAAACAAAATTTTATTTTATTGTTCTCTGAAATAAAATTGGATCAATTTAAATGCATCTAAACATAAAAATAATGTTCAGCTCCATTAGAGATTATAAAAAAATACTCATTAAATTTCGTTCATTTTAACAAAAAGTTAAAATTCGGACAGAACTTATGGGATGACCTGATACATAGCTTTTAATATTTTTGTTCTCAATTCTCAAGAACAAAGAAAAATGTGTAAATTCACTTTCATGTGACTGAGTTTTTATTAAAATTCTAATCATTGTTATTTTTTTTTTAACGATATTTCTGGGAAGGAATTAAAATAAAAACGGTGTCAGGGGAAAACCGTCATTTTGACACTGTTTGTTTTTTTTTTTTGTTTTTTTTTTTAAACGATAAATATTTCTGGGAAGGAATTAAGATAAAAACGGTGTCAAGGGAAAACCGTCATTTTGACACTGTTTTTTTTTTTTTTTAAACGATAAATATTTCTGGGAAGGAATTAAGATAAAAACGGTGTCAAGGGAAAACCGTCATTTTGACACTGTTTTTTTTTTTTTTTTTAAACGATAAATATTTCTGGGAAGGAATTAAGATAAAAACGGTGTCAAGGAAAACCGTCATTTTGACACTGTTTTTTTTTTTTTAAACGATAAATATTTCTGGGAAGGAATTAAGATAAAAACGGTGTCAAGGGAAAACCGTCATTTTGACACTGTTTTTTTTTTTTTTTTAAACGATAAATATTTCTGGGAAGGAATTAAGATAAAAACGGTGTCAAAGGAAAACCGTCATTTTGACACTGTTTTTTTTTTTTTTAAACGATAAATATTTCTGGGGAAGGAATTAAGATAAAACGGTGTCAAGGGAAAACCGTCATTTTGACACTTTTTTTTTTTTTTTTAAACGATAAATATTTCTGGAAGGAATTAAGATAAAAAACGGTGTCAAGGAAAACCGTCATTTTGACACTGTTTTTTTTTTTTTTTTAAACGATAAATATTTCTGGGAAGGAATTAAGATAAAAACGGTGTCAAGAGAAAACCGTCATTTTGACACTGTTTTTTTTTTTTTTTTTAAACGATAAATATTTCTGAGAAGGAATTAAAATAAAAACGGTGTCAAGGGAAAACCGTCATTTTGACAGTTTTTTTGTTTGTTTTTTTTAAACGATAAATATTTCTGGGAAGGAATTAAAATAAAAACGGTGTCAGGGAAAAACCGTCATTTTGACACTGTTTGTTTTTTTGTTTTTTTGTTTTTTTTTTAAACGATAAATATTTCTGAGAAGGAATTAAAATAAAAACGGTGTCAAGGGAAAACCGTCATTTTGACAGTTTTTTCTTTTTTTTTTTAAACGATAAATATTTCTGGAAGGAATTAAAATAAAAACGGTGTCAAGGAAAACCGTCATTTTGACACTGTTTTTTTTTTTTTTTAAACGATAAATATTCTGAGAAGGAATTAAAATAAAAACGGTGTCAAGGAAAACCGTCATTTTGACAGTTTTTTGTTTTTTTTTTAAACGATAAATATTTCAAGGAAGGAAATTAAAAAAAAAACGGTGTCAGGGAAAACCGTCATTTTGACACTGTTTGTTTTTTTTTTTTTTTAAACGATAAATATTTCTGGGAAGGAATTAAGATAAAAACGGTGTCAAGGGAAAACCGTCATTTTGACACTGTTTTTTTTTTTTTTTTTAAACGATAAATATTTCTGGGAAGGAATTAAAATAAAAACGGTGTCAAGGGAAAACCGTCATTTTGACACTGTTTGTTTTTTTTTTTTTAAACGATAAATATTTCTGAGAAGGAATTAAAATAAAAACGGTGTCAAGGGAAAACCGTCATTTTGACACTGTTTTTTTTTTTTTTTTTTAAACGATAAATATTTCTGGGAAGGAATTAAGATAAAAACGGTGTCAAGGGAAAACCGTCATTTTGACACTGTTTTTTTTTTTTTTTAAACGATAAATATTTCTGGGAAGGAATTAAAATAAAAACGGTGTCAAGGAAAACCGTCATTTTGACACTGTTTGTTTTTTTTAAACGATAAATATTTCTGAGAAGGAATTAAAATAAAAACGGTGTCAAGGGAAAACCGTCATTTTGACAGTTTTTTTTTTTTTTAAACGATAAATATTTCTGAGAAGGAATTAAAATAAAAACGGAGTCATTTTGACCCTTTTTTTTTTTTTTGTGAACGATAAACATTTCTAAGAAGTTAAAATAAAAACGGTGACATGGGAAAACCGTCTTTTTTCTGTGGGCATGAATGTCCATTTTGGCTGATTTATTTATCCATTCTTCCTCGTATCAATTTTGCCAACTGTTTTTTTTACATATTACATGTTAACAATCAACCCTTGAACTTATGAGAAAGCATCGTGACTTTGAATTTATCCAAGACTTTCATTTCGGAAGTACAGGCCAGACAACACAAAATAAAGTGGATCTAAAAATCAGATCCTCTCAAAAAATGAAGACTTACAGTCGTATCACGTTGGAATACTGGTTCCTTTAGGATCACTGAAGTTACCTAGATGAGTGACCGCTTGGGAATACCAGGTGTTGTAAGCTTGGATAGGAATTGGAGAGCGGAGTTCCAATTCCAATCGGGTTCGTTATATTCACTTACGCGCAAATACCCTTGCGAAAGGTAGGAATCTACCTCTTTTCCCCCAGCTATGGGTTAATTAGTAAAACTTGAATCAATAAATCATGATTATCTTCAAAAAATTCTCACAACCTAAAAATATTTAATGGCTTTATATAACCTGCAAAAGGTTGATAAACCGAAAAAAAAATCAATTATTCATAAAATGAACTTTTTCTTTTTTTTAGATCTATTATCGTACAGTAAATATTTTGTTTTTTATCGCAAATACACATTTTTTTTATTTATGTACTTTTCGCATGTACTTATTTTTTTTTAAATTAAACCTATAGGCGTTTTTCAGCAAATAAGACATATATATAAGTTATATATAAGTGCAATAATATAAGTATATATATGTTTTGGAGGCTAATGTTTCGTAAAAAATATAATAGCACAAAAACAAACGTGCGTGCGTGCGTGCGTGCGCGCGCGTGTGTGTGTGTGTGTGTGTGTGTGTGTGTGTGCTTTGCAGTGAGAGTTGATGAACAAAACCCAAGGTCCGAAATAACAGTCTAACAGCTTATATTTGTGGTTGAAAGAGAGAGAGAGAGAGGGGAGAGGGAGAGAGAGAAAGGGGAGAGAGAGAGAGGGGAGAGAGAGAGAAAGGGAGAGAGAGAGGGGAGAGAGAGAAGGGAGAGGGAGAGAGAGAAAGGGAGAGGGAGAGAGAGAGGGAGAGAGAGAGAAAGGGGGAGAGGGAGAGAGAGGGAGAGAGAGAGGAGAGAGAGAGAAAGGGAGAGGAGAGAGAGAGGGAGAGAGAGAGAGAGAAAGGGGAGGGAGAGAGAGGAGAAAGTGGGAGGGAGAGAGAGAGGGAGAAAAGGGGAGAGGGAGAGAGAGAGAAAGAGAGAGAGGGAGAGAGAGAGAGAAAGGGGAGAGGGAGAGAGAGAGGGAGAGAGAGAGAGTACAAAATAGTGGTATTTATAGGGGGAAATAGTTGGTTTTCCAGTTAAGAAACTTCTTTGGTAGTTGTTTTATAGAGAGAGATTTCTCCACTTGCTCCCACAAGAGGAACAAGAAATCTGATTGTGATATTGCTAGAACTAGCCTCATTTTCTTCAGCCAAGAATTGTGTGTAGTTTTTCTTTAGTAGGTGTCTGAAAGGGAGATTTCTCCACCGGTTCCCATGGGAGGCATAAGAAATCTGAGTGTGATACTGCTAAAACAAACTTCTGCAGGAAGGGCAGTGTGTTCTTTGGGTAGGTGTCTCGAAGGGAGATTTCTAGACTAGTTCCCACAAGAGATGAGAAATATGGCATCAGTCTGTCAGGACAGGGATACATGTCTTCTGCAGAAAAAGTTGTGAATAGCACTTCAAGCTATGCTTGAAGGTAGAGACCACTGAAAAGGAAGTTGAAAAAGAGACCGAATAAGGTTTCTGTCAGCGTTTTTATAGGTTCTGGGACTTCCAGTTGTACCCTGCTGATTACTTTTGTTGCTTGTTGCATCTTCGGTTGGACTCAACTTGAGTCCGCCATGTTCTTGTAGTGGGACCTTCTAGCAAGAATAAACAGCACGTGTTCCTAATTCAACAACACTCAAACCCACTCGGTCCTCTACAAAGTGACCAGCAGTGAGTGAGTCAGCAGTCACTGAAACGGTTAGGCAGTGAATGTAAGTGTACCCCTGTGGAACCGCGGTTCCACAAAGGTACTCTTACATTCACCCGGTAGCATGCAGTGCTGGCCTACGAAAAGGTGGCCTTGTGCCACACACTACTCACGACTACCGAATTCACTAGCAAAGTAAAAATAATAAATGCGTGATCTTTTAACTGTAGAATTATTACAGTCTCCTTAGTGAGGAAAAAGGGTCATTCAACACATGCATAAAAAAGGTAAAAATAGATAGCCAGGAGAAACGATGAAAACGAATCTGGTGGAAAACAAATATAAAACTTTATTTAATAAAAGGTATTTTGTCTCAAACAGTGGAGACTATCAGAAAAGTAAAGCCAGATCTTAGCAAGTAGGCAAGTTGTATAAGGTAGTGACAAGTAGTCAGTAAAAGAATGTTAATGTTCCGCGCCAAAACGAAAATCAAAATGGCTAAGGCGGGAAAAGGTTCCCTCAGAAGGAAAATTCTGGAACAGAGTCTTCTTATGCAAAAGGTACATGCCTACACAAACAAGGAAAATACTGACTGCGGGATTTTTGTCATGTGGGTGTAATGTTATTTTTTATTTTTATTTTTTAAACTGGTTCGTAAGGTTAGAGTTCCAAAGGTGTATGTGAAGTTTATCAATCGTCCGTGTCGAAAAACTCTACGTTCCCTGGTAATGAACGGAGGAAAGTTCGAACAAGTTGTTCGCGTCAGGACGAGGAATTAGTCATTGTAAAAGTGTGATGGCGAGGTGTCGTAAACTCAACGTTCTCTGGTAGAAAACGGAGAAAGGTTCAAACAAGTTGTTCACAGAAAGTTGTAACCACATGAAGAGATTTGGCATGATGAACCAAGGAGTTTACTAGGAAGTTTTTGTAGTTAAGATAATTCGGCCCGCGTATGGGTAAGGGGCGCGAAATAAATGAGTCGACCTTTTTGCTCAGAGACCAGGCAGCGACTGATTTGAAAAACACCGTACGTCAGTGACGTCAGAGAATGCGCGGGAAAACTTCAAATTCTGTTTTAGCTGGAATCAGCAGCAGCCAGCAGCTTCCTCACGTCGGCAGCAGATGGCTGTTTACTACTATATCTAGCCGAACGTGAAAGGAAAGGGTGCAATACGCGCGCGCACATAAAAGTAGGTGGAATCCCTGCGCGGTTCCACACCTTTTCCAGGGCCGGAAATTAGTAAGATAGCAGGAGTTCACCTTCTCAAAGCCGAAGTAAGACATTGATTAAGTGAGAAATCGTATTGATCGCTGCTTCCCAATCAGTATCCTGAAAAACGATTGTCATTATGGCCAATGAGACAAAAATGTGAACATAGGTGTATATACGCATACAGCAAACCTTGGATGTCATCACAGCTTGTGCTGTAAGGTGCAGAAACCATCGTTACAAGTGAATCAATTGCTAGGTCTGCTGCTAGCAAAGTTGGTTCTCTGTGTCGTGCTAGAAAATTTTTCTTTTTCGAATTTGTCTTACACATTTATAAGTCTACCATTCAAACATACTTCAAATATTACTGCTACATCTAGTCTGGTAGATATATTTAAAGATTCTTCATATCTTGGCATCTTGACTTCAATCACTTTCCCACTGCCATAATGTAGCTTCACTGTGCTTTTTCTATAAATACTTTCATGGTAATTATTCTGATGAATTTTGTTCTATGGTACCTCGACCTTATGAAGATAAGTGCTGTACTAGATTGCTTGAGCAGAGGACTAAGTAATAGAAAAAAAACTTCGCTAGAAACAAAGAAATGAGTACTAAACTGTTATATCTGCCCTCCTGTATGGCAGTGAGTGCTGGACAATCGCCTCAAAGATGAAGAAGAGACTTGAATCAACAGAAATGTCGTTCTACTGAAGGATGCTGAGGATACTATGGACCGAACATGTGAGCAACAATGAAGTTTTAGAAAAAATGGAAGCAAAAAGGAAACATACTTAACATCAGAAAGAGACAGTTGAAATTTCTAGGGCACATAATGAGGAAAGAGGGCTTGGAAAATCTAATACTCACAGGACAGAATAAAAGCAAGAGGGAAACATTGCATAGCATGCTTAGTGGGCTTCAGCGAACAGGGTAGAGGAGAAATAGCAGAAAGACAAAATTTATTAAGGGCTATAAAGGACAGGAAATTGTGGAGAGCCATAATCATCTACGTCCCGAGATGACACAGTACATAAAAAAAGACTAAATTAGCAACAAGATCTCATCATTTTATAGTTGAAATAGTTAGATGTAACTGAAAGTTCTATGTTAACAGTTTCTTCTCTCGCCTGTGGCACTCTCATCTGGCTTCTGGTTTTGCAGCTAACTTTGATCTTGAAAAATGTAACTGCAATGTCAATTGTTATCTACTGTCTTCTGGATTCCCCTTCTTTTATTTCAGCATTAAATATCCCAATGGGTTAATATGCCGTAAAACAAACCAAACCAAATTTTCTTTTGTTGTTCCCACTCTTTAATAATGTTTCTCTTTTTCTCATATTGTTTCATGTTCAGTAACTTCTTTTTGCTTAGTGGGTTTATTGCCATGCATGGGGTGAAATGATTAAAAAAAAAAAAATCCGAACTTTGTCAGTTATTGTCAGTTAGTGGGTGTGTGACTTTAGGGTTTTTCTCCAAATGTAGATTCTACACCACCTTGCTAGAACATGGGAGATTCTCTCCCTTTTGCCCCTCTTTGGTGGATGTTTATATATCTACAGTGTTATATGGCTTTACCCTATGTGTGCCCATCCTAGCTGATGATGGGACGACCATGCATACTACATATCATCAAATCAACTCTTGAATTTTTAAACAAGCATCTTGACTTTGAATCTATTCAATTCTTTTATGAAGAAAGTATAAACCAGGCACCATAACAAAGGGCAGTTGGTGGGTGTATATCAAATGTTAACTCTTTGGGGACACAGCCCCATTTGAAGTTCCAGTGTCAAGACGGAGCTCTTTTCACGTGGTCTCACTTGAAACACAAAACATTGATGTAAAAATCAGAGAATACAACAAACTATCATAGAAAACGCCATTGAATGGCCCAGATGTGCAAGATATGCGAGAAGCAATCTGATTGGCTGGTACGAAGACCAGTCAGCTAATCTTGGGGCTTTTATTATCTGTCTAAAGGGATCGGCCCATTCATTTCTTCGTCATTCGACTTTTTTGGCCGATATATTGGCCCTGTCGTCTCCTAAGGGTTAAGTTTTGAACATTTTTAAAAAATGTTAAATACATAATTCTTATTTATTTGCTTTTCACTTATACTTAATTTTCTGGATTTCTTTTTGTTTTAATCATTTCACCCCAAGCAAGGCGATAATGCCACTAAGATGCAAGGGGTTACTAGGCGTGAAAGAGAATAAGACTTTAGAAGGAACCGGAAACCCAGAATTAAACAGTAGAAAAAAAAAAAAAAAAAAACAACCTTTAATCCTGTTCAATAGACCTATAGACGTTTTTCGGCAAATTAGAAGCTAATTAAAAAACCCCACAAAAACAAAACAAAAAACAGAAAAAAGGAAGAATTTTGGTTTATTCTAAAAATTAATAGCAGAAATTATTTTCCCGTCAAGTGATACAGTTCAGCTAAATACCATTATCATAGACCAAGAGAATAAATTTAGTCTTGTATTTAATCTTTTCATATTATATAATTTTCAGTTAACACTTGAACCTTTGAGTGAGCATCCAGGCTTTTGATGATCATAAATTGTTTTTCCATAATTCCTATTTTGTTTATATTGGCTGGTTGTGCAGCTTAAAAACGCAATTAACTAAAGTATGTTTCACATATACATTGTATCAGTCAGTACACATAATCATTATTATTAGTTTAGTAGTATTACATTGCAGTTACTTTCTATTGTTAATCTGTGCTGTTATTTCTTTATTTTTTCTTAACTAAATTCCGTTTGCCAGCACATATATACCTCATTTATTTATATAACCAACTTTGAATTAAAATTATAGAAATATACATAGTCTAATTTCTTCTTTTATGTAACTGGGCAAGCGTATAATTTTATTGAAAATCTCGTATTCTAAAATGCAGGTAAAGTAATAAAAAAAAAATGTATTAGTTTTGTTTTGTTAGTTAATTATCCGCCATATTGTTGCTGTCCGCGCATGCGTGTTTCGATTTTCTAAGAAAATGGAATGGACATCGACAGTGGATGAGGGTTAAAAAAAAAAAGGTTATTTTTTAAAATTTTCTTTTATATATTATAAATTTTATTTTATTTATTAATTATAATAATAAATTATATGATTATTTATAATTTTATTTATTAGTTTATCTGTCGCTAAATAAACGGTTAAATAAAAACTTATAAATTAATTAATATTTAGATTTATTTTAAACATTTAAACTTTGGCTTTAGTTTTTTTAATTAAAGTGCACGATTTTCCGCCTGAGTATCAATTAGGAATTTTAAGTTATTTTTTTAACATCTGAACAACGGGTGAGCTTTTTGTGGGTGGGTAAATTATTTATTTAGACAAGGGCATGTCCCTGATTTACGTGGTTACAACAAAGAGTGCAACTACTATTATTTGCGATGCCCAGCGAAATGTTTTCGGTTTCCTGATGGGCATGTCAGCCACCAACCTACAGCAACTGACATGATGAAGAAGAAGGAAAAGAGAAAAGGTGAGAGACAAAGAGAAACGGGAAGAAGTCGTTGGGTATTATACAAAGTAAAGTAGTAGCAAGAGGGGGAGAGGGAGGCGGGAGCAAATAGAGAGGGGTGTGAAGTTTAGACTGGGGAAGAAGGGGGGAAATAAGCAAGCGAATCGAGAGGTAGAAAGTAAATGAAAAAATAAGGAGGAGGAGGAAAGACGAGAAAAAGGTGGGGACGGTTAGGAAAGAGTTGGGAGGTCGAAGAATGGGTGGTGCAGAGGAACAAATAAGGAAAGAAGCAATGATGAGAAATGAATTACGAACATAGACACATACATACATAGACTGAGAAAGATAGATACATACATAGATAGTGAGATTGATAAATAGAAATACGAACAGACTGAGATAGATAGACAGATAATGAACAGACTCAGATAGACAGAAACATTACAAGATATATAGAGAAAGATATGAACAAATTAAGATATAGAGATAGAAACAGGCTAATAAAGATATAGATATGAAAAGACTGAGATAGATAGATAGATAGATAGATAGATAGATAGATAGATAGATAGATAGATAGATAGATAGAAACAGGCTAATAAAGACTGTGACAGATAGATAGAAACTGGCCGAAAAAGATAGATAGAATCAGGCCAAGAAAGAAAGAAAGAAAGAAGAAAATACCCAGATATAAAGAGAATGAGATAGATACTAATATACTGAGATAGATAATGAACAGAGTAAAATAAATAGGTAGATAAGAAAATACTGAGATGGATGTTAACAAACTGAGACAGACCGACAGATTAATAAGAAAATACTGAGATAGATAGATAAATAGATAGATACATAGATAGATAGATAGATAGACAAACAAACCAATATAAATTAATTGTATGAAAGAGGAATATATATTTTCATTTTCTGTTAAATAGATAGATAGACAAACAAACCAATATAAATTAATTGTATGAAAGAGGAATATATATTTTCCTTTTCTCTTAAATAAACAGATAGATAGATAGATAATTAAAGAAAATAATGAGTAAGAAAAATACATAGGAAGAGACTTTAGATGAGAATAGACAGATAGATAATGAATAAACCGAAATAGATAGATAGCTAATGAACAGGCCAAAATAGATAGATAGCTAGATAATGAACAGACAGATAGATAGATAGATAGATAGATAGATAGATAGATAGATAGATAGATATTGAACAGACTGAGATAGATAGATAGATAGATAGATAGATAGATAGATAGAGAGAGAGAGAGAGAGAGAGAGAGAATGAAGAGACTGAAATAAATAGCTAGACCAAAAGACAAAAATAAGAAAGAAAAAAATGGTTGGAGAATTTTTAAATGAGTTAAGGATGTGCATATTGGTGAGGAAAATGGAATTGCCCTGCAGAGTCCAAATTTAGGCCTTGTCTTCTGTGTTCATTTTCACACTAATACTCTTGGGAAAGGCAGGAATCCATTTCTTTAGTGGGACAAAAAAATGGGTTATATCAGTGAGAGTTAAAAGACAAAACACCATGGGTAAAAAAGGTGGTTAGACAGCAGGGGTAAAAGATGCATGACATCAGCAGAGGTAAAAGACTGGTTACTGCTTACCCACGCTAAAAGACCAGTTAGACCAGCATGGGTAAAAGATGGGTTGCATTAGCAGAGGTAAAAGACATTTTCGGTCGATATTTCTGAGATGAGGTATTGTAATTACGTGCATTATTCAGACTGCTGTCCTCATCTTTATTGTCATGTTCACAATGTTGCGGCTGTTATAAATCTGGCCTTCTTCAGGCGATCGAAATTTCAAAATGTCTCAGTTGTTCTTTAGCTCAACTCTACAAGTTTTTGTTCACCACTGCTATAGCCAGGGATTGAACTCACAACTCACAGGATCCAACCAACACGTTTATCTATTGGGCCATGTGTCCTTAAGGACATCAGTGTATGTATTTTTGGAACTTATAAACTTAATGCCTCAGTAATCATTTTTTACCAGAGCTCATATTGCAATTATTTTTGCTATTATTGCTTTTCTCTAACACTCCTTATAACTCGTTTCCATATTGTATTAATTTCTATGTGATTTGAGTTAAAGGGAGATAAATGAGACATCTGGAAGAGACATGGCATGTGGAACTAGAACAATCTACCCCAGTGGATGGAATAAAAGTGTTCAGTTCAAAATTTCAATCCCCTGAAGAAAGCCAGAGCATACAACAGCCGAAATGTCATGAATATGACAATAAAGATGAGGAGAACAGTTCGAACAATATAAATTAAGTAAATGAAAGACATTATCACACGGGATAAAAGTCTGGTAAAATCAGCAGCTGTAACAGATGGGTTGACTCAGCAGAGGTAAAAGACTGGTTATATCGCAGGAACTAAAAGACAGGTTAGACTAGTTGGGGTAAAATATGTGTTATATCAGCAGAGATAAAAGACAAATTATACCACAGGTGGTAAAAAACAGCTTAGATCAGCAGGTGTAAAAGATAGATTGTATCTGCAGAAGGTAAAATATTGGTTATATTACTGGGTGTAAAAGACAGTTTAGACCTCCAGGGGTAAAAGATTTTGCATCAGTAGGAGTAAAATTTGCATCGGACAAGATGTGCATTGGTAGGGACAAAAGACAGATTGTATCACAGGGTGTAAAAGACATGTTAGATAATGAGAGGCAAAAAATTTTGCGTTAGGAGGGATAAAAGTTACATCTGATAAGAGTTTGATCAGTAGGGATAAAAACAGATTATATCACTGAGTGTAAAAAACAGGTGAGACCTTCAGGGCTAAAAGATTTTGCATGAGTAAGGATAAACCTTGTATCAGACAAGAGTTGCATCATTAGGGATAAAAGAAAAATTATATTACTGGGTGTGAAAGACAGTTTAGAATCTTATAACCTTCAGGGGTTATAAGATTTAACTCACTACTACACACGTTAATGTTGAAGACAGACTCGCCAAAAAATGTACATGAATAACAAATGTACCCTAGTCTATACAGCACTACCTACCGCAAACTTTCTTTAAACTTAATAACTCAAAAAAGAAGGATTTGCAGACATATGTTTATATAGATCTTTGTCCTTGTTTTGGTGTGAGGAACCCATTTCCAACATTTGTAAACGAGGAATGCTGGGATTTTTTTTTTTTTTTTTTAATGCTATTTTGATCAAAGAAAACAAATACAATTCACTACAATAAAAATCTCTAGGGATTGCCTTGAACGGAAATTTGCGCCATGGCTCTTACAACATTTCGCCATTCCTAGCAGACCTTCTATTATCGCAGTGCGGGATATCTGTTAAGAAAAGTGATGGAAACACAAAAGAAAATCAATCTAAATCAAATTGTCTAAAAAAAAAAAAAAAAAAATTAAATTAATTTATAATTCCCAGCATCCCTCATTCGTGAGCATGCGTAGTCGTGTCACACGAAAACCTCTTCCACTTTGTCATTCATTTTCCCCACTAGTGTTTTTGATATATATATATATATATATATATATATCGTTATCTCATATATATATATATATATATATGTATATGAGACTAGTGTTCTTGATATATAAATCATACTTATTATAAAAACCAGGTTGTGTGTGTGTGTCTGTACGTTTATATATTGGATCGGTTTTCCTACATTTTTCAACCGATTTCAACAAAACTTCAAAGGACTAATTAAAATTACCTTGCGGTGGTTCTGACAGCGCCCAAAATTGGAAAAACACAATTGTTTTTGCACAAAATCAATTTGAAAACACGATTAAGAGGCATTAATGAAAGGGGGACAACTCATATCGAGTTATACTTATTATAAAACCCAGGTTGTGTGTGTGTGTGTGTGTGTGTTCATTTATATATGGGATCAGATTTCCTACATTTTTCAGCCGATTTCAACAAAACTTCACTTTTTTTTTGGCAGGTAGTGTTAGTCTTGTACACTTTTTTCTTTATTTTTACATTCAGAATGCTTTAAAAATTCCATTTACAAGACAATTGTTTATAATAAAATTCTATTCAATCGGTAGACTCATAACGATTGAAAACAATGTTTTTGTTTGAGTTTGGGTTTGACCAATTTGTAAAAAAAACAAAAAAAACTAATTAAGACATGCATGTCTGTCAACCTTAAACAATAATCTTTGTCAATTTTATTTTTCAGTCTTTATGATGGTCGATACTTGATCTATCTCTTACTGTTACATCCCCGGCAACGCCGGCTCTGCTACTTAGTATATATATATATATTGTTATCTCATATATATATATATGAGATAACGATATATATATATATATATATATATATATATATATATATATATATATCAAGAACACTAGTGGGGAAAATGAATGACAAAAGTGGAAGAGTTTTATATATATATATATATTTGGTTGGATAGATGTGAGTTTGTGACCTGGGTTTCACGCTTTAGCGTATCATCAAGCGTGAAACCCAGGGTCACAAACTCACATCTATCCAACCAAATATGTTAGCTCTATCTCTGATATTGAGCGCTTTCTAATAAGTACAGATATAATATATAAATAATTATACATATATATATTTATTCATATTTATATACACTTTTCACACATATATATATATATATATATATATATATATATATATATATATATATTTGGTGGGGGAAGGGTGGATTAAATCAACATATTTCTAATTAATTTGTATTATTTAAAATAATGATTAAGCAGATAAATTTGCCGGTCTACTAGAATGGCAGCTAATCCCCATTGCAGACGCCTGCTCAGGCACATTTGTGTTTGTTAAACACCCACAGAGCCCACCTGTGGTTTATACTGCAGCTATGTTGAGTGAACCTTAATTACAGTTTCTGGGAGAGAGTGCGCTATCTAATGTGATCAACAGTGTTAACAAAGCCAGCACATTCAAGCTCTCAGGCTCAGTCACAATGACTTGTGACATTGTGCTAGCACAATCACTGATGGCTCCCAAGGGTTCCTGCTACCCAAATTCCTGACAATTCGACCATGGGGAGGTTTGAACTCAGGTCTCATGGTCAGAAAGTGTTATAGTGGAACACACGTATTCTATAGTTAATAGACTCTCCTACCTATAATAAGTAGGAGTAGTAGGAGTCGCTCAGTGAGTTGGTCAGTCAGTCGATGTCGGACGATCGTTAGTTGGATGCTAAAAGTATCAGCGACCACAACTAGATTACTGTGTCATACCTATTATATGAAGTTCCTAACGTTTTGTACGTCGAACCTGTTTTAGGAGCGACTTAGTACAAATATAAGCCTCCACTGTGAAATCACTCCGTAACAAACTTGGCGACGAGGTATTCGGATTCATACGGTGGAAGAGAAAAAAAAATTCACCCACTATAACAAACTTGGCGAAGAGGATTCGAACTCATACGGAGGAAAAAAAAAAAAAAAAAAATTTCACCTGCCATAACAAATTTGGCAAGGGGATTCAGATTCATACGGTGGAAGAAAAAAAAATTTGCTCGACACATTAGAAAGTGAATGTTTTTACCACTCAGCTAAACAGTACAAGACTGTGCCAATATGAAGCTTTTGAAAGAATGATTGAGGATGTGTTTCTTTAAAAAAAGGAGAAAATGTAACCTTGCTTAATGCATTGGTCTCTGATGATTCCGCCTGCAAAGGAGGATACAGGTTTAATCTCTGTTAGAAAACACATTTTTCTTTACTCAAATGTACAGGACAATAAACGTAATACTCACTGTTTAAAATAAAAGTTGAGCATTTATTATTTCAAGTACAGAGGATTCACCTCAATAAATTTCAAAGTAATAAATATGTCAGATTAAAATAAATTCATTAATTCTTTAGGAATATATATATATATATATATATCCTATATTCTCTTTATACATATATATTTATATATATATATATATATATACATTTTTTATATGTTATATTTTCCCCTTTTTTCTATATTATATTAAAATTATATTTTCTATATTATATTAAAATTATTTTTTATTTTTCTATATTAAAAATATATATATATTTTTTTTTTCTCTACCCTTCAATATCAATATATAACTTCTGTTAAGTTAACCGTTTAAATGAGTCAATATCTGCTAACACGCTCATGTCTTCTCTCTCCCCCCTGACTTCGTTAATTTACATATGTTTAATACGGCCCGTCAAAAATGTGTAAATTTTTTTTTCATTTTGTTTGGAAGTAAAGTCTGATGATCCAGACCTTTAAAAGGGCTGTGGTGAAATAATTTATTACATGGAACCTTAAAGTGGTCTGTTTTTATTTAAATTATTTGCTCTGGATTTACATTGAGCTCTCTGGATTTTATCCTCCTTAGGTTTACCCATATGGATTACCTAGTTTTTCATAAACTAAATATATATATATATATATATGAAGAAATATAGTTTTAAGGTGTGCTATATTTATGGGATAAAGTGCTCAATATCAGAGATAGAGTGTGTGTAAATATAAATATAAAAGTGAACATTGATGTCAACAGGTTGTTTCATACTAGACGCAATTGTCAGGCCGCCTGATGATTGCGTCTAGCATGAAACAGCCTGTCATCTCTGAGTGTTGACTTCAATGGCCACTTTTATATTTATATATATATAAAAATGTATATACAGTGTAACCCGGATATAAGAGAAACCCGGATATAAGAGAGATTTTCTCTGGTTCCAAATTAGAGCCTGTGTTAATGTAAACAAAATAGACCAAACCCGGATATAAGAGACTTCTTCTTCGGTCCCGACAACTCTCTTATATCCGGGTTACACTGTATATATTATATATATATTCATATATATATAAAGAGAATTGGATATATATGGAGCTATATATATATATATAAAGAGAATTAGATATATATGGATATATATATATATATATATATATATATATATATATATATATAGATAATATTAGTGGAAAATATACATACATATGCAAAATATATAAAAATACGTATTTCGATTCCAATGGAATAAATTATGATTGGATCGTATTTACGATTCCAATGGAATAAATTATGACCATGGAATATTAGTGTTTAAGCCTTCTTACTATATATATATATATATATATATATATATATATATATATATATATATATATATATATATATAATTTTCTTTTATATATATTCTCCTAAAGAAGTGGATGCCAGTTCAAACCTAGTGGAGACCAACATACTTTATTAATCTCTAGAATGCACTCAAAAATGGGTATCCACAAAATAATCTTTGGAGTTGTAGGAAATAATGTTGGATAAGAAATCCATTAATTTCATGTATATAATTAATAAATATTATTAATTCCATATTAATAAATTAAATTAAATAATAATTAATAATAAATATAATTAATTCCATATTAATATTAATTGTATATTAATAAATTAATTCCATATTAATAGATATAATTAATTCCATATTTATAATTATTATAATTAATATATTGAAATTGACTGACAATTATATTTGATTTTTTTCTTGAATGTAAGACTAGAAAAATGTAATATAGAAAAAATCTAATGAAATGTAATGGGGAAAAATATCGAAAAATGTAATATTTAAAAAAATGGTAATATAGAAACACTGGTAAAATGTAAATATAGAAAAACTGAAAAAATGTAATACAAAACAAACTGCTAAAATGTAATATTGGAAAACTGGAATAATGTAAAAAAAAAAAACTTGAAAAATGTAATTTAGAAAAATATAAAATGAACTGGAATATAGAAAATAATATAGAATAATATAGAAAAACTGGAAAAATTTGAAAAATATAATATAGAAAAAAAGGGAAAAATGTAATATAGGAAAATGGATAAATATAATATAGAAAAAAAGGGAAAAAACGTGTATACAGTGTAACCCGGATATAAGAGAGTTGTCGGGACCGGAGAAGAAAGTCTCTTATATCCGGGTTTCTCTTATATCCGGGTTTGGTCTATCACAGGCTCTAATTTGGGACCAGAGAAAATCTCTCTTATATCCGGGTTTCTCTTATATCAGGGTCTCTTATATCCGCGTTACATTGTATAGGAAAAATAATGGATAGAAAAAAGGGAGAAAATGTAATATAGAAAATGGATAGAAAAAAGGGAAAAAATGTATAGAAAATGGAAAATATAAAAAAAAGGGAAAAATAAAATGTAATATAGGAAAATGGAAAAATATAATATAGAAAATACTGAAAAAATGTAATATAGAAAATGGATAAATATAATATAGAAAAAACGGGAAAATGTAATATAGGAAAAAAGGGGAAAATACAACGTAAAAAAATGTAATGTAGAAAAAATAAACAAACATTTTTTTTTTAATTGAAATTGACTGACAGAACCTGGCGGTCAGTTTTTCAATCAATTAATAATGTCTGAATCAATTCTTTGACACAGAAATATTAGCCTTTGTTATGAGACAGAAAAGAAAAAAAAACGTCATATTAAATAACGTTTTTTTTTTATTATTGTTATCTTCTAATGACGATTTGTTTTGTTGGCGTCATGGTGGGTAGCTAATCGTTGGTAGAAAGAAGAAGCCACCCAACCTTTTTATCAGTCAAGGCGCCACTGGAAAGAGTAAGGGTTATGCCCCCTGCTTTTCTTACATAGCAAAACTAGGCCAACTAGACTTTTTCACTGCCTCCCCGACCACCAAACCAGAGTGCATGACCTTTGACCTGTCAATCTACTGACTTCAATATTTCGTTTCCACATGTTTACTTACCTACCTTCCTGCCTACCTAGCAGTACAAAGCCCCGGTGAAAGGAACAGGTCTCCCTGACCCTGCTTGTGGGCTACCTAGGTGTGTCTCTGTATCTGATCAGAAAGTGTTCGGTAGTGTAATACAGGTAGGATTACATGTCAAATGCTGATTGGACGGATTTGGAATACAAAATAGAATATTAAAAAATTAAAATAATGTAGGTCAAAGGTCAGCTTCCCGGGTTAAGAGGTCAGGAAAGATAGGTGAAATTTAAACTAAGATCTTTGTCATATATATTTAGAATACAAATGTCATCAAGTAGGGCACCACAGAATAAAAATGGGTGTAGTGGGTTATTTCAGACATTAAGGAGTGGGGGGGAGGGGGGCAAAATGAATTCAACCGTTGAGCAGGTCTTGCCCATGAATTACTGTCACTATCAATTCAGATTTTGTCAATTGCTTTTACATACCATCATATCAAGTCCTTGAAATTTTATTTAAAGCAACCATGTTGGCTTTGAATTTATTCAATTCTTTTATTAAGAAGATAAATTTTTCTTTTTTACTAATGTTCATCCAATACAAGACCCAAGAGCCACTCAAGGTAGAGGGTTACTATGTGGAGTTATATTAGCATAGGAAAGGACAAGCATTAGGAGTATAGAGCTGAAGTAGAATTTTAGAAGGAACTGGAAACCAAATCCTGAACAGGAAACAAGGGATAAACCTCTATGCCTGTTCAAAAGACCGAGAAGGAATGTGAACCAGATGAAAGGTGAACCTATCTACTCCTAGTGGATAAAATGTTAACAGTGTGTGTAGGGGGAGCAAAGCGGGGGTGGGGGTCAAATTTCAAAAAGGAGAGAGGTTAAATGAGATATTACGTTTTAAAGATTTCTGATTGCGTATTTTTGGTTTGGTTTGTTTTGTTTTATGGCATATCAACACCTCAATGGGTTGTTTAATACCAACAAGATTTTTATTGCTGGTAATATTTTTTCTTTAAAAATGTATTGCTTATAGTAATTTTTTTTTGAAAATGTATTGTTGGTATTAAAACCTATTTTTACACTTTCATAGTGTTTTGACCCCTTTTTTTGGTGGGGGGGACTATTTGCTCATAGCTGGGACCCTGACAGGTGCTACCACCCCAGGTCAGGATGGACCTGGGAACACCAGCAATTAAGAGGTTGTTCCATGCTCCTCAAAGCCTCCTGATCAGAGGCACTGCTGTTGGATATAGTGTGGACGCGGATGTAGTTTATCATCTTACCCTGGACGTGGATGTAGTTTATCATCTTACCCTGGACAAAGTGTGCATTTTTAAATGGATCCTATGATAAAATGAATTTTTTTTTGTTCTATCATTCTACTGTAAACATATTTATT
>CAHIKZ030000641.1:0-50000 GCA_903632075.3 Acanthosepion pharaonis
GCTATTGGAGTAAAAAAGAGACGGCTATATTTAAAAAGTTTCGACAGTGAAAGGGTGAGAGGGATGCCAGTCTCGTAGGACGCTTTGGATTCATGGAGTCTGGGAACCAGTGAAAGCAGCTCATCAGAGTAATTACCATGGAAGTATTTGTAAAAAAAAAGCAGAGAGAGGCGACGGTACGTCTGTGAGAGCGCGACGGCAGACGAGATGCCAGATCAGGGCCAATTGCACTGCATATCCGTCTCTGGATCATATCACGAATCCCCGAGGCAAACAGAAGGGGCTCCAGGCCATATGGCTGCAATACTCCATGTCGAAGTTAAGCAACGTCGAGCCTGGTCAATGCCTAGATGGGTGACCGCTTGGGAATACCAGGTATTTTATGCTTGAATGTGCGGATGGTGTAATGGATAACGCGCTTGAAATTGTTAATCGGTGATCCTAGTTCCATTTCCCGTTAGGTGTCATTATGTTTACTTACGAGCAGATACCCTTGGGAAATGTATGACTCCACCTATTCTACCCCATAGCTATGGATTAATAAGTAAGACTTGTATCACTAAATTTGTTGTCTCTAAAGAAAGAAAAAGTCTTTGAATCTAAAAGTATTACTTGTCTTTTTGCTGTCTTCTGTTCCTTGTTCTATAAACAATTTACACAAGCTCGTTTGGTAGTTTGGTCATGTACATCCACTACTTCCTATCTTGTGTAGCTCTTAACAAAATTTGTTTTTTACTAGCCTTCCCATTCACTGTTGTGCCGCCCATTTGCAAAAGATTGTTATGTCGATCATGGCTATCCACTACTTCCTATACTTTGTAGCTTTTAGGTAGTTTGCTGGCTGTTCTTCTCCTTTCCTTTTTTTTTTTTTTTTTAAGCATTACGCCCCAAGCAAGGCGTGAAGCCACTAGGATGCAGGGGTTGCAGAAGATTTGGAGCGAGAGCAGATAGGGAGTGATAGAAGAAAAGGATGAGGAGAGGGATAGATCAATGCAACTGGAGATATCGATTGACATTACATTTGAATAGTTGAGAGATTATAACCTCAGGGAAACAGTAATTGGGAAGGTGTTCCACAGGCGAGAGGTGCGGAGGTATGAAGCTATTGGAGAGAAGAGACGGCTACATTTAAAAGTTTCTACAGTGTAAGGGTGAGAGCTGGATGCCAGCCTCGTAGGATGCTTGGATTCATGGAGTCTGGGAACCAGTGAAAGCAGCTCATCAGAGCAATTACCATGGAAGTATTTGTAGAAAAGACAGAGAGAGGCGACGGCGCGTCTCTTACCTTAAATTAGGATCCTCCACGAAATTGCTACAAAAAAAATATAGCATGAAAAAAAACGATGTAATAAATTTTATCGGCTTAAATATATATATCATTCTTTTTTAAGAAGAAACACTAAAGTATTTTTTGATTATTTTAAAAATTTTTTACTCATTCTTATCAGGTCCGAAATTTTATTTAAAAGTTGTTTATTTCTTGTCATCAAAATTACTTAAAAAAAAGTAGCTATCAGCCATTTTTTTCTAATTTTGTAAACAAGTTAAAATCCTCGTTTATAATTATTCCAAAAATCAATTCTACGTTTTTCAAAATTTATTTGACTAAAATTAGCAAATTTAAATATTATTTAAAATATTTTGAAAGAAGCTTTTACTTTACTTTTTTCGAATAAAAAAATTGTTCGAAATAAAAAAGTAGGCGATCTGAACTGTTGTCATTTTCAATTGCTGAGTGCCTGTCATCACATATCGACAGCTAACGGAGATTCATGTTATCATACGGATGGTCATACGTGACGTATGTTTTTTTTTTTTTTTTTTACGTGAATCAGCTTATGTACTACCCCGTAATTAGTAGATAATAAAAAAACAAAAATTAGCATTCCAATTTCCTTTATTTTGTTATTTTATTATTACTGAACTTAAAACATAACTTTGTTGATACTATCTATGGAGATAATAAATACTATAAATAATGAAATCTACGCTTACACTCGCCACGTGACGTTTTATAGAACAGTGACCTTCCACTTTTTTAATGACAAACCATTTAAGCGCTTTTTTATCAAAACATTACATTTCTTCATTAGTGGGTATCATCGGATTGGTCCAAATTATACAATTTTCAAATCCCTAGACAATGACGAGCTAAGAAAGAGAAGTACAAAGGTGGATGGTGCTGTTATTTATTTTTATAATTTTTAAAAATTTAATGAAAAAGTTTTAAAATTTCGATTTAAAATTAAAGAAATGAGAAATAATTGTATTAAAAAATTCAATTTTCATTGAAAAATTTTTTGCTTTCAGAAAATATTGTCCATATTCATACGAACAAATAAAAACAAATAAAAGCGTTTGAGATTAAATAGTATATTTGTTTTTATTGAGTTTTGTATGTTACAATTCAGAGCTGATTTTCAGGTAATGGGTTCATTAAAAAAAAAACATGATTTACATTCTTCAAAGCCTTGTGCTTTAAATATTGTAATCACTAAAACCGATGGTATGGATTTTTTGAGTTTTTTCATAAAATTAGTATGGGGGGTGTTAATAAATATAAAAAAAATATTTCTGCCATGACTTTAATAAAAAAAACATATTCATAATAATTTCGATCATTTGTGAATAGTTTCTGAAAGTTTCATTAACATCTGACAATTATTTTTATTTTACAAGATTTTCCAAATTAATTGGTATAATACCAAAAAACGCGCTAAAAATTATCTATGTTATTTAGTATCCTTTTTTTGCAAAAAAAAGATAAACAAGGTTTTTTAAATCAAAATTTAGAATATTCTAAAAAGATGAAAAAAATTTTGAAAAATAATTAAAAAAAAATTTGGTCTATCCTCTTCATAAAAACATAAGCATTTTGACGATAAAATTTTGTTTTCATAAATTTTGGCGTCTTTTTCATCAGACTATGCTCTATTTTTTTGCAATTTCGTGGAGGTACCTACAAATATGTCATGTGAGTGTCAAAATTTCCAAGCCCTTCTTCCTTTTTATATTTCCGAGAAATTTCAACTTCATTCATTCTGATAATACGTATGTGTGTCTTTTTTTGGTTCCATTTTCTCACCGCTCTTTTGCACTATATTTATGCTGCTTCAAGTCTCCTCCCTATCTTTGAGGAAAATGTCCAGCATACCTTACCGTATAGGAGGACTGATATTACATAGCAGTCTTTTCTTTGTTTCTAATGAATTTTCCGGTTTCCAAATACTTTGTTTAGATTTCAGAAGGCAGCTTTTCCTATTCCAATGCGACTTCATAGTTCTGTGTCATTTTTTGTCACTTATTATAAACACTTCGAATACAGTTAATATGGCCTAGGAGTGTCATGGTTCATGAGCCAAAGCTCCAACCGACCAGGCTATTGTCCCATAGACCAGCAAATTTTGAAAGCCGGAGAGGAGAGAGACCAATACTTCGTGATAATCCCAGAAATCATGCTAAAGGTAATCATTTTCTTTTCATGAAGGAATGAAAGCTAATATTATGCCTGATGGTATGATGTCAGAATCCTTTGATGTCACAAACGGCACCAAGCAAGGTTGTGTCATGGCCCCTGTCCTTTTTGCTCTTTTCTTCTCGATGATGCTGAAATATGCACAGCCTGCCTTCCATATCTCCACGAAAAGATGTAACTTTTCTACCAACTTTTGGCCACCATGATTATATACTTCGGGTGGAATAGGATCCTTAGGAGTACGTGATTTTCCAGATGAGATTTGCATGATGGGGTCACTTACCTCTTGATAGGTAGGTTCAAGAAACAACTCCGGAATTTCAGCATTTTGCTCAATTAATGTGATGGCTTCCTTAGATTTTGCTCACTTGATGATGGCTTCCCAACTTGAAGTAATCAGATGTATATCACACTGATGTGTTGTGATACAGCGAATCACTTATATATTATATTATATATATATATATATATATATATATATATATAGATAACTAGTTTTCGAAAAACCTCGAATTTTTGATTTGCTAATCAAATCAATCTCGAGGAAAAAAGTTTTTAAAAAAAAGAAAGAGCTACAAGCATGAACTTCTTCCGACAAAAAAATCGCACAGATGCAGGTCTGAAGCCCAAAGAAAAAACCCCGATACAAGTAAACAACTAACTAACAAAAGCGCTCAATACAACCGTAGAGCAGACCTAGATACACCTAGTGAGCCAGACAAACCTACCTAGGTTTCACCTAAACGGATCGTCAGGGAAAGTTTGGCTCACAATTATATATATATATATATATATATAATTGGTATATACGGAATGAATTCCAATAACCAACAATTACTATTCTTAAAAGAGTGCTCAATACAAAGTAGAGCAGATATAATTATTATTTATAAAAAAATTATAACATAAGTATGTTATAAAATCACTACAAAAATAGCCATTTTGTTTCAAATATATATACTCGACTTTCTCGTCAAATTCGATGTATGAGGGTCATGCAGATCAGTTCCTAGGAAACTGACAGTCCGACACATGAGATTTGATTATAGTGGTGAAGGTTTCGTGCAGGACCATCCACGCTTTTTGAAGGGCCGAATACAGGGACCTGGTGCACTACGTGCCACAAGGTCCCCAAACGACCCTCCGCAGGTTTTGAATTCAGAGTTTTCCTTCTCCTAGACCAGTTGCCATCCAAGGCTATAGAACCCAGTCTGTCCTGCTATTTATCCATAGTTAGCTGGAGAAGAAGAAGATTCATACCTTTCCCAAGGGTATTAGAACGTAAGTGAATATAATGGATTCGACTGGAATTCGAACTCGGCTCTCTCATTCCACAAACCGTGACGCGATGCCTCCTTCAAATATATGAAAGCGTTACTATTATTATATTTGTGATTTACAAAGTCTCTCCTACAATCAGGCATTACAAAAACAACGTAAACGAAAAAGAATGCAAAATAAACTACGAGGACATTTGTCACTTTTAAGTGAAGTAGACAAGGGCTCAAAAATGAAAGAAAAAAATGGAGACAAAAATACTAAAGAACTTCGGATCATCAATCTAATGGTTCTTTCCTATATTTTATATATATATATATATATATATATATATATATATATATATATATATATATATACAGGTTGTCCATAAAGTTCGTGTGCACTTTAAAAATTTTTACCTTTATTTGTATTTGCGATAGAAATAGTAAATGGATGGCGGAACATTAAGCAACTAGGAAGAGGAAGTTGTGGAGATCCATGCCCTGAGAGGATAGGGTAAATAAACAAGATTACTTGCCTTGTTGTATTAAGCAACTTACAGCCTTGTCATTACTTATATGGGGAACCGCTTTTGAAAGACGTATACACTAAGCAACCTCGTAAAAGCCGAAGTTTTGACTTTAAATCAGCAACAAAGGGTTTGTCATAGAGGAATAAAGTGTCGCTATCGACGCTTGGATTTGAACACGGGTTGCCAGAGAGCAAGCACAGTCGACCTCATCTTGAAATGATTAGATCACGTGACGGATATATATGCGAATTAGCGGCGTTTGACCGAGTATTGTTCGAAAGCGTTGCTATAATTGTATTTGTGATTTACAAAGTCTCTCCTACAAACGGACATTACAAAAACAACGTAAACGAAAAAGAAAAATGTCAGTGGGGAAATAAAAAAGAAATCGAAATAAATAAACTATGAGGACATTTGTCACTTCCAAGTGAAGTAGACAAGGGCTTGAAAATGAAAGAAAGAAAAGGAGACAACTGAAACGAAACTTTAAGATAACGAATAAGACTGACGTAAAAAGAAATGGAAAAACAACAAGGAAAGAAACAGAGAATCAGGCGTTATGTAAAAAAAGAGAAAAAAAAAACAAGATCTTCAAAGAAGATGCCAAGAAAATATATCGAGAAGGTGTAAAAAATAAATGAAAAGGAAAAGATTCTTCTGGAAAAACAAGATCTTAAAAGAAGATGCCAAGAAAAATATGGAGAAAAGGTGTAAAAAATAATGAAAAAAGAAACAGATTCTTCTGTAAAAACAAGATCTTCAAAGAAGATGCCAAGAAAATATATCCAGAAGGTGTAAAAAAATAAATGAAAAGAAACAGATTCTTCTGGTAAAAAAAGATCTTCAAAGAAGAGCCAAGAAAATATATCCGAGAAGGTGTAAAAATAAATGAAAAGAGAAACAGATTCTTCTGAAAAAACAAGATCTTTAAAGAAGATGCCAAGAAAATATATCGAGAAGGTGTAAAAAATAAATGAAAAGAGAAAACAGATTCTTCTGGTAAAACAAGATCTTCAAAGAAGATGCCAAGAAAATATATCGAGAAGGTGTAAAAAATAAATGAAAATAGAAACAGATTCTTCTGGTAAAACAAGATCTTCAAAGAAGATGCCAAGAAAATATATCGAGAAGGTGTAAAAAAATAAATGAAAAGAGAAACAGATTCTTCTGGTAAAACAAGATCTTTAAAGAAGATGTCAAGAAAATATATCGAGAAGGTGTAAAAAAATAAATGAAAAGAGAAACAGATTCTTCTGGTAAAACAAGATCTTTAAAGAAGATGCCAAAGAAAATATATCGAGAAGGTGTAAAAATAAATGAAAGAGAAACAGATTCTTCTGGTAAAACAAGATCTTTTAAAGAAGATGCCAAGAAAATATATCGAGAAGGTGTAAAAAATAAATGAAAAGAGAAACAGATTCTTCTGGTAAAACAAGATCTTCAAAGAAGATACAAGAAAATATATCGAGAAGGTGTAAAAAAAAAATGAAAAAGAGAAACAGATTCTTCTGGTGAAACAAGATCTTTAAAGAAGATGCCAAGAAAATATATCGAGAAGGTGTAAAAAATAAATGAAAAGAGAAACAGATTCTTCTGAAAAACAAGATCTTCAAAGAAGATGCCAAGAAAATATATCGAGAAGGTAAAAATAAAATGAAAAGAGAAACAGATTCTTCTGGTAAAACAAGATCTTAAAAGAAAGATGCCAAGAAAATATATCGAGAAGGTGTAAAAATAAATGAAAAGAGAAACAGATTCTTCTGGTAAAAACAAGATCTTTAAAGAAGATGCCAAGAAAATATATCGAGAAGGTGTAAAAAATAAATGAAAAGAGAAAAAAACAGATTCTTAAAACAAGATCTTCAAAGAAGATGCCAAGAAAATATATCGAGAAGGTGTAAAAAATAAATGAAAAGAGAAACTGATTCTTCTGGTAAAAAACAAAGATCTTCAAATGAAAATATATGGAGAAGGTGTAAAAAAATAAATGAAAAGAGAAACAGAGGTAAAACAAGATCTTCAAAGAAGATGCCAAGAAAAAATGGAGAAGGTGTAAAAATAAATGAAAAAAGAAACAGATTCTTCTGGTAAAACAAGATCTTCAAAGAAGATGCCAAGAAAAATATATGGAGAAGGTGCAAAAATAAATGAAAAGAGAAACAGATTCTTCTGGTAAAAAAAAGATCTTCAAAGAAGATGCCAAGAAAATATATCGAGAAGGTGTAAAAATAAATGAAAAGAGAAACAGATTCTTCTGGTAAAACAAGATCTTCAAAGAAGATGCCAAGAAAAATATATCGAGAAGGTGTAAAAAATAAATGAAAAGAGAAACAGATTCTTCTGGTAAAACAAGATCTTCAAAGAAGATGCCAAGAAAATATATCGAGAAGGTGTAAAAATAAATGAAAAGAGAAACAGATTCTTCTGGTAAAACAAGATCTTCAAAAAGAAGATGCGAAGAAAATATATCGAAAAGTGTAAAAATAAATGAAAAGAGAAACAGATTCTTCTGGAAACAAGATCTTTAAAGAAGATGTCAAGAAAATATATCGAGAAAAGTGTAAAAATAAATAAAACACAAGTAAAACAAGATCTTCAAAGAAGATGCCAAGAAAATATATCGAGAAGGTGTAAAAAAAAATGAAAAGAGAAACAGATTCTTCTGGTAAAACAAGATCTTTAAAGAAGATGCCAAGAAAATATATCGAGAAGGTGTAAAAAAATAAATGAAAAAGAGAAACAGATTCTTCTGGTAAAACAAAGATCTTCAAAGAAGATGCCAAGAAAATATATCGAGAAGGTGTAAAAATAAATGAAAAGAGAAACAGATTTCTTCTGGTAAAACAAGATCTTTAAAGAAGATGCCAAGAAAATATATCGAGAAGGTGTAAAAAATAAATGAAAAGAGAAACAGATTCTTCTGGTAAAACAAGATCTTCAAAGAAGATGCCAAGAAAATATATCGAGAAGGTGTAAAAAATAAATGAAAAGAGAAACAGATTCTTCTGGTAAAACAAGATCTTCAAAGAAGATGCCAAGAAAATATATCGAGAAGGTGTAAAAATAAAATGAAAAGAGAAACAGATTCTTCTGGTAAAACAAGATCTTCAAAGAAGATGCCAAGAAAATATATCGAGAAGGTGTAAAAATAAATGAAAAGAGAAACAGATTCTTCTGGTAAAACAAGATCTTCAAAAGATGCCAAGAAAATATATCGAGAAGGTGTAAAAATAAATGAAAAGAGAAACAGATTCTTCTGGTAAAACAAGATCTTCAAAGAAGATGCCAAGAAAATATATGGAGAAGGTGTAAAAAATAAATGAAAAGAGAAACAGATTCTTCTGGTAAAACAAGATCTTCAAAGAAGATGCCAAGAAAATATATGGAGAAGGTGTAAAAAATAAATGAAAAGAGAAACAGATTCTTCTGGTAAAACAAGATCTTCAAAGAAGATGCCAAGAAAATATATGGAGAAGGTAAAAAATAAATGAAAAGAGAAACAGATTCTTCTGGTAAAACAAGATCTTCAAAGAAGATGCCAAGAAAAATATATCGAGAAGGTGTAAAAATAAATGAAAAGAGAAAAGATTCTTCTGGTAAAACAAGATCTTCAAAGAAGATGCCAAGAAAATATATCGAGAAGGTGTAAAAAATAAATGAAAAGAGAAACAGATTCTTCTGGTAAAACAAGATCTTCAAAGAAGATGCCAAAAAAATATATCGAGAAGGTGTAAAAAATAAATGAAAAGAGAAACAGATTCTTCTGGTAAAACAAGATCTTCAAAGAAGATGCCAAGAAAATATATCGAGAAGGTGTAAAAAATAAATGAAAAGAGAAACAGATTCTTCTGGTAAAACAAGATCTTTAAAGAAGATGCCAAGAAAATATATCGGGAAGGTGTAAAAATAAATGAAAAAGAAACAGATTCTTCTGGTAAAAACAAGATCTTTTAAAGAAGATGCCAAGAAAATATATCGAGAAGGTGTAAAAAATAAATGAAAAAGAAAACAGATTCTTCTGGTAAAACAAGATCTTTAAAGAAGATGCCAAGAAAATATATCGAGAAGGTGTAAAAAATAAATGAAAAGAGAAACAGATTCTTCTGGTAAAACAAGATCTTCAAAGAAGATGCCAAGAAAATATATCGAGAAGGTGTAAAAAATAAATGAAAAGAGAAACAGATTCTTCTGGTAAAAAAACAAGATCTTTAAAGAAGATGCCAAGAAAATATATATCGATCTTTAAAGAAGGTGTAAAAAATAAATGAAAAGAGAAACAGATTCTTCTCAAGTAAAAAACAAGATCTTCAAAGAAAAGATGCCAAGAAAATATATCGAGAAGGTGTAAAAAAAATAAATGAAAAGAGAAACAGATTCTTCTGAAAAGAAAAAACAAGATCTTCAAAGAAGATGCCAAGAAAATATATCGAGAAGGTGTAAAAAAATAAATGAAAAGAGAAACAGATTCTTCTGGTAAAACAAGATCTTCAAAAGAAGATGCCAAGAAAATATATGAGAAAGTGTAAAAAAATAAATGAAAAGAGAAACAGATTCTTCTGGTAAAACAAGATCTTCAAAGAAGATGCCAAGAAAATATATGGAGAAGGTGTAAAAAATAAATGAAAAGAGAAACAATTCTTGGAGAAGGTGTAAAAATAAAAAAAAGATCTTCAAAAGAAGATGCCAAGAAAATATATGGAGAAGGTGTAAAAATAAATGAAAAGAGAAACAGATTCTTCTGGTAAACAACAAAGATCTTCAAAAAGATGCCAAGAAAATATATCGAGAAGGTGTAAAAAAATAAATGAGAGGATTCTTCTGGTAAAACAAGATCTTCAAAGAAGATGCCAAGAAAATATATCGAGAAGGTAAAAAAATAAATGAAAAGAGATTCTTCTGGTAAAAACAAGATCTTCAAAAGAAGATGCCAAGAAAAATATAGAAATATATCGAGATCTTTCAAAAAGAAGGTCGAGAAAAAAATAAATGAAAAGAGAAACAGATTCTTCTGGTAAAACAAGATCTTCAAAGAAGATGCCAAGAAAATATATGGTAAAAAAAAATAAATGAAAAGAGTAAAAAGATTCTTGCGAAGAAAAAACAAGATCTTCAAAGAAGATGCCAAGAAAATATATCGAAGAGAAGGTGTAAAAATAAATGAAAAGAGAAACAGATTCTTCTGGTAAAACAAGATCTTCAAAGAAGATGCCAAGAAAATATATCGAAAAGGTGTAAAAAATAAATGAAAAAGAGAAACAGATTCTTCTGGTAAAACAAGATCTTCAAAGAAGATGCCAAGAAAATATATCGAGAAGGTGTAAAAAATAAATGAAAAGAGAAACAGATTCTTCTGGTAAAACAAGATCTTCAAAAGAAGATGCCAAGAAAATATATCGAGAAGGTGTAAAAAATAAATGAAAAGAGAAACAGATTCTTCTGGTAAAACAAGATCTTCAAAGAAGATGCCAAGAAAATATATCGAGAAGGTGTAAAAAATAAATGAAAAGAGAAACAGATTCTTCTGGTCTTTAAAAAAACAAGATCTTCAAAAAGAAAATGCCAAGAAAATATATCGAGAAGGTGCCAAGAAAAATAAATGTAAAAAAAAGAAAAGAGAAACAGATTCTTCTGGTAAAACAAGATCTTCAAAGAAGATGCCAAGAAAATATATCGAGAAGGTGTAAAAAATAAATGAAAAGAGTAAAACAAGATTCTTCTGGTAAAAATAAAAAGAAAAGATCTTCAAAGAAGATGCCAAGAAAATATATCGAGAAGGTGTAAAAAATAAATGAAAAGAGAAACAGATTCTTCTGGTAAAACAAGATCTTCAAAGAAGATGCCAAGAAAATATATCGAGAAGGTGTAAAAAATAAATGAAAAGAGAAACAGATTCTTCTGGTAAAACAAGATCTTCAAAGAAGATGCCAAGAAAATATATCGAGAAGGTGTAAAAAATAAATGAAAATAGAAACAGATTCTTCTGGTAAAACAAGATCTTCAAAGAAAGATGCCAAGAAAATATATGGAGAAAGTGTAAAAAAAATGAAAAAGAGAAACAGATTCTTCTGGTAAAACAAGATCTTCAAAGAAGATGCCAAGAAAATATATCGAGAAGGTAAAAAAAATAAATGAAAAGAGAAACAGATTCTTCTGGTAAAAAAAACAAGATCTTCAAAGAAGATGCCAAGAAAATATATCGAGAAGGTGTAAAAAATAAATGAAAAGAGAAACAGATTCTTCTGGTAAAAAACAAGATCTTTAAAAAGAAGATGCCAAGAAAATATATCGAGTAAAAAAGGTGTAAAAAATAAATGAAAAGAGAAACAGATTCTTCTGGTAAAACAAGATCTTCAAAGAAGATGCCAAGAAAAATATATCGAGAAGGTGTAAAAAAATAAATGAAAAAAGAGAAACAGATTCTTCTGGTAAACAAGATCTTTCAAAAGAAAAACAAAATATATCGAGAAAGAATGAAAATGATTCTTCAAAAAATATATCAAAAAGAAGATGCCAAGAAAAAAATAAATGTAAAAAAAAAATGAAAATAGAAACAGATTCTTCTGGTAAAACAAGATCTTCAAAGAAGATGCCAAGAAAATATATCGAGAAGGAAAATATATGTAAAAAAAAATAAAAAAAAGAGAAACAGATTCTTCTGGTAAAACAAGATCTTCAAAAGAAGATGCCAAGAAAATATATCGAGAAGTGTAAAAATAAATGAAAAGAGAAACAGATTCTTCTGGTAAAACAAGATCTTTAAAAGAAGATGCCAAGAAAATATATCGAGAAAGGTGTAAAAAATAAATGAAAAGAGAAACAGATTCTTCTGGTAAAACAAGATCTTCAAAAGAAAACAAGAAAATATATCTAAAAAATAAATGAAAAGAGAAACAGATTCTTTCTGGTAAAAACAAGATCTTCAAAAGAAGATGCCAAGAAAATATATCGAGAAGGTGTAAAAAATAAATGAAAAGAGAAACAGATTCTTCTGGTAAAACAAGATCTTCAAAGAAGATGCCAAGAAAATATATCGAGAAGGTGTAAAAATAAATGAAAAGAGAAACAGATTCTTCTGGTAAAACAAGATCTTCAAAGAAGATGCCAAGAAAATATATGGAGAAGGTGTAAAAATAAATGAAAAGAAAAAGATTCTTCTGGTAAAAAAGAAGATGCCAAGAAAAATATATCGAGAAGGTGTAAAAAATAAATGAAAAAAGAGAAACAGATTCTTCTGGTAAAACAAGATCTTCAAAAAGATGCCAAGAAAATATATGGAGAAGGTGTAAAAAAAATAAATGAAAAGAGAAACAGATTCTTCTGGTAAAACAAGATCTTCAAAGAAGATGCCAAGAAAATATATCGAGAAGGTGTAAAAAATAAATGAAAAGAGAAACAGATTCTTCTGGTAAAACAAGATCTTCAAAGAAGATGCCAAGAAAATATATCGAGAAGGTGTAAAAAAAATGAAAAGAGAAACAGATTCTTCTGGTAAAACAAGATCTTCAAAGAAGATGCCAAGAAAATATATCGAGAAGGTGTAAAAATAAATGAAAAGAGAAACAGATTCTTCTGGTAAAACAAGATCTTCAAAGAAGATGCCAAGAAAATATATCGAGAAGGTGTAAAAAAATAAATGAAAAGAGAAACAGATTCTTCTGGTAAAACAAGATCTTTCAAAAGATGCCAAGAAAATATATATCGAGAAGGTGTAAAAAATAAATGAAAAGAGAAACAGATTCTTCTGGTAAAACAAGATCTTCAAAAGAAGATGCCAAGAAAATATATGGAGAAGGTGTAAAAAAATAAATGAAAAAGAAAAAGATTCTTCTGGTAAAAAAGATCTTCAAAGAAGATGCCAAGAAAATATATCGAGAAGGTGTAAAAAAAAATAAATGAAAAGAGAAACAGATTCTTCTGGTAAAACAAAGATCTTCAAAGAAGATGCCAAGAAAATATATCGAGAAGGTGTAAAAATAAATGAAAAGAAAAACAGATTCTTCTGGTAAAACAAGATCTTTAAAGAAGATGCCAAGAAAATATATCGAGAAGGTGTAAAAAATAAATGAAAAGAGAAACAGATTCTTCTGGTAAAACAAGATCTTTAAAGAAGATGCCAAGAAAATATATATCGTAAAAATAAATGAAAAGAGAAACAGATTCTTCTGTAAAAAACAAGATCTTCAAAGAAGATGCCAAGAAAAATATATCGAGAAGGTGTAAAAAATAAATGAAAAGAGAAACAGATTCTTCTGGTAAAACAAGATCTTTAAAAAGAAGATGCCAAGAAAATATATCGAGAAGGTGTAAAAAATAAATGAAAAGAGAAACAGATTCTTCAAGATCTTCAAAGAAGGTAAAAACAAGATCTTCAAAGAAGATGCCAAGAAAATATATCGAGAAGGTGTAAAAATAAATGAAAAGAGAAACAGATTCTTCTGGTAAAACAAGATCTTTAAAGAAGATGCCAAGAAAAATATATCGAGAAGGTGTAAAAAATAAATGAAAAGAGAAACAGATTCTTCTGGTGCCAAGAAAAACAAGACCTTCAAAGAAGATGCCAAGAAAATATATCGAGAAGGTGTAAAAAATAAATGAAAAGAGAAACAGATTCTTCTGGTAAAACAAGATCTTTAAAGAAGATGCCAAGAAAATATATCGAGAAGGTGTAAAAAAATAAATGAAAAGAGAAACAGATTCTTCTGGTAAAACAAGATCTTCAAAGAAGATGCCAAGAAAATATAAATGAAAAGAGAAGGTGTAAAAAAAATAAATGTAAAAATAAAAGAAACAGATTCTTCTGGTAAAACAAGATCTTCAAAGAAGATGCCAAGAAAATATATGGAGAAGGTGTAAAAATAAATGAAAATAGAAACAGATTCTTCAGGTAAAAACAAGATCTTCAAAGAAGATGCCAAGAAAATATATCGAAAAGGTGTAAAAAATAAATGAAAGAGAAAAACAGATTCTTCAGGTAAAACAAGATCTTGAAAAAAGATGCCAAGAAAATATATCGAGAAGGTGTAAAAAATAAATGAAAAAGAGAAACAGATTCTTCTGGTAAACAAGATCTTCAAAGAAGATGCCAAGAAAATATATCGAGAAGGTGTAAAAAAAAATAAATGAAAAGAGAAACAGATTCTTCTGGTAAAACAAGATCTTTAAAGAAGATGCCAAGAAAATATATCGAGAAGGTGTAAAAAATAAATGAAAAGAGAAACAGATTCTTCAAGAAAATATATCGAGGTAAAAAAAAAACAAGATCTTTGGTAAAGAAGATCTTTTAAAGAAGATGCCAAGAAAATATATGGAGAAGGTGTAAAAAATAAATGAACCACCTAATATCCAGGAAGTTGAGGATTTCTGGTGTAAGATGTGGGAAAACTGCAAAATGCACAATGAAAGGGCTACATGGATCAATCAACAACAGGAACAACACACACATATAGAGTGCCAAAACTGTACAGATATCAATATTATTGAAACAAGTGCTGACATTTAAAAAGCCCAAAACTGGAAAGCAGCGGGAATAAACCGAATAACCAATTTTTTGATAAAAAAAAACCCTATCTAACACCCACCAAAACCTCGCACGGTGCTTACTTATAATCATAAACCCAGAAAAATGATACAAATAGCTCACCTAGGGAGTAACATACTCGTCGAAACAGAAGAGACGCAGAACCTGAACAACTATAGACCCATCACCTGCCTACCAACAATGTACAAGATCCTCACTTCTATCATAACTGAGAGGACATAAAACTCTCTTGAGAAAAACAATTTACTCCCAGCAAAGCAGAAGAGATGTTATTCAGGAAGTTATGGGTGCAAGCACCAATTAATTATTCATAAAACTATATTGGAACAGGGGAAAACAAGGAAAAGAAACTTATCGACAGCATTGATCGACTACAGAATGCGTTCGAGAGAGTACCACTCTCATGAATAGAGAAGGGCATAAAAATATACAGAATATGTCCCATAATGGTCAAATTCATTTAAAAAAAAGCATGAAAAACTGGAAGACTACAGTAAAACTAAACCATAGAAACGGACCATTAACATCGCGACATCTATATCAAAAGAGGGATCTTCCAAGAAGATTCATTATCACCACTACTCTTCTACCTTGTATTAGCGCCACTCAGTTGCTTTCTGAATGATACAAGACACAGAATGGCAAACTGAATCACTTACTTTATATTGATGATTTTAAAACGTTTGCCAAGTATGGCAACCAGCAGAAAAACCTAATCACCATTGTCAAACCCTTCAGTGAAGACATTAGGATGAAGTTCGGAATCGACAAACGTACGAAAACCACCTTCAAAAGCGGTTAACTAACGAAAACTACGGATTAAGATCTTGATATCAAAAACAAAATTAATGAGCTAGACCAAGATGGTACATACAAATACTTAAGAATTAATGAAGGAGACAGAATCCAACATTCAATTATGAAGAAAAAGATCCGAAAAGTTTATTATAGAAGAGTTCGTTTGATACTAGAAAGCGAATTTAATGGAGCCAATAAAATGAAGGCTATCAGCACATTAGCTATAGCCGTAGTAACACACAGCTTCAACATTATTAAATGGAAGTTGAATGATATTAAAAGATTTGAGGCCAAGACCAGAAAAATGCTTACCCAAATGAGAATGCCCCACCTGAAATCAGCTGTTGATACGCTGTATGTACCAAGAGCTTTAGGAATAAACTTCACAACCAGATACGATTAATGTCACATAATCAATGATGGAACTAACCCGAAATGCAAGATCTGCGGAAAATATGATGAAACTGTCGACCATATTATCTCAGGATCTACGGAACTGGCAAAAAATGAATATACCAAAAGACATAACAAGGTAGGGCCATATGTGCACTGGAAGATATGCAAGAAGCACAAAATCAAAACCACTGAGAAATGGTATGAGCACCAACCAGACACAGTTATCCAAAATAATGATGAAACTATCCTCTGGGACATGCCAATTCGAACTGACTGGGAAATAAAAGCCAACAGTCATATCATAAAACACAAGAAAGTCAGTGAGTGTACGTTTATTGACACAGCAGAGAGAAACACCCCCATGAAAATTATCGAGAACTTTCACAAATACAAGCACCTGGAGGTTGAGATTAACAGGATGTGGGGAATGAAGACTGAGGCTGTACCAATAGTAATCGGAGCAATGGGCCTCGTGAGAAAAGGAATGGACAATTTTACTAACAGTGTCCCGGGTAACATTAACATACAAGTTGCCCAGAAGATCGCTCTACTAGGAACATCCCATATACTAAGAAAAATGTTATTAATTAAATGATACTTCTCCTATAGGGCCTAAGGACCATAGTTTGGAACCGGCTCTACAGGATACAAACCAGGAAACGTAACATACGCAAATAATAATAATAATAATAATAATAATATGCACCGGAAACTATGCACCTTTTAGAAAATTGCAAAAATTATTATGAACATCACCCAGACTCGGTTACAGATATAGGACATGTAAGAATTTCATGGGACTTTACACACAGACAGTTCAATCAAAGTTAATTGCCCAGACATCGAGATCAAAGACCAGAAAAATACTTATTGATATTGCAGTCCCTGCAGATTGTATGTATCTTTGAAGATCTTAAAAAAAGAAAACTATCAAAATAGAATAACATTGTAGTGAAAATCTGAAAATTGCACACATGAGGGCATCAATAATTCCATTTCTAGTTGGAACAAGCGGATTGATTGGAAAAGGTCCCGATAGACTTATTGAAATATTTCTGTTAGCCCAAACCTAAAAGATATAAACATTTATTATCACAAGTACAGTTCACACATTACAAATAGCATTATCTATGTAAAATGTGTGAGATCTTAAGTTTGTTTTCGTTTTTGGTCTTTTTTGTTTTTGTTTTTTGTTTTCGTTTTTTTTTTTTTTTTTTTTAGTTCTCTGGTTGAGACCCGGATGCAAATATACATCGGAAATCCAAGGAAATAATAATAAAAACTAGTTTTAAATTGTAAAAATATCATGGTTTTCCTATTTCAAATTTGTGATGAATCTTAATTTTTCAGTTAATGTTTGATTACGAATATTGTGATTTCTACCACAATAAATTATCCGTACAATTTTCCTAATCACGTCGTTAAATATTTGAGCGTAGCATCTTTTATACAATATTACAAGAACAAACCTAAATATAAAAGCTGATTCTTATTTTAACATGAAATGGGTACAAATAAAAAGATGTCAAATTGAAAATTACTTCCATTTCACTGAAAGTTACTTCCCTTATTTCTTTCTTCCATTTTCTCACTGAAACCAAGTAGCGTCTTTGATATGTCTTTTATCTTACCAGGTGATCAAAACGGAATTTCCCATTTTTTATGAGAAATACAAAAAATTGTACACTCGAGTATAGCTCACACATTATGAAGAGCTTTTTTCTATGTAAAATGTGTTTGAACTTAGGGTTTCTTTTTCACAAAAATGATCACTGCATAATGGCAAGAAGTCAATTATGACGTTAAGACCCGGAAGGAAATGGGTATACAACAGAAATCCAAGAAATTAATAATAATAATAATAATCTGTTACAGTTCTATGGGACTACACAATACACACTGACAGAACAATCAAAGCCAACCGGCCAGATATTGTTATTAAAGACCACAAACAAAAACGGTGTCTCCTTATTGACATGGCAGTCCCTGCTGACTGCAATGTATCATTGAAGATATTCAAAATGCTGTCAAAATACAAGGACCTTGAAATAGAAATCTCAAAAATGTGGCATATGGAAACATCAACAATCCCTGTTGTAGTTGGAGCCCTAGGACTGGTTGGATAAGATTGCAGTAGACTAATGGAAGGGATTCCTGGAAGTCCATGCCTCAAGGAGATACAAAAAATTGTTCTGACAAGTACAGATCACACTTTACGAAGGGCTTTATCTATGTAATTTTTTTTTTTTTTTTTTTTTTTTGTGTCATGATGCCATTTCCAAATTTAGGTCCCTGGGCGGGACCCGAAAAGTAATGTATAAACGCCAGAAATCAAATAATAATAATAATAATAATAATAATAATAATAATAATAAAACATGCATTTCTCGTTTCCAGTACCTTTTGCGTGCGCGTGCGTGTGTATGTGTGTGTGTGGAGTCTTTTCAAAATTGACGATTGGCATAAAATTGCTTATTTCTGTTTTTTTTTTCCTGTTTTTGCCAGCAGCAGTCATTTACTATTGAAAATCAGTGAAAGATGCTCAAGAAAAAGGCAAGCGACATTTCCCAAATAAACAACCATTCCCCCTTTTATAAAAAGAAAAAAAAATGGCGTACCACCTTTGTTCGATAACAATTTAAAAAAAAAAATCTTCTCCAAATTGCTTTTGATTCGATGGAGAAGACATTTCGCGTAATTTCATCTAATCTAATCGAATTTTAAATTGGTTGACATTTTTTGTTTAGTGTTTTGTTTTTTTTGCTTAGCGTTTTTTGTGACCATTTCCATGGAAAATCCTTTTTCAAATGGTCGTTGAGGTAAACTCGGAAACTATGGAATTTTTTGTATTTTTGGGAGTTTTTTTTTGATAATTTCTCCCCAAACATGGCAAAAAACCACTAAGACAGGAACAAGAGTTAAAAAGAATTGGAGAAAATTATTAAGGAGAGCAGACATAAAAGGATATGTATTAAGAAGACAAAAATTGACATTGCATTAAAATTTTTGATGATCAAATTGCGAATACGAGAAAAAGAAAACACTATTAAGGAGAGAGGACAATAAAAGAACAAGAATTAAGAAGACAGAAGATAACGATTGACATTGCATTTAAATTTTTGAAGATCAAATTGCGAATACGAGAAAAAGAAAACACTATTAAGGAGAGAGGACAATAAAAGAACAAGAATTAAGAAGACAGAAGATAACGATTGACATTGCATTGAAATTTTTGATGATCAAATTGCGAATACGAGAAAAAGAAAACACTATTAAGGAGAGAGGACAATAAAAGAACAAGAATTAAGAAGACAGAAGATAACGATTGACATTGCATTTAAATTTTTGATGATCAAATTGCGAATACGAGAAAAAAGACAATAAAAAACACTATTAAGGAGAGAGGACAATAAAAGAACAAGAATTAAGAAGACAGAAGATAACGATTGACATTGCATTTAAATTTTTGAATGATCAAATTGCGAATACGAGAAAAAAGAAAACACTATTAAGGAGAGAGGACAATAAAAAGAACAAGAATTAAGAAGACAGAAGATAACGATTGACATTGCATTTAAATGTTTGAAGATCAAATTGCGAATATGAGAAAAAAGAAAACACTATTAAGGAGAGGACAATAAAAGAACAAGGATTAAGAAGACAAAAGATAACGATTGACATTGCATTTAAATGTTTGATGATCAAATTGCGAATACGAGAAAAAAAAAACACTATTAAGGAGAGAGGACAATAAAAGAACAAGAATTAAGAAGACAAAGATAACGATTGACATTGCATTTAAAAATTTTGATGATCAAATTGCGAATACGAGAAAAAAGAAAACACTATTAAGGAGAGAGGACAATAAAAGAACAAGGATTAAGAAGACAGAAGATAACGATTGACATTGCATTTAAATGTTTGAAGATCAAATTGCGAATACGAGAAAAAGAAAACACTATTAAGGAGAGAGGACAATAAAAGAACAAGGATTAAGAAGACAGAAGATAACGATTGACATTGCATTGAAATTTTTGATGATCAAATTGCGAATACGAGAAAAAGAAAACACTATTAAGGAGAGAGGACAATAAAAGAACAAGGATTAAGAAGACAGAAGATAACGATTGACATTGCATTTAAATGTTTGAAGATCAAATTGAGAATATGAGAAAAAGAAAACACTATTAAGGAGAGAGGACAATAAAACAACAAGAATTAAGAAGACAAAAGATAACGATTGACATTGCATTTAAATGTTTGAAGATCAAATTGCGAATATGAGAAAAAGAAAACACTATTAAGGAGAGGACAATAAAAGAACAAGAATTAAGAAGACAAAAGATAACGATTGACATTGCATTTAAATGTTTGAAGATCAAATTGCGAATATGAGAAAAAAGAAAACACTATTAAGGAGAGAGGACAATAAAAGAACAAGAATTAAGAAGACAGAAGATAACGATTGACATTGCATTTAAATGTTTGAAGATCAAATTGCGAATATGAGAAAAAAGAAAACACTATTAAGGAGAGAGGACAATAAAAGAACAAGAATTAAGAAGACAGAAGATAACGATTGACATTGCATTTAAATGTTTGAAGATCAAATTGAGAATATGAGAAAAGAAAACACTATTAAGGAGAGAGGACAATAAAGAACAAGAATTAAGAAGACAAAAGATAACGATTGACATTGCATTTAAATTTTTGATGATCAAATTGCGAATATGAGAAAAAAGAAAACACTATTAAGGAGAGAGGACAATAAAAGAACAAGAATTAGAAGACAGAAGATAACGATTGACATTGCATTTTAAATTTTTGATGATCAAATTGCGAATACGAGAAAAAAGAAAACAAAAGAAAGGACAATAAAAGAACAAGAATTAAGAAGACAGAAGATAACGATTGACATTGCATTGAAAGATGATCAAATTGCGAATACACTATTAAGGAAGGACAATAAAAGAACAAGAATTAAGAAGACAGAAGATAACGATTGACATTGCATTTAAATTTTGAAGATCAAATTGCGAATACGAAAAAAAGAAAACACTATTAAGGAGAGAGGACAATAAAAGAACAAGAATTAAGAAGACAGAAGATAACGATTGACATTGCATTGAAATTTTTGATGAGAAAAAAAAAAACACTATTAAGGAGAAGGACAATAAAAGAACGATTAAGAAGACAGAAGATAATTGACATTGCATTTAAATTTTTGATGATCAAATTGCGAATATGAAAAAAGAAAACACTATTAAGGAGAGAGGACAATAAAAAGAACAAGAATTAAGAAGACAGAAGATAACGATTGACATTGCATTTAAATGTTTGAAGATCAAATTGCGAATATGAGAAAAAAAAAACACTATTAAGGAGAGAGGACAATAAAAAAGAACAAGAATTAAGAAGACAAAATAACGATTGACATTGCATTTAAATGTTTGAAGATCAAATTGCGAATATGAGAAAAAAGAAAACACTAATTAAGGAGAGAGGACAATAAAAGAACAAAATTAAGAAGACAAAAGATAACGATTGACATTGCATTTAAATGTTTGAAGATCAAATTGCGAATATGAGAAAAAAAAGAAAACACTATTAAGGAGAGAGGACAATAAAAGAACAAGAATTAAGAAGACAGAAGATAACGATTGACATTGCATTTAAATGTTTGAAGATCAAATTGCGAATACGAGAAAAAGAAAACACTATTAAGGAGAGAGGACAATAAAACAACAAGAATTAAGAAGACAAAAGATAACGATTGACATTGCATTTAAATGTTTGAAGATCAAATTGAGAATATGAGAAAAAGAAAACACTATTAAGGAGAGAGGACAATAAAACAACAAGAATTAAGAAGACAGAAGATAACGATTGACATTGCATTTAAATGTTTGAAGATCAAATTGCGAATACGAGAAAAAGAAAACACTATTAAGGAGAGAGGACAATAAAAGAACAAGAATTAAGAAGACAGAAGATAACGATTGACATTGCATTTAAATGTTTGAAGATCAAATTGAGAATATGAGAAAAAGAAAACACTATTAAGGAGAGAGGACAATAAAACAACAAGAATTAAGAAGACAAAAGATAACGATTGACATTGCATTTAAATGTTTGAAGATCAAATTGCGAATATGAGAAAAAGAAAACACTATTAAGGAGAGAGGACAATAAAAGAACAAGAATTAAGAAGACAAAAGATAACGATTGACATTGCATTTAAATGTTTGAAGATCAAATTGCGAATATGAGAAAAAGAAAACACTATTAAGGAGAGAGGACAATAAAACAACAAGAATTAAAAGACAAAAAGATAACGATTGACATTGCATTTAAATGTTTGAAGATCAAATTGAGAATAAGAAAAAGAAAAACACTATTAAGGAGAGAGGACAATAAAACAACAAGAATTAAGACAAAAGATAACGATTGACATTGCATTTAAATGTTTGAAGATCAAATTGCGAATACGAAAAAAAAAAAAACACTATTAAGGAGAGAGGACAATAAAAGAACAAGAATTAAGAAGACAAAAGATAACGATTGACATTGCATTTAAATGTTTGAAGATCAAATTGAGAATATGAGAAAAAAAAAAACACTATTAAGGAGAGAGGACAATAAAAGAAAAAGAATTAAGAAGACAAAAGATAACGATTGACATTGCATTTAAATGTTTGAAGATCAAATTGCGAATATGAGAAAAAGAAAACACTATTAAGGAGAGAGGACAATAAAAGAACAAGAATTAAGAAGACAAAAGATAACGATTGACATTGCATTTAAATGTTTGAAGATCAAATTGCGAATATGAGAAAAAAAAAAACACTATTAAGGAGAGAGAGGACAATAAAAGAACAAGAATTAAGAAGACAAAAGATAACGATTGACATTGCATTTAAATGTTTGAAGATCAAATTGCGAATACGAGAAAAAGAAAACACTATTAAGGAGAGAGGACAATAAAAGAACAAGAATTAAGAAGACAGAAGATAACGATTGACATTGCATTTAAATGTTTGAAGATCAAATTGCGAATATGAGAAAAAAAAACACTATTAAGGAGAGAGGACAATAAAACAACAAGAATTAAGAAGACAAAAGATAACGATTGACATTGCATTTAAATGTTTGAAGATCAAATTGCGAATATGAGAAAAAGAAAACACTATTAAGGAGAGAGGACAATAAAAGAACAAGAATTAAGAAGACAAAAAGATAACGATTGACATTGCATTTAAATGTTTGAAGATCAAATTGCGAATATGAAAAAAGAAAACACTATTAAGGGAGAGAGGACAATAAAAGAACAAGAATTAAGAAGACAAAAGATAACGATTGACATTGCATTTAAATGTTTGAAGATCAAATTGAGAATATTAAGGAGAGAGGACAATAAAAGAAAACATTAAGAAGACAAAAGAGAGGACATTTAAATGTTTAAAACAACAAGAATTAAGAAGACAATAAAAAAAGATAACGATTGATAACGATTGATTGCATTTAAATGTTTGAAGATCAAATTGCGAATATGAGAAAAAAAAAACACTATTAAGGAGAGAGGACAATAAAAGAACAAGAATTAAGAAGACAAAAGATAACGATTGACATTGCATTTAAATGTTTGAAGATCAAATTGCGAATATGAGAAAAAGAAAACACTATTAAGGAGAGAGGACAATAAAAGAACAAGAATTAAGAAGACAGAAGATAACGATTGACATTGCATTTAAATGTTTGAAGATCAAATTGAGAATATGAGAAAAAAAAAAACACTATTAAGGGAGAGAGGACAATAAAAAACAACAAGAATTAAGAAGACAAAAAAGATAACGATTGATGTTTTGCATTTAAATGTTTGAAGATCAAATTGAGAATATGAGAAAAAAGATAAAAACACTATTAAGGAGAGAGGACAATAAAAGAACAAGAATTAAGAAGACAAAAGATAACGATTGACATTGCATTTAAATGTTTGAAGATCAAATTGCGAATACGAGAAAAAAAAAACACTATTAAGGAGAGAGGACAATAAAACAACAAGAATTAAGAAGACAAAAGATAACGATTGACATTGCATTTAAATGTTTGAAGATCAAAAATTGCGAATATAAGGAGAAAAAAAAAACACTATTAAGGAAAGAGGACAATAAAATTTAAATGTTTGAAGAATTAAGAATATGAGAAAAAAAAACACTATTAAGGAGACAATAAAAACAACAAGATTAAAGAAGACAGAAGATAACGATTGACATTGCATTTAAATGTTTGAAGATCAAATTGCGAATACGAGAAAAAGAAAACACTATTAAGGAGAGAGGACAATAAAACAACAAGAATTAAGAAGACAAAAGATAACGATTGACATTGCATTTAAATGTTTGAAGATCAAATTGCGAAATGAGAAAAGAAAAAGAGGGACAAAAACACTATTAAGGAGAGAGGACAATCAAAAGAACAAAAATTAAGAAGACAGAAGATAACGATTGACATTGCATTTAAATGTTTGAAGATCAAATTGCGAATACGAGAAAAAGAAAACACTATTAAGGAGAGAGGACAATAAAACAACAAGAATTAAGAAGACAAAAGATAACGATTGACATTGCATTTAAATGTTTGAAGATCAAATTGCGAATATGAGAAAAAGAAAACACTATTAAGGAGAGAGGACAATAAAAAAGAACAAGAATTAAGAAGACAGAAGATAACGATTGACATTGCATTTAAATGTTTGAAGATCAAATTGCGAATACGAGAAAAAGAAAACACTATTAAGGAGAGAGGACAATAAAACAACAAGAATTAAGAAGACAAAAGATAACGATTGACATTGCATTTAAATGTTTGAAGATCAAATTGCGAATATGAGAAAAAGAAAACACTATTAAGGAGAGAGGACAATAAAAAGAACAAGAATTAAGAAGACAAAAGATAACGATTGACATTGCATTTAAATGTTTGAAGATCAAATTGCGAATATGAGAAAAAGAAAACACTATTAAGGAGAGAGGACAATAAAACAACAAGAATTAAGAAGACAAAAGATAACGATTGACATTGCATTTAAATGTTTGAAGATCAAATTGCGAATATGAGAAAAAAGAAAACACTATTAAGGAGAGAGGACAATAAAAAGAACAAGAATTAAGAAGACAAAAGATAACGATTGACATTGCATTTAAATGTTTGAAGATCAAATTGAGAATATGAGAAAAGAAAACACTATTAAGGAGAGAGGACAACAAAAACAACAAGAATTAAGAAGACAAAAGATAACGATTGACATTGCATTTAAATGTTTGAAGATCAAATTGCGAATATGAGAAAAAAAAACACTATTAAGGAGAGAGGACAATAAAAGAACAAGAATTAAGAAGACAGAAGATAACGATTGACATTGCATTTAAATGTTTGAAGATCAAATTGCGAATACGAGAAAAAGAAAAACACTATTAAGGAGAGAGGACAATAAAACAACAAGAATTAAGAAGACAAAAAGATAACGATTGACATTGCATTTAAATGTTTGAAGATCAAATTGAGAATATGAGAAAAAGAAAACACTATTAAGGAGAGAGGACAATAAAAAACAACAAGAATTAAGAAGACAAAAGATAACGATTGACATTGCATTTAAATGTTTGAAGATCAAATTGCGAATACGAGAGAAAAGAAAACACTATTAAGGAGAGAGGACAATAAAAGAACAAGAATTAAGAAGACAGAAGATAACGATTGACATTGCATTTAAATGTTTGAAGATCAAATTGAGAATATGAGAAAAAGAAAACACTATTAAGGAGAGAGGACAATAAAACAACAAGAATTAAGAAGACAAAAGATAACGATTGACATTGCATTTAAATGTTTGAAGATCAAATTGAGAATATGAGAAAAAGAAAACACTATTAAGGAGAGAGGACAATAAAAGAACAAGAATTAAGAAGACAGAAGATAACGATTGACATTGCATTTAAATGTTTGAAGATCAAATTGCGAATACGAGAAAAAGAAAACACTATTAAGGAGAGAGGACAATAAAACAACAAGAATTAAGAAGACAAAAGATAACGATTGACATTGCATTTAAATGTTTGAAGATCAAATTGCGAATATGAGAAAAAGAAAACACTATTAAGGAGAGAGGACAATAAAAGAACAAGAATTAAGAAGACAGAAGATAACGATTGACATTGCATTTAAATGTTTGAAGATCAAATTGCGAACGAATAAGGAGAGAGGACAATAAAACAACAAGAAAAGACAAAAGATAACGATTGACATTGCATTTAAAGTTTGAAGATCAAATTGCGAATATGAGAAAAAAACATTGAGGAAGGACAATAAAAAGAACAAGAATTAAAAGACAGAAATATTGATTGACATTGCATTTAAAATGTTTGAAGATCAAATTGCGAATATGAGAAAAAGAAAACACTATTAAGGAGAGAGGACAATAAAAGAACAAGAATTAAGAAGACAGAAGATAACGATTGACATTGCATTTAAATGTTTGAAGATCAAATTGCGAATACGAGAAAAAGAAAACACTATTAAGGAGAGAGGACAATAAAACAACAAGAATTAAGAAGACAAAAGATAACGATTGACATTGCATTTAAATGTTTGAAGATCAAATTGCGAATATGAGAAAAAGAAAACACTATTAAGGAGAGAGGACAATAAAAGAACAAGAATTAAGAAGACAAAAGATAACGATTGACATTGCATTTAAATGTTTGAAGATCAAATTGCGAATATGAGAAAAAGAAAACACTATTAAGGAGAGAGGACAATAAAAGAACAAGAATTAAGAAGACAAAAGATAACGATTGACATTGCATTTAAATGTTTGAAGATCAAATTGCGAATATGAGAAAAAGAAAACACTATTAAGGAGAGAGGACAATAAAACAACAAGAATTAAGAAGACAAAAGATAACGATTGACATTGCATTTAAATGTTTGAAGATCAAATTGCGAATATGAGAAAAAGAAAACACTATTAAGGAGAGAGGACAATAAAACAACAAGAATTAAGAAGACAAAAGATAACGATTGACATTGCATTTAAATGTTTGAAGATCAAATTGCGAATATGAGAAAAAGAAAACACTATTAAGGAGAGAGGACAATAAAAGAACAAGAATTAAGAAGACAGAAGATAACGATTGACATTGCATTTAAATGTTTGAAGATCAAATTGCGAATATGAGAAAAAGAAAACACTATTAATCAGAGAGGACAATAAAAGAACAAGAATTAAGAAGACAAAAGATAACGATTGACATTGCATTTAAATTTTTGAAGATCAAATTGAGAATATGAAAAAAAAACACTATTAAGGAGAGAGGACAATAAAAGAACAAGAATTAAGAAGACAAAAAGATAACGATTGACATTGCATTTCAATTTTTGAAGATCAAATTGAGAATATGAGAAAAAGAAAACACTATTAAGGAGAGAGGACAATAAAAGAACAAGAATTAAGAAGACAAAAGATAACGATTGACATTGCATTTCAATTTTTGAAGATCAAATTGAGAATATGAGAAAAAGAAAACACTATTAAGGAGAGAGGACAATAAAAGAACAAGAATTAAGAAGACAAAAGATAACGATTGACATTGCATTTCAATTTTTGAAGATCAAATTGAAAATATGAGAAAAAGAAAACACTATTAAGGAGAGAGGACAATAAAAGAACAAGAATTAAGAAGGCAGAAGATAACGATTGACATTGCATTTAAATTTTTAAACATCAAAGTCCGCTGGAAATCATTGAAGCCGAAGAGAGTTCCACAGGCGAGTGGTGCGTTAGAAGAAACTGTTAGCATAGAACTACATAGAAGATAACGATTGACATTGCATTTAAATTTTAGATCAATTTGAGAATATGAGAAAAAGCATTTACTCTACGACTTGGCTCTACCATCCATTTCTCATGCGGATACATACCATTTCACTTGAGGAGATTATGGGTGGTTGTGGCTCTCCACAGATTCTAGTTTAGATTTCATAGTAAATTAGACCGTTTACATGTTGTATTATTTGTCTTATCCATTCCATTCTTTCAAGCGACATGTCGCGTTATGATATTAAAGTTCATGCCTCTCCGCATCGTCCACAGTACGTTTTAAGAGAAAAAACATTTCACGATAGGTATTTAATCACCCATTATATGTGACCAATAAATAAATTGCCTAGAATTAATAATTTTGAATATATATAGTATATGTATTAACTAAATGCATTGTTTATGAACTTATTATAGGAATGCATTGAAAATCAAGAAGAAAGGGATTGTCAGTGGTCAGGAATTAATGAAAGCATTACTGATAGAATAGGGCTATTATATGTATAATGTAAATGCATTGCTAATGATTTTTACTATAGGAATGCATTGAAAATGAGGAAGAAAGGGATTGTCAGTGGTCAGGAATGAAGGCAAGCATACTGATAGAATAGGGCTATTATATGTATAATGGAAATGCATTGTTAATGATTTTACTATAGGAATTCATTGAAAATCAGGAAGAAAGGGATTGTCAGTGGTCAGGAATGAAGGGAAGCATTACTGATAGAATAGGGCTATTATATGTATAATGGAAATGCATTGCTAATGATTTTACTATAGGAATTCATTGAAAATCAGGAAGAAAGGGATTGTCAGTGGTCAGGAATGAATGCAAGCATTACTGATAGAATAGGGCTATTATATGTATAATGGAAATGCATTGTTAATGATTTTACTATAGGAATTCATTGAAAATCAGGAAGAAAGGGATTGTCAGTGGTCAGGAATGAAGGGAAGCATTACTGATAGAATAGGGCTATTATATGTATAATGGAAATGCATTGTTAATGATTTTACTATAGGAATTCATAGAAAATCAGGAAGAAAGGGATTGTCAGTGGTCAGGAATGAAGGCAAGCATTACTGATAGAATAGGGCTATTATATGTATAATGGAAATGCATTGCTAATGATTTTACTATAGGTATTCATTGAAAATCAGGAAGAAAGGGATTGTCAGTGGTCAGGAATGAAGGCAAGCATTACTGATAGAATAGGGCTATTATATGTATAATGGAAATGCATTGCTAATGATTTTACTATAGGAATTCATTGAAAATCAGGAAGAAAGGGATTGTCAGTGGTCAGGAATGAAGGGAAGCATTACTGATAGAATAGGGCTATTATATGTATAATGGAAATGCATTGTTAATGATTTTACTATAGGAATTCATAGAAAATCAGGAAGAAAGGGATTGTCAGTGGTCAGGAATGAAGGCAAGCATTACTGATAGAATAGGGCTATTATATGTATAATGGAAATGCATTGCTAATGATTTTACTATAGGAATTCATTGAAAATCAGGAAGAAAGGGATTGTCAGTGGTCAGGAATGAAGGCAAGCATTACTGATAGAATAGGGCTATTATATGTATAATGGAAATGCATTGCTAATGATTTTACTATAGGAATTCATTGAAAATCAGGAAGAAAGGGATTGTCAGTGGTCAGGAATGAAGGCAAGCATTACTGATAGAATAGGGCTATTATATGTATAATGGAAATGCATTGCTAATGATTTTTATTGGAATGTGCTAGAAATCAGAAAGGAAGGGATTGTCAGTGGTCAGGAATGAACCCGGTCATTGCTGACAATAATAAAATACTTATAGGAAGTTGTATTATTATTCCCCATTATTTTTCTTTTAATCTAAGAAAAATATAGTTTGTTTAACACTTTACATTTCGGTTCAAACCCTAAGCGTTTGGCGTCTGTTACATTTTAGCACGCCCCCTCCGCTTCCTGGAAGTGTTTATTTCCATTCGGCCTATATCTTAACGCTTGCATGAATCTTACCAAAATGCAGGAATTAACACCTATAATTGCATTCATTTAAATAAGCCACTGTTTTAAACACATTTTTTATGAAAATAAATTCTTTTTGTGGTTTACAACTTGTGAACCAGTTGACTGGCAAATTTTGGCCAAGATTCAAAATGATTTGATTTTATATAACGCGTCTCCAGGCAATACTCCCCTCTGTCGGTTGTCTCTCTCCAATCGTACCTTTTATTCCACGCTCATGCCTTCCTATACGCTTTATTACTTCAATGGCCGGGGACGTGCTGAAATCTGCCGTTTGATGTTTGTGGCTGCTGGGGTCCAGTTCACGGACAAGAGAATTGAGTTCAGCGCGTGGAACGCATTCAAACGCAGTGAGTCATTTGAAATTTTATAAATGCCGAAACCATCAGATCTCAACGCGATTCTGCGTAGCAATCTGCAAGTTAGATTCGAAATATTTGATCTATTATTACTATTATTATTATTATTATTATCATTATTATTAGTAATAATAATATCACTTCCAAAGTATTTCAACACTTAAGAGAAGTGCGCGATTTAAGGAAAGAAAAAGACCTTATTTTCTTAAATCGGGCCAACTTTCTAAAATATTATTATTATTTTTATTATTATTATTATTATTATTATTATTATTATTGCTGTTGTTGTTGTTTCATTTCCCTTTGTTTCTTTTGTATAATCATTTCTTTCCGTGTCCCAACCAGTGATCTAAGGTCAGAAATGACATCATGACTTTTTACACAGGGCAGGTTTGAAAAAATCGCACATATTTTGCATAGATAAAGCCCTTCATAAGTTGTGGCCTGTACTTGCGAGAATAATTTTTTGGTATTTCTTTAAAGCATGGGCTACCAGGAATCCCTTCAATGAGTCTATTGGAATCTTTTCCAATCAATCCGAGTGCTCCAACTACAACTGGAATTATTGATCTTCTCATGCGCCACATTTTTTAGATTTCGATCCCAAGGCCCTCGTATTTTGAAGATCTTCAAAGATACATTGTTAGTCTTCAGGGACTGCCATATCAATAAGGAGGCACATTTTGCCTTTGCAGTCTCTAATCACGATGTCAGAACGATTAGTTTTATTATTATTATTATTTCTTTTGATTCATGCTTTATATACATTTCGTTTCCTAGAAGATCACCGTACTAGGAACATCCTATATACTAATAAAAATGCTTTCAATTAAATGACAATTCTCCTATAGGGCCTAAGGACCATAGTTTGGACCCGGCTCTACAGGATACAAAGCAGGAAACATTACACACAAACAATAATAATAATACTTTAATCGTACAACACCTTCCTCGGTCGTCCAGGACTTCCAACATCGCGGCTGATCGATGAAGATCGTTTCGATCTCAAACTTGCCTTATCCCACGTTGTGATTTGTTTGATCATAAGGAGGCCAAGATCGAATTATCGCAGGTATCTTCATGTTGGGCTGGTCTAAGAAGGGCGAAGATGTACAGGGAAAAATAATACTCGAATAAATTGAACAAAAGTAAATACTAATATTTATATCAGTCTTCTGTACAATAATTGGTTTATATCAGAGTTCGCGTGCAATTAATTATCAGCCCAACCAGCGTCTAAATCTATCCGAAAATCTTATCGGCATTCAATAACCCATTCAGGTGTTGATATGCCGTAAAACAAAATAAACCAAACCAATCTTAACACTAATCCTAAAGATGGATTTGTACAACGGAATGAGAAGATCCACCTCTGTTGACTAAAGAATGTATTCATTTCGAAATAGTCTGAGTGTTCCTTAATAGGCAAACACCTGAAGAATGCCGGTGGATACAACGACCGAAACGTCGCTATAATATTGTTGTTGACTTGGCAAAAATCTAGTTTGCCGCTTTGGTGAAGTTTCGGCACAAGGCTTTCGTCGGCAAATAATCACGTCGGTCTCTCTTCTGCCTCTGGTTTTGTCTCCGTCTCTTCTGCCTCTCTTCTCTCTTCTACTCAATTCTCTACGCGCATTTGTGCTTATGTACATTTGCCCAAACTGGCATGGGGGTATGGGGAGCTAAGAGCATTTTGGTGAATCCCCTCCGGCTTACGTCCTGATTTTGGGGAATTCCCTCTGTCCACCCTCACTTTTATTATCCTTTCTCACCGACCTCTTCAGTGAGAGTGGGTGGTTCCTCCCTCCTACTTGATGTATTATCCACGTCTGCTACCGCGACCATTTTCCCTCCAGGAAAACTCAGTTCCAAATTCAGTTCATTACAAAAATTTACTTTTCCGCTTCCCAGCCTGCATTTGCAGCTGTGTGACAATCATCAGTGCCCACTAAGTCTAGATCATTGTTCCACTGTTCAAACTACTTGACATACAATTCAAGTCGTTTATGTGTGAATTAAATCCTCAATTCTTCCCACGAGTCTCATCATATTGCATTTTCAATTGATGAGAAAACTTTCTTAGGTTTCATTTTACCGCGGTAACAATAAATAGCATCAACAAACAAATAATATATACGTTTTGTAGATGCTGTAGCAAACCAAAACAGAACCCAAGAACCAACTGTTGTAGCAAAAATGATGTAAAAGAAAGCCAAGGAAAATGCTCTTGAACAGATGAAACAACGCTGCCAAGACAAATCTCTGCATGGCTAATATCGAGAACCTGCGATGTTGTTAATGTCAACACTCATCTGGGTTAAAGGCTGAAACGGAATGTTTTATTCTTGCAGTGCAAGACCAAAGTCTTTTCACTAGGAACTTTCGGGCAAATATACATAATTGTATCGATCCAAAATGCAGGTTCTGTGACAAATATCAGGAAACCATAGACCATTTAATCTCAGGATAATACTTGCGCCAAATGAATATAAAAGTCGTCACGATGCAGTGTGTCAATACTTACACTTGACTATGTACAAACATTTTGGGAAGATGTTAACAAACACAGATATGAACATCACCCGTTTTAATTTTCAAACCACGGCCAAGATATTGTGTCCATGTTCATAGTTGATATTATTATTCACTTAGGTCTCATTTTGATGCCCATGAAGTCCTACTGGACATACTTGTTGACAGCATAGTATATAATATGCTAATATAATAGCCTCATCTACATGCAAAAAGACTAAAAATAATGGAAAAAAAAACAACACTCGATAATATGAAACTATGAACATGGACACAATATCTTGACCGTGTTTGAAAAATGAAAACATTATATAGATACATACATACAACAAACTATTTCCTGTTAACAGTTAATATATTTGACATTTGAAAATTGCTACATGTATAGCCGAAAGCGCTCGGACTAAAAGAACATTTGGACATTTTTATATAATTTATGATCTGAAAAGAAAAAAAAAATATTAGAACACACGAGAAATTATATAAAAAACTAAACCAAAGCACCTTGTCTGTCGTATTGAATGAAATGTGTGTGTGTGTGTGTGTGTGTATATATATATATATATATATATATATATATATATATATATATATATATATATATATATTTGTTTTTTTCTCATTATATATATATATATATATATATATATATATATATATCAGTTTTGCTTAAATAATTCAGTTTCACGATCAAGTCCTTTGATGAGTGGATGCAAGGAAACATTTAATTTTCTTTTGCAATATTTACAGTCACGCAGTTGTCTTCATTTGGGTTGTTACTGTTACTACGATTCAGCCGATATATTCTCTGGCCTTCTTCCGGTGTCTTTCGATCGATTTAACCATCAAAGTATTCTGAAATGAACCATTTATTTAGATTAGCGAATAGTATTAAAATAGAACACGACGAGATATCCTTAACCCTAAAACTATCATACATCCGGCAGCGTGAGATTGGAGGATTTCAGGAGGGTGGAGCCATCTCTTCATTTCTATTGTTCCTAGGTTCACTTTGACCCGGGGTGGTAGCACCTGTTAGGAGTCCCGGCTATAGGCAAACAGTGAACCCTCAAACTGAGGTTCAAACACTATGAAAGTATAAAAATAGATGTTTATAGTAAAAATACCAGCAATAGAGTTATTTTTTTTTAAATTACCAGCAATATATTTAACTCCAGAGAAAAACCCTCTTTCCAAAATGATGTTAATGGAACCTGATCATCTTTAAAATGATTTCTTACAAAGAAGATATATTGTATTCATACGTACCTATTCAAAAATCTTGTCGGTATTAAATAACTCATTGAGGTGTCGATATGCCGTAAAACAAAATAAACAAAATCAAACCATTTTATATGCATATCTTGTTTGGCCTCGGTAGTTAGTGCGCCACCAGACTAGCTCGTTATCCATTACCCCACCCGAGAATTTCCTACTTAAATTCTCATTCATTTTGCTTCCCCTAACATTAAAAAATTCTTCGTCACCTTAGATTATTTTGGATCCATTCTTGGCCATTTTTTTGTATTAATGGAAACAGGAGATACCAAGTTTGGCTCCTTAAATAGGATAATATGGAAAAACAATGTCTTGTATCTTCGCATCGAGTTCACTGAATAGCGATTAAATCAAATAAACCCAAACCCTGATCTACCAACTGATTCCTTACAAAGAATATATATTCTATTCATACAAACCTATCCGAAAATCTTTCCACCATTAAATGACCCATTGAGGTGTTGTTATATCGTAAAACAAAATAAACCCAAACTCTGGTCTACAAACTGATTCCTTACAAAGAATACATATTACATTCGTACAAATCTATCCGAAAATCTTATCGGCATTCAATAACCCATTCAGGTGTTGATATGCCGTCAAACAAAATAGACCAAACCAAACCTAACACTAATCCTAAAGATGGATTTCTACAACGGAATGAGAAGATCCTCCCCTGTTGACTAAAGAATGTGTTCATTTCGAAATAGTCTGAGTGTTCCTTAATAGGCAAACACCTGAAGAATGCCGGTTGGTACAACGACCGAAACGTCGCTATAATAACAAAAAAGATGCGGACATTAATCCGTCGGCGTGGAAAGTCATGATCACAAATTGCGTGTAGATTGTTGAGTTGAGCTGAACCTTTTCTTTACCATTATTTTCTTACCGTATTCATATCTTTAAAGAGATGCCTTGTTCGATGCTGCCGGTCTTGGAGACTGACGGGAAAATGCAGATTCCTCAGAGTATGGCTATAGCCAGATTTCTCGCCAGAGAATTCGGTAAGAGAATTACAGAATTTTTTTTTTCAGTAAGCTGCTAGAAAAACTGGTTCGCTGTTTCGTGCTAGACAATTTTGCTCTCTAGAATCTGTCTTACATATGTATAGATTAATAGGTTTTTATATCTTCATACAAGCTCTGCGTATTCCTATATCAACGGAAGGGATTTCTTAAACTGTTTATATAAAATAGTTCAATCGACTTCTTTAATATTTTAATATTTGGAAATCATCTTCGAATACGTTTTCAAAACATCGCCCACGTGACGACGACGTGATCATATTTAAACGGAACGCTGATCTCATATAAAAATTTCACTTATCTGTTTGGATTAGTTGTGCTCTTATGTCCATCGTCTTTTCATGTTAAATTTTATATGTTCTAATGTTAATTATGTTTAATGAAAATGTCCTGAAGATGGTCTAAAATAGACCGAAACGTCCGACGTTGACTTTATATTAACATTAATACAGCATAATTGTATATTAAGATTTTTGTTTGTTTTTTCTGTATATTTTTCTTCATATATATATATATCTAAACATCATTATTGTTCGACAAATTGGTAGAGTGAGGGAAAATCACAGAGGGATTGACGGAGACAAATCTTCTGTGGACCTCTAGCCAGGCTCTGTACAGATCAAGAATCGGACCGGTTATATTACATTTGGACACCTACGCAACTTCACGTGGCTATGCCTTCTTCCGTTATGTCGTCTACGCAACTTCATGTGGACACGTCTTTTCCGGCATGCGCTCAGACAAACACACATTTCCTTCCATTGATGTCACTTGTGCGCCGTGTTTATTTTCGCATATAGGATGCAATTTCCTGTTTATACTATCACCAGCTCTGATTACCGTTTATACGCCGATGCAGCGGAAGTAAGGCCAAAGATCTTTCCTGAACCAATATCCAACAAATGTAACCCGCTGTAAACAATAACTGTTCTATCATCTGGCTTGGATAAGGTGATATGTTATTATTTTTTAATTTTTGCAGGTTTTCATGGCAAAACCAACCTTGAAATGGCAAAAGTCGATTACATTTGTGATTGCTTTTACGACCTTTTTCATGATTTTATGAGGATGTATCACGAAAAGAGCGACAAGATCCGAGTAAGTAAGACCAATAATAATAAATATTTTCCCATTGATTCGAATGGAATGTTTTACTTGAACAATCACGGAATTTGAATAGTCTACGTAATGTCCATTTCGCACTCCCCACCCGTGGAATACTTTCCCCGCTTCTTGCTTTCCAATTATTTTTGATCTTCCTAAATGTAAATGCATTATCAATCGCCGCTTTTCTGTTCTTTTTATAGTCTTTTCGCCTCAGTAAATGTATATCACTTTCATTCCCTGTCAGAAACCCTTTACGTCTCAATTGCTTTATCGCCTTGCTTGTGGTGAAATGCTAAAAAAAAGGACTATAATTCAAGTTGTTTTTACGAGCGCATGACCACGGGGATATTGAATGATTGGCTAATACTATAATAATTGTCGAGACGTCAGAAGGTTGATTGAAAGATTTATAAATCTTTGAGCTGACCGTCGATAAGCATTATTTAATGATTATTATTGCTGTCATCTAAAATACGAGGTCTGTCTGAACAGTAACAGGACTGTGAACTGTGGGGTCCACAGGGCCAGACTATAAAGCCTACAAAGAGATCCCGTGACTTTTCCTTTACTGAAGAAGAGACGAGAGTAGTGGCAGAACAAATCGTGTCTGCTTTTTCGCAACTATGCATAAGCTAACAACGCCCTGGGCATCCGGCAGTTCTTGGCCCAGAAGAACATCGCCGACCCAAATAATCTGTCTATGCTCTTGCGCCATGTGATTTTTTTTCTTTTCCCCGGGATCCAGGAGATCATTAGGGAGACGAAAACATGGACCATCGACCGGGACGTCTAACAAGAATCATTCCAGAAGTGCATAGAAGCGTGGAACAAAAGGTTGGAAAAGTTAATTAGACTCCCTAGGGGATTACGATTTGTTGTTTGCAATTGAAATAAATTGTTTGTCACGCCAGTCCCGTTGATCGTCAGACAGACAACGTACTTTATATTATAGAATTTTGTTTATATTAATTGCATGTAATAATAGCTATCTTAATTTTTGTTTTCTTTTAAAAACATCTAGATATAAACATTTACATAAACCTAAACTACCCTATAGAAGATAACACATAGAAATTAACCTTACAAAAAACAAAAAGACTAACTTGATAATGGTTAGAGAACTAGCCGATAATGGTTAGAGAACTAGCCGAAAAAAAGGTTAAATGCTGCCCAAATAATATGCATATATATATACATATATATATATATATATATATATATATATATATATATATATATATATATATATATATATATTAGGTTGGTGCAAAAATAATGACATAATAATGTCGTTTTTTGAGGTTAAATAATACGTCACAAAACGACATTGTTACGTCATTATTTTTGCACCAACCTATATATATATATATATATATATATATATATATATATATATATATATATATATATATGCAGCAATCCTTCGTTTATGCATATTTCATTAAAACGACAGACAAGTTACTACAGGTTAAGCTTTAATTTAATTTAATTTTTTTTTCTTGTGTTCTAACAAGAGCTTTCTTTTCTGGACAAAGGGTGTGTAAGAACTGTCCAAATGTTTTATATTTCTGAGCGCTTTCGGCTATACCTTTAGCCATTATCAAGGATGATTCGATTTTTCAGTTTAATTGAGTGTGTGCGTTCTGTGTATATCTTAGTGTGTCGTAGGGATGTTTTTAATTTCCGAATACGGTTAGCACATTGTGGCTTTGTTCGTAGTTAATATTGTTAAGAATTTGCCTTTTCTTTTTTATTGTTAAAGCTTCCATTATTTTTAGTCTTTTTTACAGGTGGATGCAGTTAATATATTTGTGTTTTCTTCTAGTTAGTTCCATTAGAAACATACTAGTCACAAGAAAAAATTAAATAAAAAGCTTAACCGCAGTACCTCGTCTGTCGTTTTTAATGAAACATGCATAAACGAAGGATTGCTGCCTAAATATACAACTATTATATATATATATATATATATATATATATATATATATATATATTGTATGTATTTAGGCAGCAATTTTTCATTGATGAATGTTTCATTAAATAATATAGACAAGTTTTGTCAATTTATTTTAAGTAATTTCCATTCCTATTGTCTGATAAGCTTAGTAACATTATCATTGAAAGACGAAAGGAAATCACCATATTGATACACGTTTAAATCCAATCTAAGCTTTCGGCTTACATAAGCCATTATCAAAGATGACAATTACTTGATAGGTAAAAATTACTATTATTTTTAATTTTTTAAGTCTGATTTGTTATTATTTTAAAGCTGGTAATTTGCTTGTTTTTGATGACCGTACATATGTAAATGGTAGAAATTGCAGTTCGTAATCCTTATTATTTTTTATATGTTACGTAACATTTAACTTAAAAGAGGGCTCAATACAGAGTAGAGCTAAATATTATTTAGTTTAGGATATTAAAACATGTTAAAAAACGCTACATATGTAATTGTGTATTTGGGCAGCAATCCTTAAAAGTGACTGACATGCTTCTGCGGCATTTTTTGTTATTTTTATTTAATTATTGTTTTGTGCTGATAAAATTTTCTGGACGTAAATTCTGTAAAATCTTCCAAGTGATTAGTATATATATATATATATATATATATATATATATATATATATATATATATATATATCGAGACTGGGAATGTGACAAAATGTGACAGCACTAATCCATTTTCGGCCTGATCTGGCTCTTATATTGCTAGCGGATAGTATGATGGAGCAGAAGAGGAAGCCGACCATTTTAACTGCATCATTTAGCGATAGCTCTTATGTACGAGTTCCACTTGAGGTCAGGTGTGAGTTTAAGGCGCAATAGTATCTCAGGGCGCCCTGCCTCCTCGTGGGGTGATCCGTTCATCGTTACTGCCGGTAGTTCGCAGTCTGGTCAGCGTTGATGGAATTGAACTAGTTTGGTTTTCAAGGCGCTGAATGTAACCAGCCAATTCCCCCCCCCCATAGGGAAGTCAGTGCGAGATCGGAAAAGAAGATAGTAAATTTAATCCAAATGAAAAGACAATACACGATTATTTCCCTTCCATTGTTCACAGCGAGTTTAAAGTTTGTACAGCTCTTTGGCTTGTTTTAGAAGTTTGGGACAATTAGGCAGTGTCGGAAAACTAAAGAATTATCTTCAAGCACCTAGACCCCTCTATTTATCTCTCTCTCTCTCTCTCTCTCTCTATATATATATATATATATATATATATATATATATATATATATATGTGCACAGGCACTCACACACACATATACATACATATATATTACATATATATATATATATATATATATATATATATATACACGTTTCATTAAATAATATAGATAAGTGTTGTCTATTTATTTTATGTAAATTTTTTCGTAACGTCTGATAAGTTTAATAACATTATCGTTGAACGAAAAAAAAAATTCACAATATTGATCCATATTTTTTTAATATAATCTAAGCTTTCAGCTTACTTAATCCATTATCAAAGATGTCAATTACAACCTATTAAGCATTATACGGACACGACAGTGATGATAGTCTGTCATTGTTTACATAGATGATTTCTAAGCAACGATAAACACGCGTATATAAGACGCTAGAAAAAAAAATCGCACCGCATCTCATGACGTCACATATGACCACACGAGAGTGAATTGAGAATATGGGAAGCCGTTGGTATAAACCAATGGCTTCTGTTATAATTATAGACATTTAAGAATATTTGTAGAGATGCCATAATTGATTTTGTTTTAGGTCGGGTTTATATATATATATATATATATATATATATATATATATATATATATAATTGCGTATTTGTGCAGGAATTCCTCTTTTAGTTTTATTGAAAACGGCTAACAAAGTACTGCGGTTAATATTTTTTTTTATTTAATTCTTCTTGTGTGCTTATAATTTTCTTCTTTTCTGGCCATAAATTATGTAGAAACTCTCCAAATGTTTTTTGTGTCCGTTCGAATTCGGCCATAATTTAAGCCATTATTAGGATGATTTTATTTTTACTTTTAACTAAATTTATAGATTGTTTTATGTATGCATTTATGCATTAATAAACAAGAAAAAACTAACACTCCATAATATCAACTATGAACACGGCCAAAATATGCTGGCCGTGTTTCGAAAATAAAAGATTCCTCTAGATAAATACATTAAATAATCCATACATTCAATTAAAAGTAAAAAAATAAAAACATCCTTGTTATTGGCTAAAAGTATAGACGAAATCGCTTAGACCTACAAAGCATTATATATACTTGGCGGCGGTGTTTGACCTTTCATTTGAAAACAAAACTAAGGTGTACAGTATATAAAGTACGATACATTAGCGCTGTGAGAAATCTATTATTTTTTCTTATTGATTAATGTATCTATATTAAGTATATATTTATTTATGTCATATATACATGTTTACAGTATTTACATTATAATATGGTAGTTATAGTGGTAGTTTTATAACTCAAAATGAATCCCTCTCCATCTACGAACAATTTAAGGGACCATGCATTCCCTATTAATCCATTGATGGGAGGTTTGTCTGTATATATCTATTACCAACGCCTTTCGTCCTCTGATAGTACATATTATTATAATGTAAGGATTTTCTTTTATGAACAGAAGCAAAAATATTGTTAGGTTTTCATTTTTTAACTATGAGAAAGCACAAAAATATTTTCAAGATGGCCATAAAATGTTTTTAAATTTAAAAAATAAAAGACAACTATTACGTGATAACTTTCTATTATTTTAAACACATGAATAGTTCATCAGATTAAAAATTAAAATAATAAATATTAAAATATAAAGAAATGAGAAAATTTAATAACATCGTTCACTCAATTTTGCTTATTAAATTATGTCACTTTTCATCCACCATAGTTTACCTTGACTTTTACCCCATACTTTTAACATTTTCAGCGTTCTCAAATTCAAAATTGTTGTAAACCTAAGTTATTACTTGAATAATTCGATGTTATGTTACAAAGAGAATCGATATTATGTTACAATAAGAATCGATATTATGTTACAATATGAATCGATGTTAATATAAGAATCGATATTATGTTACAATATGAATCGATATTATGTTACAATAAGAATCGATATTATGTTACAATATGAATCGATTTTATGTTACATTATCAATCGATTTTATGTTACAATATGAATCGATATTATGTTACAATATGAATTGATATTATGTTACAAGAATCGATATTATGTTACAATAAGAATCGATATTATGCTACAATAAGAATCAATTTTACGTTACAATATGAATCGATATTATGTTACAAGAATCGATATTATGTTACAATAAGAATCGATATTATGCTACAATAAGAATCAATTTTACGTTACAATATGAATCGATATTATGTTACAAGAATCGATATTATGTTACAATAAGAATCGATATTATGTCACAATAAGTATCGATGTTATGTTACAATAAGAATCGATATTATGTTACAATATGAATCGATGTTATGTTACAATAAGTATCCATGTTATGTTCCAGCATGAATTGATGTTACATTACAATATGAATCGATGTTATGTTACAATATGAATCAATGTTATTTTACAATATGAATCAATGTTTTTACATTTGACTTCATACAATCCACCAGAAGCCGAAATGATTCCTGAATTTTTAAATGCACATACACTGTGTGTGCGTGTGTGTATGTCTCCGTGTGTGTGCGTGTGTGTGTGTCTCCGTGTGTGTGTGTGTGTGTCTCCGTGTGTGTGTCTCCGTGTGTGTGTCTGTGTGTGTGTGTGTATGCGTGTGTTCTGATTACCTTATTTGTATTTACATTTTTCTATTCACAGAATGAATTGCATCATGGTTTTGTGAAGACATGTCTTCGAGTTATTCCTTTTATGGAAAAAACCCTGACTCTTCAAAATAAAGGCACCCAATTCTTCATGGGTAACGAGGTATGTTTCAACGATGGCATCTGAAAACACGCACTAATACAAACAAGATCAAATTATATTCTCTCTTACACTCGCTCTCTGTCTCTCTCTTATATATATATATATATATATATATATATATATATATATATATATAAGTCCTCCACGTTACAAAGCAAATCATTTTGAAATCATTTTTGATTTGCTTTGTAACGTGGAGGACTTCAAGTTTGTATGAAGATATAAGAACCTATTGATCTCTACGTATTCCTATATATATCAACGGAAGGATTTCTTGAACTGTTTATATAAAATAGTTCAATCGACTTTTTTAATATTTTAATATTTGGAAATCATCTTCGAATACGTTTTCACAACAGCGCCCACGTGACGACGACGTGATCATATTTAAACGGAACGCTGATCTTATATAAAAAGTTCAGTTATCTGCTTGGATTAGTTGTGCTCTTATGTCCATCGTCCTTTCGTGTTGAATTTTTATATGTTCTAATGTTAATTATGTTTAAATGAAAAGGTCCTGAAGATGGTCTTAAATAGACCGAAACGTCCGACGTTGACTTTATATTAACATTAATACAGCATAATTGCATATTGTCATTTTTTTGTTTTTTTTTTCTGTATATTTTTCTTCATACTGTCGGATCTAAATCCATATATTTGCTTACACACACACACACACACACACATATATATATATATATATTGACTTTGCTTCCTAAGTTCGAGAATGATTTCACATACTTCAGGTTGTTGTTGCCAACAGTAATAGGAACAATGTAAGTGTAAGCCTTGGTTGATGGACAACTTCATTTTTCTTTGTACTTATTGTTAATCCCTAAATGCTTTGCAAACGATAGAATATGATTCTCGTACTTAGGAAGCAAAGTCATTTCAAGTGCCTCTTTGGATGACGAGATAGTTAACCGAATATCAAAGGCAACCAATGCCTTTGGGAAGCTTAAACATTGCCTATGGGTTGTTCATCGGATTTCAGTGAAAATCAGTGTCTATCGAGCAGTTATTCTCTCCACACTTCTTTATTGGTCAGAATCATGGAGACTATACATGACGAACATCAATCAACTTCATGCTTTTCATAAACACTGTCTTCGTTCAATATGCAGTTATACACGTCAGAACAAAATCTCTAACCCTGATCTTTTCATCAAATGTGGCATCAGTGGTATTGAATCCTTTCTGATGCAATCACAGTCAAGATGGGCTGGTCATGTCATCAGAATGAGTGATGATCGGATGCCGAAAATCATGTATAGCCAACTTTTCATGGTAAGTGTAATGTAGGCCATCCTTGGTTACACTTCAAGGATAAACTAAAAGACAATTAATTTGCTGCAAACATACCTCAGTTATCTCACTACTACACACGTTAAACGTTGAAGACAGACTAGCCATAGAAGAGTTCGAACTTGCTGTTGAAAACCGAACAAACTGGAGAAACATCTGCCATCGAGGTCTAACTAACTTTGAAAGGAATCATCTTAACCATCTGAGAGAATTAAGAATTAACACTAAATCTCGGGTTAATACATCAGCCCATATGACAGTCAACCCTTTGTCATGTCCCTTGTGCGGACTTGTTTGCAAATCCCGTGCAGGGTTATTGTCTCATACGAAACATAAACATAAAAACTGAACTGAAAGACACCTATACGTCGAAAACAACGAGAGAGTCCGTCATATCCTATCATATATTGACTGTGATCTGGAGAGGTTGACTTCCGCGATAATCACACATGAGGACTGTCGTTCGGAGTTTCCGTGGCAAGTCTTTTGAACCGTTACTTTTTTTATCGATCTAAAAAATGTAGATGGTCCGACACAAGCCTTGACCACTTGAAACAAATCATTGTGTTGGTTTTCTAACAGCTACATCTAATTAGTTCCACACATATCCGGCTACTGCAAAAAAAACTCTACGAAACAAAATCAAATTCATCTTGGCACTTCGAAGTTCCAGAACAACAACTCAGCACGAGAAAGAAAAACAGCTCTGGTCGCATTGGACCTAAAGAAGTACAACATTGATATAGCTGCACTGAGAAGTAAACATCAGTCGACTACATGAAACGAGAAAGCAAAATAAGACATGTAAAAGTGTTCCTGCTGCACTTGGATACAATACATTCTTCTGTGCTGTTTGTGGTCTTTTTGCAATTCTCGGGCCGGTCTCAAAAATCATGCAGATAATTAGTTCGTTGGATATGTCTCGGTGGGAGAATCCATATTGTTAACATAACGATATATAAATTTTTATATCCAGAAGAATATTGGGTAAAAATTGGCTGTTTCATGTTAGACGCAATCGTCAGGCCACGTGTGTTGCGTTTTGGGTTTTCCTCGAGTATTTATATATACGGCTCAGCGGTGCATTGTGGATAGTACATTCTAACGATTATTTTGGAGGGAGTGGTATGTTTATTTATTCGGGTTAATTTATTTTACTGCTTTTTATTTCTTTATTTTGTTTTATATATTTATATATTCTTTTCGGTTTTCGATATTTTAGTAACGTAATAAAAAAATTTCAGATTAGTTCAGATCGTTTATTTAATAGTTTGTTTTGGTAAAGGTAATTAAAGCTATTTTTTCGTCCAATTTTTTGATTAATTGCTGTAGTCTATTCTAACTGTTATTTTGGCTGGGGGCAGTTTTTTTTTTAATTTGATTATTATTTTATTTATTTATTTGGTTTGATTATTTTTATTTATTTTTGAATTTTTTTTTTATTTTTTATTTATTGTAACGGATATTTTAGCCGGAGCAGTTTGTTAATTTGCTTATTTGTTTGGATTAATTTATTTTACTTGTTTCTTCTTAGTTTTTATTCTGTATATTTGTATTTATTCTTTTCGATTTTTACTACTTTACTTAGTAGTAAAAAGTTTTTGATCATTTATATAGCAGTTACGGCTTGAAATTTTTGGAATGGGTGTTGTACTCTATTCTAACGGTTATTTTGGCGGGAGTGGTTTGTTAATTTGTTTATATTTACTTACTTTATTTATTTGGATTGACCATTTTTACTTCTTTTTTCGTATTTATTTTTATTTATTCTTTTTCGTCTATTCTAACGGGACTGGTTTGTTAATTTGTTTATTTTTTGCTTGGGTTAATTTATTTTAATTGTTTTTTTTTATTATTCGTTTCAGTTTTCGATTTTTAAGTAACGTAGTAAAATTTTTTTCATGTCTGCATAACCGTCAGAATAGACTACCCACAATGCATCACTGACCCTCATATATAGATAGTGGAGAATAAACCCAACACGCGTGACCTGACGATTGAGCCTAGCATGAAACAAGCTGTTGCCTCTGAGTGTTGATTTCAATGTTCACTTTTACATTTACATACGGTCTATCTCTGATATTTAGCACTTTATCCTATAAATATAGTACACCTTAAAACTATACGTATATTAGATAGATAGATAGATAGATAGATAGATAGATTTGAATATGTTAAAATATAGATAGAACATATGAACCTACTGATATATATATATATATATATATATATATATATATATATATATATATATATATATATATATGTACATTGATAAGTCCAGGAAAAAAAACTTCTTTCCCATTGATGAAATGCTCACCTGTATGAGGTTATTCGTTTAGATCTCATTAATTGTAATTCACACACACACACACACACACACACACACACACACACACACACACACACACACACATATATATATATATATATATATATATTTTTGAAGGTAAAAAATCTAATTACAGAAAGTGTGTAGCTTAATATTACAAGACGTTAAAAGCGAAGGAACCGGTTTCGCTCGCGCTCTTCAGGCCTCTACAGGAGATTTAACTTAAATTAAAAACAATAGAAAATGCGTAATGAGAAGGAGAAGGAAAACAAATTGAAAACAAAGAGGTAGAGACAAATAACAGCGATCCCCAACAAACATTCACGCTGTTTACAGAGGGAAGGTTTGCAGCACCTTGAGATGAAATAACCAGTGCAACTGGGACAGAACAGTGAACCAATCAAAAAATTAGCAGCATATATATATATATATATATATATATATATATATATATATATATATATATATATGGTGCATCAAAATGCTTTGCCAAAATTGGGGCGATTTCCTCACACCAAAACAAGGCATTTTGTTGATACCTGTATCATCTCCGACCTGCCTGTAATAATGAGTTATTTGTGAACAGGTGTACGAGCGGATCTCGCTCTTCATCAATCTTTCGTCTGTGGTGCACGATCCTGTCTCCGGAACATGACAATAAACAGGAGCAATGGATTGATGACTCGGCTGCCTTCGGTCTGGAAACGCACTTTGATACAGCCGGGTAGCGTCGCGTCCACTACCATTCGTGCGACTGTGTGAAAAATATCATATCTGCCTTCTCACGGTGTGAATATAATGCCTTTGATAAACGGAACACTTCTCAGTTATCTCCCTACTACACACGTTAAACGTTGAAGACAGACTAGCTAGAAATGTACACGAATGACAAATGTAGAGATTTTCCAAGCGTAGCTTAGATGTGGCACAAGGCCGAAAGTATGGGGCATCCAGTGAAGATCAAACTCACTACTCAGTCGTAATTGTTCCAGCGAGACAAGCTTGCTAACCATTACACCACGCCGAGGTGCCCCACGAATGACAAATGTAACCTAGTCTTTATGGTAACACAGCGCCATCTTCCGGAAAGTTATTTTAAACTTCATAACGCAAAAATGAAAGATATGTGTTAAGGGACCTTACCCATAATAACATAATGGACTATTCAATACGTAATAAATACTGCGCCTCAAGAGGAAACCGGGAGTTCCCTCTGAAGTCTGGAGTGAAGTCCGTCAGGAGTCTGTCAGTCAGAGTGAATGAGTCAGTCAGTCGAGTCAGAGGCAGTCCGAAACAGAGTCGCGTTCAGACAATTACTACTAAACCTGATTGTTCATACTAACACTTTTCTACATCTCTGTATATATTCCTGTTTGTAATATATCTGTGTTATTCCATATCCGTATTCGAGTTCTTCTTTATTGGTTCTACCTTGGACTATCACACGTGGTACAAGGAACCGGACCATAAAAATATGTTTATATCGACTTTTGTCCTTGTTTTGGTGTGGAGAACACGTACCTAAAGTTTTTAAAAGTATTCTGATACAAGCAGGATATATACAAGTTTTTTTTACTCACAAGGTACAAAGATTAAGATCTATTATTTAGTTTTACTTGTCTTCGTACTAGTGTTTCTATTTCTGGACACAAAGTGTGGAAAACCTGTCCAAAGTTACTGCCTATCCGAACGATTTCGGCTATTCTTTTAGCCATTACCAAGCACACACAAAGGAATGGAAGACTAGCATGGATTCTTGAACAGAAACCATACCAAATGACCTGTGATCGGACAGATACTACACTTTGATTGTAGATAGAATAACGTAAAGCCTGTACACCCTTGTGCAAGTTAATTGAAACAACCTCTTTAGTTTCCTTTCTTTCAGCGTACCGTCAGCTTTAGACCCACTGAAGTAATAGGGCATAATCGATTTGTGTTATTCCATCAGTTTAGGTCATTTATAGTGGCTTGCAGTAAGATAAATCTATTTTCGGCGTGTATGATGAAATTCGTTAGGTCTTGAAATGTATTGCACCATCCGTGACTGCATCAGATTTTTATCACGCCCAGACACTATTGTCTCGACTGTCGATTAGTTGTCCTACGCCCATTGTCCGCAATAGACGTTACTCCAAGGACGCGCACAAAAATCGTAACGCTGCACGAACACACTGGCAAGCCTTAGCAAATTAAAGTACTATAGACTGGCTTGCAATCTCTTCTGATACTACACTCTGATCCTAGAAAGAATAGCTTACCAAATTCTTGCATTTATTACTGAGACGTGCCCGGTCTCGAGTAACAGCTGCCGGCCTCAGAACTCCCTTCATTTCACTAAAGTGTGGGGCATCGGTTGTTATGCAGTAACAACCGCAAACGACGGTTGCTGGAGCTGGACTATTTTTGAAACTGTCGTACACAGGATCCCCACATTAAACTGAGCTTGTGCCACACCCTGCCAGCGTGGACCGACAAGAAAATTGCAACAATTGTTTCCCGGGGTAGGTTCAAATAATTTTAAGCCCAAGCCTTAAGGAACCTTTCCCGCAAAGAGTACCTCCCCTTCGGGAGTGTCTGGATTTAATGCGGTCCACAGAAGGGAAAACCCTAAGGGGGCTTGTGCAATTTTCCCACGGTATCGCCGTTAAACTTTAAACTGACCGTGTATGATATTAGTTAGCGACTTGAGCGCACTGAACAATATCCGCTTCTCGCCCTTCTGGCTGTGATCAAAGTGTAGTATCTGTTTTCAACACCGTAATATGATTTTCTCTCTCCACTTCGATCTTGCGTTTTCTTTCATTTGGCTTACTGAAACCAAGTAGCGTCTTTTCCACTCTTCTCACGCAATAGTCTATTATTTATGTGGTATTGGCAGAGCATAACGGTCGTGCGAACTGACGAAGGAAAGGACAATCACACTTATTATAATAAAATGATAACATGATTTTTTTTTCCGTCTTTTTCAGGTGAAGATCTGCGATATGATGTGCTACTGTGCCCTGGAAAACCCACTCAAGGAAAATCCAAATCTCCTGAACGAGTTTCCAAAACTGAAAGCACTTATGGCCCGGGTTGCATCACACCCGAAAATTGCAGCCTACTTCAGCAAACGCTTGAAAACTGACTTCTAGTTAACCGATCGTCTTCGTTAGCTGTGACCGACGAGAAGAGGACACACGGAAAATTAGAATTCTGAAACGAAAAAGAATTTCTTGAAGAAAGATTAAAATGAATTAAAGGCTTGACATGAAAAAACCACTTTTGTTTTCCATTTCCCCTTAGACTGTTAGCGAGACATACGTTAACCTCCAAGATAGGACATCTAACGTAGACCTGTTTAACAAGTGTAATATTGGAGGAATCGAGACTCTTCTCATACAGTCTCAGTTACTGTGGACTGGTCATGTCTTGAGAATGTCTGATGACAGGATACCCAAGATCCTAATGTACAGCCAGTTAGATCAGGGCTACAGGATTGTAGGACGCCCATGGCTAAGATACAAAGCCTAGCTGAATAGCAACTTTTCAGCTGTCAATATACCACATAACACCCTTGAGCGCTTAGCCTTGGAGCGGGTAGAATGGAGATCAACGTGTTTCAGCAGTTTTCAATCTGCTAGTCTGAATCGTCTTCAAGAAGCAAGATCTAAAAGGTCAGCCAATCTAACAGTGATCTCATCCCACAATCCTCACTCTTACTCCATATGCGGCCTCATTTGTAAATCACTAGCGGGTCTTAAGCGTCACTTAAGATTATCGCACAGAATTTCATAACTGAATCAATTGTACGGAAGAGTCCATTATTACATTAATCGAAATTGCCGTGCTATTATTTTCGACTAACATGGATGCCTTTAGTCTTTGCTTTTTTACTGATTTTTTCCATGATATCGGTTTGTTCAAATATATTTTTTTACAAATTGTATTATCCGTTTTTTTTTTCACACTGCCAGATTATAGGTATTAATATATATATATATATATATATATATATATATATATATATTTATTAAAGACATTTTTATTTATGTTTAACGTTGTTATTTTATAGATACAAGTATTTAAGCAAATGCTCTGTTTAAGATAAACAGTATTAAATATTAATAAAATAAGTATTGCTTAAATACTTGTATCTATAAAATAACAACGTTAAACATAAATAAAAATGTCTTTAATAAATAAATTGTCGGACC
>CAHIKZ030000641.1:55000-85000 GCA_903632075.3 Acanthosepion pharaonis
CACATGGACAAATCAGGGGACCAAGGAAGTCAAAGAGTGTCAGCAAACCTGTAAATGAGGCGGTCACCGAAAAGAGTGCTAAGAAGGTCCATTGATTGTCTGACTCTGTGGGCGGTCGCTCCATCCTGCTGAAACCACACACGTCGGATAGAAACACGCTTTCGGCGTTATTTAGGGCAAAAAAAGTTGTTTATCATCGCGATGTAAGGCCCTGGTTTCACAGTAATATTTCCATTACTATCTTCAAAAAAGTAAGGACCAATGATACAAAATTTCCAACCGTACCCTAAACTATCCCTTTTGGGCTGAGGAATGGTCTTTCATGCCGTTCTCTTGGATTTTTAAGAGCCCAATACCGAGAGTTGAGATGAAAATGAGATCCACTAAAATAATGTTGTCATTTGCCTCAAAAACTGATTCAATCTGACGTATTGAACTCACAACTCTTTGGATCCTCTCACTGGATCTCACTAACGCCTTTATCCACTGTGCCATGTGTTCTTAAGGACAGCTGTGTATGAATCTCTAGGACTTATAAACTTAATGTCAGTATATGTGAGTTCAATACATAGTTAAGGCAGTGGAGATCTTCGTGAGAGGAATTAACATGAGATAACTGATAACTGACATCCATTAGACATAGCATGTGGAACTAGAACAGTCTACCCCAGTGAGCGAAAGAAACGGTTCAGTTCGACATTCCAACCACCTGAAGAAGGCTGAAGCATACAACGGCCGAAATGATGTGATAAATATGGCGACAAAAATGAGGACAATAGTCCGAATAATATTATAGCTATCAGGGAAGCAAGTAAAAGGACTCCACAGACAGGAAGTGCGAGACATAAAGCTCTTGGAGTAGAAGATATGGCTACATTTAACCGTTTCGATAGTGAAAGGGTGGGACTGAGATGCCAATCTTGTGGTACGTTTAAATTCATGCAGTTTGGGAACCAACGAAAGTAGCTCGTCGGAGTATTTGCGTGAAAATACTTCTAGAAAATACAGTGGAAGGCTACGGCATGTCTACGTGAAAGTGACTGTAGACGAGATGCTAGATCAGGATCCATCACATTGCTTATCCGTTTCTGCATTCTGTCGAAGACATCGAGACGAACAGCGGGGAATCCAGACCATATATGGCAGCAGTATTCCATGAAAGGACGAATGGTTGATTTATAGATTTGAAGGATGGACTCAGGCGAGAAAAAACTTTTTCGGCGCGGCACAGGGAACCAGATTTACGTGTAGTAGATTAAGATATTGATTCGATGTATTTGTTCCACCTCAGGTCTATGGACAGAGTTAGACCACACCGGCGCAGAGAGGCGATCTTTTGGAGTTGGGTACCATCCATTCTGATGAGAGGCTGGGAAGGTACTCTGTAGTGGGTAAATGAGAGCAGTTTCGTTTTGGAGGCATTAATGTTTACCAGCCATTACCTGCCCAGTCAACCAGAGATTGGAGGTATTTTTCGAGACTAACGGCCAGATTCGATTTTTTCTGCGCTAGCATATTTACTATTGAGCAGGAGTAAATAGTTGTGCTGACTGCGTACCTGCTTACTTGGGAACTGATGACATCAGGAAGATCGTTAATGAAGATCAGAATCAGTGTAGGACCCAGCTCAACAAGATTAAGAATATTAATTCAAACTCCTCTCATATATAGCATTCCATTTCATTGAATCACCATCGGCTTTTCTAAACATGGATTCTACATGCTTGTATGCATGTAAAACTCTCCTCACTCTTAGGTGGGTGTTTATATATCTATAGTCACTCATCAATTTTAAATATTTTTATCCATTTCTTAGAATCTAATGCCCGGATGATGCCAGGTTTTTTAGATGTTAATAAGCACAAAAAAGGAATATAAAACTCAATTTTCAGAATAATGAGTTAAATCAACAAATTTGAGAGGGGTATTATGCAAAGTAGGATAAGTCAGAAATATTCATACAGTATTAAAAATAGAAATAATTGAATAGTTTTCACAATATTAATAGTCAACCGCATGATCACTCATATTTATAACTTGCTGCAATCGTTTTCTAAAGTTTTTGATGAGATTTGAACAAGTCTTTTCTAGGATTTTCTTCCATTCTTCAATGGTAACACATTCTAATTCCTGAAGGTTTTTGGTGACCGACGATTTAGTCGAATTTCAGTTCTTGCCATAGATTTTCAATAGGATTCAAGTCAGGATTCATTTGAAGGCCAAGACAGAACTGTAATATTCTTTTTCTGAAACGACGCAGTCATTGATTTAGACTTATATTTGTGATCATTATCATGCTGGAAATGAAATCGCCGACCTAGATGAAGATTTTGCGCTACAGTTGTAAATTTTCATCCAGAATGTTGATATAGTCTACAGATTTCATTTATCCTTTTATTGCAACTGTTCAGTCGCCCTTGAGCTAAAACAACGCCAACTTATCATCGATCCACATCCATGTCTTTTTTTTTCTTTTTTTTTTTTTCAACTGGGTGTTCTTTAGGAGGAAAACCTCACTTTTCCTGCGCCATTTGTTCTGTACATCATTTTGTTTCATCACTCCATAGAATTTGTATCTATCATCAGTTTTCCCTCCATTTTTGCAAATTCTAGACAAAACTGTGTTGACTATGTTTTCCCATATCGAGTCTTACACTGGGAAAGATCTGAACTTGGTAGCAAGGAGGTGATTCCCCAGGTCAACCCGTCGATTCATCTGTCTTCTCTGTCGCTACACAAAAGTGAAATGTTCATTCTCGCATCAGCCACAGTGAGTCATATAACCATTCCCCAACTTTCAGTCAATGAGAAAGACCGAAGAATGCATCGGCCGAAACATATGAAAACATGAGAATATTAGATACGTGATGATTTACAGTATTTCCCAGTGGTTAAATTTTGCATCCATTTTACGTGTTGCTGAAATATTCGAAAGATCTTAAGTGTCTTAGAGGCTTTATCGCCTTGCTTGGAGTCAAATGCTTAAAAAAATCTATGGAAAGATTTTTAGAGACAGAAGGCAAGGTGGAGTAATGGATAACGACTCGGATTGAGGAATCGGAGAGCCGAGTTCAAATTCCAGTCGAATCCATTACCTTCACTTACGTGCTAATACCTTGGGAAAGGTATGAATCCTCTTCTTCTCCTCGACCACCACAAGCTATAGGTAAATAGCAGGGGTGGCAACAAGTCTAACGCAGAAAGTAATGACAACTTACTGCGGGAAAAAAATCTGCCTGGTCAGTCATGTATCGAAAGATACATGATCGCCTAAGCGTGTATCAAGCATGGGACATAACTGACTGACTGTATGTCGTGGCATCAGAGGTATATATATATATATATATATATATATATATATATATATATATATATGGAGGTATCGTCAAGAAAATTTATTTGTGTCAATGATATATACCTGCCTGAAACTATGAATGTACTGACTGTCAATTTAAATTGTTTAATTAGTAATTGACTGCTTTCTGTTAAAGAAAATGGTGGGGGGTTGTTAACACCAGGGTTGCAGCCTGTGCATAAATTCCTGAAATAAGTTGCCTGTGTTGCTAATTCTGCTCTGAATGACGAAGTCGCCGAAACAGTTAATTTCTTTATAAATAAATATGTGAACGGATGTGAAAAACAATTTTGCCTGCAGACCTTGTGACCAGCGGAAATTTTTTTAATGTAACTATAACAACAAAAACATTTCGATTTCATTTTTGCCTTGAAAAAGTCGAAGATTTTTTTCCAATTGTCATTTATACCATATATATATATATATATATATATATATATATATATATATATTATGTTTATATATATATATATATATATATATTATGTTTATACGGTCTTTTTTAAAATGTCTTAAATACTTGTCGGACTTTGTCCATTTCACAATGTATGACGTCAATTGTTTACATTTGGATACGCATTGAGCGGATATGAATGAATGAGAGAAAATCATAGAGAATTGTGTTTAAAAACAGTAAAATCGACCGTGCTCGTCTGTGGCTCAATCGGTAAAAGCACGTCAGGCTATATGACGGTTCCGTATAGGATACAGGTTCGATTCCCGTTGGAGGACGCATATTTTCTATGAAAATTTCTCGGACATTCAGGCCGGTAAATGTTGTTAATACTGTTTTATCTATAAAAAGAACTAAAAACATTAAAAAAAAATCTCTTAAAATAATTGTCGGACTTTGTCCATTTCATAATGTATGACGTCATTGTTTACATTTGGATACGCATCGAGCAGATATGAATGAATGAGAGAAAATCATGGGGAAAAACAGTAAAATCGACCTTGCTAACCGAACTCTCTTCTGTGGCCCAATTCGTTAAGGCACGTCTGGCTATATGACGGTTCCGTTCGAATCCTGGTGAAAGAAGCATATTTTTATGACAATTTCTCGGACATTCAGGTTGGTAAATGTTGTCAATACTGTTTATTATAAACAGAGCTTTTACTTAAATATTTGTATCTATAAAAAGAATGTATAAACATAAAAATGGACTTAAATAATTGTCGGACTTTGTCCGTTTCATAATGTATGACGTCATATATATAAATATAATATATATATATATATATATATATATATATATATATATATATATATATTAAAGAATATCAAGCAATAATAATAATAAAGGTAATAATTTTTTTTTTCATGAAATCTCTAATAAAATGCCATTCTCAATCTTCAAGAACTGAAACAAACCACAAATAAAACTGAAAAATATTCAGGATTAAAATCAAGAGATATTGATATCTTATTTAGAGAGTAGGAAAAAGACAGAGGATGTTGACCTATTTTGATATACTTACCCCAATATATCATTTGAGGATGTTAGAAGGGCATAAAGTGTAGCTAGTTTTGTTAGTTCCAGTACGCAATCTTCAGGCCATGTGTATTTTGTGGTGGCTCGACTATTTATATATTCTGGTCGTTGTCACTAACACAATAACCATTAGGATAATACAATAAACAGAAAACACCTTGCGACTCATAATACCCCATTGTCCAACATACATAAATATATATATATTACTTCAAATATTACTATAGCTGATAGTACCTATTTGAAATAGAAGCACCATTTTTATTTATTGAACAGTGTATATTAGCCGTTTAATAAGTAAGAAATCTGGAGTTTATTTCAAATACAAAGTATACAGTCATAACGCTTAAAGTAATAAAAAAACGTTGGCGTGAAAATAAATTCATTAATTCTTTTATATATATATATATATATATATATATATATATATATATATATATATATATATATATATATATGTGTGTGTGTGTGTATGTGTGTGTCTGTCTGTGTGAGAGTGAGTTGATTTATTGAATTAATTTGTTTTCTACGGCGTGTCAATTTTTTTAGATTTTTTCAGAGAAATTGTATAAAAAAACTAAATAAAAGCACACTGTGTGTCGTTTCCAATGAAATGTATATATATATATATATATATATGCAGGATAATTAACTCCTATTTTATCTATGAGTGGCTAGTCAGGAGTCCAGAATTAACATCCTGTGACATTTTTTTCTTTGATGTACTTTAAAGGAACATGCCTGCTATAACCAAGACCTTGGAAGAACTTGAACAGCAAATACAAGAAGTTATATCTTCCACACCACAAGAGTTCCTGGTGAAATCACAATTGGATACGCATCGAGTCTGTCTATATATATATATATATATATATATATATATATACTTAATAGAAATCTTATAAGTATAAGAAACTATACTCGCTCGGATAACCTTCGGTATATTGATTTGCAAATAAACAAGCCAACACCAAAAGGGAAAAAAGGTATAAAAAAGAAAGAACCAAGAACCAAGTACGTTAACCGACAATAATCGTCCAGCATATGAGTTCAAGGCCCAAAGAAAAAAAAAACCGATGCGAGTATCCCAAAAAACTTAGGTGAAACCTTGATAAGTTTGTCTAGCTCTCTAGGTTTAACTCTCTCTCTCTCTCTCTCTCTCTATATATATATATATATATATATATATATATATATATATATATATATATATATATATATATATATATATATATATATATATATATATATATATATATATATATATATAAAAGTGAAATAGAAGTCAACACTTAGAGGCGACAGTCTGTTTCATACTAGATAAAATCATCAGGCCACCATATATATATATATATATTATTAAAGACATTTTTATATTTAACGTTCTTTTTTTTTTATAGATACAAGTATTTAAATAAATGCTATAAAAAAAAGTAAATCTATAAAAAAAAAAAAAGAACGTTAAACATACATAAAAATGTCTTTAATAAAATAAATTGTCGGACTTTGTCCATTTCTTATATATATATATATATATATATATATATATATTTTATATATATATATATATATATCGGTATATATATATATATATATATATTCATACAAAAGATTAGTATAGTTAATGACATAAAATGGCGAAATCCTTCGCTAACAAAATTTAAAAGGTGCATTAACCTACAAATCACTCGATGAACATTATGATCCCTGTTTTTTAAAATTATAAGCTGTATAAGGTCTTTCTTTAATATATATATTTTATATATATACACTTTGGGCCAAATTATTTCAAAAACCGTTTAATTAATTCACATTAAATTTTCACACAAGGTTGGCAACACTGACCTGCGCAATCACTGAAATTTTCGTATTGATCTGCCCAATGTAAACAAACTGACGCCATATTTGTTATCAGCACGGTGATTTGACCGTGCCAAATTATTAGAAAGGTTTAGTAAAATTCCCAGAATTGATCAAACAAAACGTTTATTAATGTTGCACGTGAATGTTTATGATCAAAAGAAGCTAATAAATAAGATAATCATACAAATAATAACAAATACAAACATAGGCACAGTTTTAAACAAATTAATAGGGAATGTGCTTTCTCTATTTTGAAATTACTTGAAGAAGTCGACGATTCATAGAATTTGTTAATTGTAGGATGTCATCTGCTGTAATGCCGCGAGATATGTCAAGAATTGCTTCCCATAACTCACCATTGCTCCTGAATTGTCGTCCGTTGGCGTACATCTTCGCTTCATGATGCTCCAATGGTTTTCGATTGGGTTCAAATCCGGAGAATTTGCTGGCCACTTCATATTTCGAGGTCCATCGAAGCCTAACTCTTTCAAATATTCAGTAGTCTTGTGAGCAGCATGTGAGGGAGCATTATCTTGCATAAAAACAATGGCCCTTCTGAAGGCAACTCTTTGCCTTTGCATCCACGGTTCAAGATGCTCCTTCATAAACGCTATGTATGCAGTCATTTTGACGCCATCTGGTACTCTCCATGGGCCCACTAATGTGTCTCCAATAATACCACCCCAGATCATTATGCCTCCACCGCCTTGTTGGCGTCTCAAACATTGATGGCGATTCTGTCCGTTCATTACCCAGCCTTTGCACCATCTATCTGGTCCATCAAGTGTTGCTCGAGTTTCGTCTGTGAACAAAACTTTAGTGAAGTCAATCTACATATTGTCCTCGGCCCATTTCAATCGATTTTGAATGTGATTTCTCGTCAACGTAGGCTTCGATACAAATTTGACTGTTGTTGCCATTTCCCTCAGATACCGACACCGAGTACTTTTAGACACAGTAGGATCCCCATGCGACTGAAAAGCTCTTGACTGGTAAGTTCAGGCTTCTTCGTGGCCTCCCGTTTAAGTCGTGACATGAGACGACGTGACATAACCCTCGGCTTGCCTTTATCTGCGTTTTTGCGTACTTGTGTAGGGTCGGCGGTGAACTTTTTCACTGTTTGATGACACATCCCTATCATTTTAGAAATTTCTAGGGTAGATTTACCTTTTGAGACTTCTGAGGTGATAGTTTTCTTTTCAGCATCACTTAAACTGCTTTTACGGCCCATCTTTTCACTAAATTCTTACACTTTTCTAATAATTTGGCACGTTCAAATCACCGTGCTGATGACAAATATGACGCCAGTTTGTTTACATTGCGCAGATCATTACGAAAATTTCATTGATTGCACAGGTCAGTGTTGCCAACAGTGTGTGAAAATTTTGTGTGAATTGATTCGATGTTTTTGAAATATTAGAAAAAATGTTATCTCGATAATAATTTGGCACGCAGTGTATATATATATATATATATATATATATATATATATATATATATATAAAAAGCTGAAAAAAAATTTTAAGGCGTGACGCATATCGTTCTTTAGGACATCAAGTCACATGAAAACATTTTACACTTTTTCGTACATCTTGCCTTCCAAATTGTTCTGGATATAAAATAATATATCGTTTTCCTATATATATGCATATACGAATATATATATATATATATATATATATATATATATATATATATATATTCGTATATGCATATATATAATGTATGAGCACCTCTTTCATTTCATATATGTAATTGAAATCGACCCCATTAGTAATTATGCAGTTCTTTAATTCATTCCATTCACACTGATTGAATTATTGATCTAAAATTTTCCTTTTGTAAGTACATTGGGCCTAAATTCTTTTCAAATTATTGATAACAGACAATGAAATTAAGGGTACATTGTCATGCCGCCAATTCTATAAGTGGACGTACGTCATTCGGGAATCTAAGTAATGGTCATATGATGTCATTTTTTGCAGGGAATTTCAAAAGTAAGAATGGTGTCAGCCCTGGAGTTTTGCAAACAGAGGGACAGTGACAATGTGTGTGTGTCTGTGTATGTCTGTGAGTGAGATAGAGAGAGAGGGTGAAAAATTTAGTGTGAGATTGTTTTCTATTTTATTATAATTTTCTGGATTTTGATTATCTGGACATGAAAGCAACGCCAATCTCAACTTTTCCTGACGGACCACTTTCTGTATGTGTGTGTGTTTTCTTTCTTTCAACGCTAGCTTCGATATTTTATAATTCCTGATCCTACGATTTGGAATGGAAATGGGCTGGAATTCAAAAATCCAAATGGAACTCATATCTTCATCTGCATGTGTCGTGTCCACTCAGAGCGTAAGCAATCATGGACCTCCAAAAGAAATTTGTTGGACAAATAATGATTTACTGCTAATATTCATACTATTTAACCCATAGGTGGCGGAGAAGAAGTGGATTCATAACTCTGCAAATGGTATTTGCGCGTAAGTTGATATAACGAACATAATGAGAATTAGAAATCGGATATCGGATTAACAATTCAGAAAGATTATCCATTAAACCATCCGCACATACTAGTTTATATCACACGGTAATCCAAATCGGTGGCCTATTTTCGTATAAGACTAGCGGCGTGGCCTGGCGTTGCCCGTGCTTGATTAAAAAAAATCATACGACTAATACAGCAATCGCTATCACTTGACTTAAAATATTTTTGCCCTTCCTTGCCTTTAAAGGAGTGCCATTTGCCGTGCTGATGTTGCTACATGCCTTACTTCTTGCCTATCTCACACTGCGAATATTTTCTAAGCTCTATACTAAACATTAAATCTGTTACGAAAAAAGAACGAAACAAAATGAACACAAAACGATCAACTTTAAAAAAGGACTCGTAACTGGAAAAACCGAATGAAAAAAGAATGTTAACAACAAATACTTTTTCACACCCAACCCAGTTCTGCGGAATCAGAATCAACGTTGGGTTTAAGCAAGCGAATGAGCCAATTGGAGTAAAGTGCCATGCAGATTTAAATTTTTCCCACTTGTGACGAATGCAGCTATCGATTTTTTTTTTGCATGCTCGCATGCTAGTTAACATTCGTGTCAGTTAGCTGTTGGCTCTCATGCTGGCCAATAGAATCTTCCTGCCTATTCTTGGCAGCCAGCTATAGGCTCTCACTCTGGCTAGTAGAAAATGGCCGCAAACTACATGAAAACTGCCGTAGAAGCATGAAAAAATCGATTATTTCCACTATCGATGGGAGTTGGGAAATGCAAAGTCTGTGTTGGCCTTACCACTAACTTGGAGCATGTGCATGTAAATTTTGGTGCAAATCCGTCGAAAATTGCGGCCGTGCATTCGTTATACACACACAAACACACAAACACACACACACACACACACACATCCTTCTTTTATAGATAGAGATTGTACAATTTATAGATTAAAAGATAGTTCAAAAGCCCAACAGCTTTCTGTTACATTCTACCTTGATTGGCTCCTGCGCCTCGCATTGGCTAAACATTAGTATTTTAAAAAAGTTTAAATGTTTAAAAAGTAGTGTAAAGTTTGTTATAACCAAATCCATAAATCAACTTTTCCTCATCTCTGTTGTTGTTAGCACAACATTTCAAACGTTGTATCCTCTAGCCTTCATCAGGAGTATGTCAGGTAACCTGATTTGATAACAAGAACTAAAGTTTGGACAATATCACTTTCTTGCACCCGACGACAGAATTAACGTAGCATCGCTGTGTTTTTATAAAATATTAAAAACTTTCATTGTAATTGTCCTCAGGACGTTTCCTCTCTGGTACCTATATGAATTATGAATTTAAGCGCAGTACTAGATTGGTGGTAAGGTCTCATCATTTTACAGTTGAAATGAATAGATACAACCGTAAGTTCTATGCTGACATTTTCCTCTCTTGCACTTGTCATTTGTGGAACTATCTTCTGGTTTCTTTCCTTTTCGGTCAAGTTTGATCTTCAAAAACTTAAATGTAATGTCAGATGTTATCATCTTATTTATTGCGCTTTTATTGTTCTTTCTCCTTTATAGTAGATTTTTTTTCATCACTGCTTCAGTTTCTGCCTGTTTACTATAAATACTTCCATGGTAATTGTTATGATGGACAATCCTCTACGGTACCTTGGTTTTATTAATTTAAATGAAATACTAGATTGGCAGTGGAAAATAGGTTAATTTCAAAACATTGATGTCCACGTCACAAAAGCTAAACTTTTTGTTCACCCAAGTACATTCCATTCCAACTGCAGTCGTTGTCAAGAAAATTGTATCTGGGAAAATCAGATTTGGGAATTCCGGTGGTCGATAGGTTGATTACGCCATCATGGGTTAAGGCTTTCCTTAAATGGAAACATGCATTCACATTGTATAGCCCTATACTATCAGGAATGCTTGGCTACATATCTGACCACTGACAATCCCTTTCTTTCTAATTTTCAGTGCATTCCTGCAAAAAACAATAGCAATGCATTTCAATTATACATATAATAGCCCTATTCTATCAGTAATGCTTGCCTTCATTCCTGACCACTGACAATCCCTTTGTTCCTGATTTTCAATGAATTCCTATAGTAAAATCATTAACAATGCATTTCCATTATACATATAATAGCCCTATTCTATCAGTAATGCTTGCCTTCATTCCTGACCAATGACAATCCCTTTCTTCCTGATTTTCAATGAATTCCTATAGTAAAATCATTAACAATGCATTTCCATTATACATATAATAGCCCTATTCTATCAGTAATGCTTGCCTTCATTCCTGACCAATGACAATCCCTCCGCCCTGATTTTCAATGCATTCCTATAGTAAAATCATTAACAATGCATTTCCATTATACATATAATAGCCCTATTCTATCAGTAATGCTTGCCTTCATTCCTGACCACTGACAATCCCTTTCTTCCTGATTTTCAATGAATTCCTATAGTAAAATCATTAACAATGCATTTCCATTATACATATAATAGCCCTATTCTATCAGTAATGCTTGCGTTCATTCCTGACCAATGACAATCCCTTTCTTCCTGATTTTCAATGAATTCCTATAGAGAAATCATTAACAATGCATTTCCATTATATATATAATAGCCCTATTCTATCAGTAATGCTTGCGTTCATTCCTGACCACTGACAATCCCCTCCGCCCTGATTTTCAATGCATTCCTATAGTAAAATCATTAACAATGCATTTCCATTATACATATAATAGTCCTATTCTATCAGTATTGCTTTCATTCATTCCTGACCACTGACAATGCCCTCCCCTGATTTTCAATGCATTCCTATAGTAAAATCATTAACAATGCATTTCCATTATACATATAATAGTCCTATTCTATCAGTATTGCTTTCATTCATTCCTGACCACTGACAATGCCCTCCCCCCTGATTTTCAATGCATTCCTATAGTAAAATCATTAACAATGCATTTCCATTATACATATAATAGTCCTATTCTATCAGTATTGCTTTCATTCATTCCTGACCACTGACAATGCCCCTCCCCTGATTTTCAATGCATTCCTATAGTAAAATCATTAACAATGCATTTCCATTATACATATAATAGCCCTAATCTATCAGTAATGCTTGCATTCATTCCTGACCACTGACAATGCCCTCCGCCCTGATTTTCAATGCATTCCTATAGTAAAATCATTAACAATGCATTTCCATTATACATATAATAGTCCTATTCTATCAGTATTGCTTTCATTCATTCCTGACCACTGACAATGCCCTCCCCCCTGATTTTCAATGAATTCCTATAGTAAAATCATTAACAATGCATTTCCATTATACATATAATAGTCCTATTCTATCAGTATTGCTTTCATTCATTTCCTGACCACTGACAATGCCCTTCCCCCTGATTTTCAATGCATTCCTATAGTAAAATCATTAACAATGCATTTCCATTATACATATAATAGTCCTATTCTATCAGTATTGCTTTCATTCATTCCTGACCACTGACAATGCCCTCCCCTGATTTTCAATGCATTCCTATAGTAAAATCATTAACAATGCATTTCCATTATACATATAATAGTCCTATTCTATCAGTATTGCTTTCATTCATTCCTGACCACTGACAATGCCCTCCCCCTGATTTTCAATGCATTCCTATAGTAAAATCATTAACAATGCATTTCCATTATACATATAATAGTCCTATTCTATCAGTATTGCTTTCATTCATTCCTGACCACTGACAATGCCCTCCCCCCTGATTTTCAATGCATTCCTATAGTAAAATCATTAACAATGCATTTCCATTATACATATAATAGCCCTAATCTATCAGTAATGCTTGCATTCATTCCTGACCACTGACAATGCCCTCCGCCCTGATTTTCAATGCATTCCTATAGTAAAATCATTAACAATGCATTTCCATTATACATATAATAGTCCTATTCTATCAGTATTGCTTTCATTCATTCCTGACCACTGACAATGCCCTCCCCCCTGATTTTCAATGAATTCCTATAGTAAAATCATTAACAATGCATTTCCATTATACATATAATAGTCCTATTCTATCAGTATTGCTTTCATTCATTCCTGACCACTGACAATGCCCTCCCCCCTGATTTTCAATGAATTCCTATAGTAAAATCATTAACAATGCATTTCCATTATACATATAATAGTCCTATTCTATCAGTATTGCTTTCATTCATTCCTGACCACTGACAATGCCCTCCCCTGATTTTTCAATGAATTCCTATAGTAAAATCATTAACAATGCATTTCCATTATACATATAATAGTCCTATTCTATCAGTATTGCTTTCATTCATTCCTGACCACTGACAATGCCCTCCCCTGATTTTTCAATGCATTCCTATAGTAAAATCATTAACAATGCATTTCCATTATACATATAATAGCCCTAATCTATCAGTAATGCTTGCATTCATTCCTGACCACTGACAATGCCCTCCGCCCTGATTTTCAATGCATTCCTATAGTAAAATCATTAACAATGCATTTCCATTATACATATAATAGTCCTATTCTATCAGTATTGCTTTCATTCATTCCTGACCACTGACAATGCCCTCCCCTGATTTTCAATGAATTCCTATAGTAAAATCATTAACAATGCATTTCCATTATACATATAATAGTCCTATTCTATCAGTATTGCTTTCATTCATTTCCTGACCACTGACAATGCCCTCCCCCTGATTTTCAATGCATTCCTATAGTAAAATCATTAACAATGCATTTCCATTATACATATAATAGCCCTATTCTATCAGTAATGCTTGCCTTCATTCCTGACCACTGACAATCCCTTTCTTCCTGATTTTCAATGAATTCCTATAGTAAAATCATTAACAATGCATTTCCATTATACATATAATAGCCCTATTCTATCAGTAATGCTTGCATTCATTCCTGACCACTGACAATCCCTTTCTTCCTGATTTTCAATGAATTCCTATAGTAAAATCATTAACAATGCATTTCCATTATACATATAATAGCCCTATTCTATCAGTAATGCTTGCCTTCATTCCTGACCACTGACAATCCCTTTCTTCCTGATTTTCAATGAATTCCTATAGTAAAATCATTAACAATGCATTTCCATTATACATATAATAGCCCTATTCTATCAGTAATGCTTGCGTTCATTCCTGACCACTGACAATCCCTCCGCCCTGATTTTCAATGCATTCCTATCGTAAAATCATTAACAATGCATTTCCATTATACATATAATAGTCCTATTCTATCAGTATTGCTTTCATTCATTCCTGACCACTGACAATGCCCTCCCCCTGATTTTCAATGCATTTCTATAGTAAAATCATTAACAATGCATTTCCATTATACATATAATAGCCCTATTCTATCAGTAATGCTTGCCTTCATTCCTGACCACTGACAATCCCTTTCTTCCTGATTTTCAATGAATTCCTATAGTAAAATCATTAACAATGCATTTCCATTATACATATAATAGCCCTATTCTATCAGTAATGCTTGCGTTCATTCCTGACCACTGACAATCCCCTCCGCCCTGATTTTCAATGCATTCCTATCGTAAAATCATTAACAATGCATTTCCATTATACATATAATAGTCCTATTCTATCAGTATTGCTTTCATTCATTCCTGACCACTGACAATGCCCTCCCCCCTGATTTTCAATGCATTCCTATAGTAAAATCATTAACAATGCATTTCCATTATACATATAATAGCCCTATTCTATCAGTAATGCTTGCCTTCATTCCTGACCACTGACAATCCCTTTCTTCCTGATTTTCAATGAATTCCTATAGTAAAATCATTAACAATGCATTTCCATTATACATATAATAGCCCTATTCTATCAGTAATGCTTGCGTTCATTCCTGACCACTGACAATCCCCTCCGCCCTGATTTTCAATGCATTCCTATAGTAAAATCATTAACAATGCATTTCCATTATACATATAATAGCCCTATTCTATCAGTAATGCTTGCCTTCATTCCTGACCACTGACAATCCCTTTCTTCCTGATTTTCAATGAATTCTATAGTAAAATCATTAACAATGCATTTCCATTATACATATAATAGCCCTATTCTATCAGTAATGCTTGCGTTCATTCCTGACCACTGACAATCCCCTCCGCCCTGATTTTCAATGCATTCCTATAGTAAAATCATTAACAATGCATTTCCATTATACATATAATAGTCCTATTCTATCAGTATTGCTTTCATTCATTCCTGACCACTGACAATCCCCTCCCCCCTGATTTTCAATGCATTCCTATATTGAAATCATTGACAATGCATTTCCATTATACATATAATAGCCCTATTCTATCAGTAATGCTTACCTTCATTCCTGACCACTGACAATCCCTTTCTTCCTGATTTTCAATGAATTACTATAGTAAAATCATTAACAATGCATTTCCATTATACATATAATAGCCCTATTCTATCAGTAATGCTTGCATTCATTCCTGACCACTGAAAATCCCTTTCTTCCTGATTTTCAATGAATTCCTATAGTAAAATCATTAACAATGCATTTCCATTATACATATAATAGTCCTATTCTATCAGTAATGCTTGCCTTCATTCCTGACCACTGATAATCCATTTCTTCCTGATTTTCAATGAATTCCTATAGTAAAATCTTTAGCAATGTATTTCCATTATACATATAATAGCCCTATTCTATCAGTAATGCTTACCTTCATTCCTGACAACTGACAATCCCTTTCTTCCTGATTTTCAATGAATTCCTATAGTAAAATCATTAACAATGCATTTCCATTATACATATAATAGCCCTATTCTATCAGTAATGCTTGCCTTCATTCCTGACCACTGACAATCCCCTCCCCCCTGATTTTCAATGAATTCCTATAGTAAAATCATTAACAATGCATTTCCATTATACATATAATAGCCCTCTTCTAACAGTAATGATTTCATTCATTCCTGACCACTGACAATCGCTTTCTTTTTATTTTCAATGTGGAAGGACACATGGCACCGTGGATAAAGGCGTTTGTTAGATCCACTGACAGGGACCAAAGTGTGTGAGTTCAATATCTGGTTATGTCAGTGGAGAACTTATAGAGGGGAATTAACAGGAGATAACTGGAACTAAAACAGTCTACCCCAGTCAGCGAAATAAAGTTTTCAGTTCGACATTCTAACCATGTGAAGAACGTCACACTATACAACTCCCGAAACATTGTAGTAAATTTGGCGACACTGATGAGGACAATAGTAAGAATAATGTAAATATTGTACCTAATACCTCATCTCAGAAATACAGACAGATACTGAATGTATTTCCATTATACATATAATAGCCCTATTCATTCAGTAATGCTTGCCTTTATTCCTGACCACTGACAATCCCTGTCTTCCCGATTTATAAATTTGACATTGTGCCAAACTAAACTGAATCTACTACATATAAAATTCAGTGAGCTCTTCTGATTAGCATTACATTATGATATTTTCCTTGTTTCAATCTAAGCTAAGTTTAATAAAAATAAATTAGATAACTTGTGGGGGAGCTTGCGATTACCGATTTCATTATTTCTAGTTAGAAGTGATTGAGAACCTCACTGTGTGGCCTGGATTCTGAAGCCGTGTCTAAAACTGCGCTAAGCTTTGTATATTGCAATGGTTTACAATGCCTTAAGCTCTTATGAAAATTATATATATATATATATATATATATGAATTTTGAAACCATTTCCCAGGTTGTGGTTTAACCTTTTCCTGCCACGACAGATGTGACATTCGTGTTAAAACAATTACTAGTTTAATCGCCATTTAGCGAACTACATGCGAATCTAGAAGACATTGTTATTTCATATTATCCTATTTTGTTCAAGGAGACAACCTTGGTATCTCCTGTTTCAATTAATACAAAAAAAAAAAAAGGGCCAGTAGCAAAGATGGATCCGATGAAGTACTAAGGCGAGGAAGAATGTTGTAATTTCAGTGGAAGCAAAATAAATGAGAATTTAAGCACGAAATTTTCGGAGTTGGGTAATGGATAACAAGCTATTCTTGTTGAGCATTTTCTACTGAGAAACGACAAAATATGCAGATGACACAGATGATTTTATTTGTTCTATTTTGTTTTACGGCATGCTAACACCTCAATGGGTTATATAATGCCGACAATATTTTTAGGACATGTTCCTATAAATAGAATATATATTCTTTCTAATTACTGGTAATTATAAAAAAAAAAACTCTACTGGTGATATTTTTACTATAAAAATCTTCTTCTTTTTCTTCTTCTATATATCATGTCCCTTTAGGTTGTTGGTGATCACAGCTCTTCACAATTTCCTGTCTCTTCGCTATGAAGATTATGCGTCATTTTCTACTGTCCTTCTTGCAGCCAATTTTTCTAGCACGCATCATATTTTTCCAAGTTGTCTTATCTCAGCATATACCCTGGAAATTTCAACTGTTTTCTTGGTCTGTTTCAGTTTTCTTTAATCTTTCATCGCAGGTTCACTCCATAGTATTCTCAGCATCCTTCTGTAGACGAACTTCAAGTCTCTTCTTCATCTGTGAGTAGAGTGTCCACTATTCATTGCCATATAACCCCTTCTGCAAATTAATTAAAACAACCGCTTTTGTTTCCTTTCATTCAACATACGAAATTTGTTCGGCTTTGAAGCAATTGCGTGGTTGCATCAGATTTTTATCACGCCCAGACACTATTGTCTCGACTGTCGATTAGTTGTCCCACGGCCATTGTCTGCGATGGACGTTACGCCAATGAAGCGTAGAAAAATTATAACATTGCACAGACACAGTGGCAAGCCTTACCAGTGAACAAATTAAATTACTATAGACTGGCACGGTAACTGATTTAAATCCAATCGAGAATCAGTGGTCAATCCGCAAGGAACGACTTCGTGGAATGTATATACGAAATGCTAACATGTGCACTGGGTCATGTTTCATTGGAAAAACACGAAAGAAAAGTAAATAAGAACGAATTTATTCGTTTTGTTTCAATCAATTAGCACAAGGCTGTAGGAAGACATAATTACATAATTGTTCAGTATTCCTTTCTTTATTTCTAATGAATTTTTTCCTTTTCTTAATATTTTGCTTAGCTTTTAGAAGGCATTTTCCTTATACCAATGCGCTTTCGAATATCAGTGTCGCAATTTCCGTGCTCCATTAAAGCACATTGCTTCATTTGTTTTCTCGAATTTGTAGATCGAAACTTAGCAGTTCCTTTTACTGACAACCATAGATTCGATTTTCTTACATTTGGGGTGTATTCCTTTCTTCTTGCTTTCCTTTCCTACCTTCTGTTTCCTTTTTTGTGTCGGCTATCAACTGTGTTATCTTCTTATCTTATATTGTTAAGATTGTGTCCGCCAATAAATAACTAATTACTGTAAATCTCCAGCACTATCCATACTGCTCTTTGTCCTGGGTATGACGATAAACTACATACAGCAGCAAGGCCTCTGATCGCGAGACTGGATTTTTTGGTGACCGTGAAACAACCTCTTAATTGCTGTTGTTCCAAAGTTCACCCTGACCCGAGGTGGTAGCATCTGTTAGGGTCCCTGCTATGAGCAAATAGGGGACATCAAAGCAACAACAAAAATAACATTTTTATAATAAATTGACCAACAATACATTTTTATAGGAAAATGACAATCAATGCAACACTAGAAAATAGTAAAATAAAATATTATAGTAAAATTAAAATCAATGTAATTTATGATATATATATATATATATATATATATATATATATATATATATATATATATATATATATATATGTATGTATGTATGTATATATATAAGCAGACACACACACACATATATATGTAATTTGGCCACAAATAAACAAGGTAGTCACTGAATGTGAGAATGTATGAGAAAGATAAAACATTATTAAAGAGAGAGAATAATAAAAGACCATATATTCAGACTGCATCGATTGTCAATGCATACACACTTTCTAAAGGAGAAGAAAACGAAGAAGAAGATCTTTATAGGTAGCCATTAGACTCGTCTGGTAGAAAGAAACAAAAAAAAAATGCAGTAAAAATTGCGAAGGAAAATAACCAACAAGCAGACATTTCTCAACACGATACTGAAATTTCAAATCTCGATGTACCTGGAGTTTTGATCTAAACGTTACGATTAAAGAGCTCAAAATCCTCTCGGATTTTTAAATGCAGTATGTTTGGTTCATACTGTTTGGCACTAAAAATCAAAGACTTATCGATTTGGGCCAATGTGAATTTTCCAAACATGCACTCTTGTGCAAATTAATTGAAACAAAACGAATAATTCCGTTATTATTTACTTTTTTTTCATATTATTCCAATGAAGCATGACCCAGTTCACTTCTTTGTACTTCAGCAAAGTCAGATTCTCGATTGGATTTAAATTAGAAGAGTTTCCGGGCCGATCTATGCCTCTATTCTTGTTCGTGTCTGTGTGCAGCAAAAAAAAAAAAAAAGTAACTGCGAAGGAACTTTTGCAAGCTGGCAAGACAAGGAAAGAAAAGTTGAAAAATAAACGCCACGTAGAGAAATTAGTACTCGAGCCACGTTTGAAGCAATTTTAATACGCCTAAAACTAAACTTCTCCCTATTAATTCTCAGAGAGAACCTTCTCTGCCTTCCATCAACCAAGGCTGATGCTAACCTACAGGAAATTGACTCGCTACGCCATCTCCAACTAACATTCTAAGACGATAGGAATTGAAAAGCTGCTCAGTTATCTCTCTTTAACTCAACTCTCCAACTTCTTGTTCAGCTCTGCTGTAGTCAGGTATTGAACTCACAACTCTTTAGTTAAAGTCATTTGATTCAATCAACGCTTTTACCGTTGTCCTTGAGATAGCTAATACTGAGTCACCCAGAAGGGGCGTAGCATTTGAAACAAGATCAATCTACCCCTGTAGACTAAATAAATAGTTGGATTCGAAATTCCAATCACCTGAAGAAGGCCAGAGCGTACAACGACCGAAACGTCTTAAATATGGCAACAAAGAAGATGCCTAAAGTTCGAACAATATAAAGCGTTTAAATAATTACAAGACCTCTCTCAGAAATATAGACATAAGCTGAAGAAGGCAGGTGCGTATAACGGCCGAAACACCATGAATATGGCAACAAAGATGAGGACAACATTCCGAACAATGTAAATAATATAAATAATTGCAATACCTCAACTCAGAAATATAGAGAGATCCTGAAGAAGGTCGGAGCGTATAAAGGCCCAAACTATATAGAGAGAGATCCTGAAGGAGGTCGGAGCGTACAAAGGCCGAAACGTCGTGAATATGGCAAGATGAGGAAAACAACCTGAACGGTGTAAATATTTACAATACATCATCTCAGAAATATAGACAGGTCCTGAAGAATGTTGGAGTATACACCGGCCGAAACGTTGTGAATATGACATGGAAAGTGCGGAAAACAGTCCAAATAATGTAAATAGTGTAAATAATTACAAAACCGCACCTCAGAAATATAGACAGGTCCTGAAGAAGGTCAGAGCACACACCAACCGAAACGTTGTGAATATGGCATCGAATGTGAGGACAATAGTCCAAATAATGTAAATAGTGTAAATATTTACAATACCTCATCTCATAAATATAGACAGATCCTGAAGAAGGTTGTATCATACACCGGCCGAAACGTTGTGAATATGGCATCGAATGTGCGGACAACAGTCCGAACAATATAAATAGTGTAAATAATTACAAAACCGCACCTCAGAAATATAGACAGGTCCTGAAGATGGTCAGAGCACACACCAACCAAAACGTTGTGAATATGGCATCGAATGTGAGGACAATAGTCCAAATAATGTAAATAGTGTAAATATTTACAATACCTCATCTCATAAATATAGACAGATCCTGAAGAAGGTTGTATCATACACCGGCCGAAACGTTGTGAATATGGCAGATCCTAAAGAAGGTCGGAGCATACACGTTCTGAATAGACAGATATGATATTAAATGTCAGCAAAGATTGTAAAGAAAAAGAAAGTGCTGGTTAAAGTTTCATTGACATTTATCCAACGACTCGACTGCGAAAATAAGAGCAAAGTAATGCGACGAAACGAAATAGCATCCGTTATTTTATATTGCTAGAAATTTAAAAAAAAATGACCGAGATGTTCCCGATTCCAATAAAAAACACCATCACGGATGGGATTTCACACTTTAACTTTTTAAACACTAACCTGAAATTATACTCTCTTTCGGCAGAAAAAAATAGGAAGTACGAACAATGGTCTAATTTTAAGTCCTGAGGTCATTGAACCTAAAATGTGGGGGCCTAAGCTATTCGGGTTTAAGATAAGAATACCCTACAACAATAACAAAAAACAATGTTCTCTACAAGTGCTTCAAGAAGTAGGACTTAGGATAAAATATTACCAAAACAGAAATTATGATCTATTTGCAACTATTGATGGCACGTACAGTGAATCCATCTTAGAAAATACAAAAAAAAAAAAACCGTCAGCGTTCAAGGAAAACAAAGGCCCATTTTTAAAATTGGACTGCGTGAATCTTTATATTAATGTGTAAAATCTAAAACAGACATGCGCGTGCATATATATATATATATATATATATATATATATATATATATGTGTGTGTGTGTGTGTGTGTGTGTGTGTGTGTGTGTGTGTTTAGGCAGCAAATAAATTACAAATACTACGTCTGCATATTTTTATAATAATCCTTTCATATTCTTAAATATTTTTTCGTATATTTCGTATTCAATTGAATAACGCAGTTTGCCTTATTCAGTTGCAACTATAACAGACAACGAATTTCTATTATGTTTAATCATGAGCCGTTCTATACTTATATGGGCATTTCATAACCACCCTGATGATGCCTCGTGTGAGCCGAAAGCTTAGATCAAGGAAGAGTATAATGGAAAAAATATCCAAATGTTAGAGTGTTTGTCTTTATTTTCGCCCGAAACTAAAGCCACAATACGAAACTTAGAATGGACAATAAAACATGGCAATATTAAAGCTGAAATATCAAATAATTAAATAAATATTATGTGGACCATTATATATTAATAAAACAATTGATATGTAATTTTAATGAGCAGATTTTTTTTATGAAAAATTCGTTTAACTGAATTTAAAGTAAACATTATGCAATACCTACAAATTACTGTTAATCAATTGTCTGAGTTAGGAGAACTTTATTTTTAGCAAACTTTATAATATGCGGCTTTCATGTCAGAACAGGAGATATGAGTCATTTAAGGATTTACAAATTATCGTTTTTTTATATTTTCCTTTTTACGGTAGGGGTTTTATTAATTTCTTTTAAATGCCAAAAATATTTAGAAAGGAATGTTTGGTTACGGTACGTATTGTTGTTAAAAGAAGATATGTGCTGATACCATCTCTGTTTAAATGGTTTTTTGTACTACCAATATAAAATTTCTTAACCACCTGGTTTTCAGTAGATGAAATGGCGCATTGGTAAACAATAGATTCAGTAAGAAACTTATTTTGCTATGGACAACTTTTAGGATTTCTGCAATTACAGAATTTATTATCATTGTTGACTTCAGTTTGGAATTACTATTGTTACTTTGATTTAAGTGTTGATTTAAAATTTTATTATGTTTTTTAATAATTTTTTCTAGGTTATCAGTGCAACTGTAACTTAATTTAAGCGTATTTTTATTTAAAATCTTGCTTAGAGGATAATTACTTGGGAAATGTTTGTCAATCAAACTGAGAAACTTCTGCCCTTAGTGCTAACCATTTGGTTAAATGGAGATGTGTACCAAATGGTTTTCTATTTCGGTCTATCACCATTAAGTTTTCTGTATTTAATATCAGGGAATTTATAGCCACTATTTTTAAGGCATGGTTGTAAAAATTGCTGTGTTTATGAAATACATCTTCGTTGGCTGAGTTATTACTAATGCTATATTTTTTGGAAGAGGGTATATCTTTGATTATAGATGTATTGGCATTAGACATTGGGCAGATTATATAATGGATTTGTATTTGTTTTCATGTATAGATGGTATATATTGTTGACTAAGCCTAGTGTTACTTCAACAAATCTTAACTTTTTAAAATTTATGTTGATTGTAACTTTTATGTTTAGGCTTTTAAACTCTCAATATAATAAGTTTTAAATATGTTTAGTTTTGAAATAATTAGAATTCATCAGAACCATAAAGCCATCATCCCTATATAACCCTATATCCTCTATACTGATGTCATGGGGGGCAGTAATGTTCTACAAAAGTCTAACGATTCCATTGTCAATTAGGTCAGAAGTTTTATTTTTATCCATTGTTCTTTGTGGTGGAAAAAGACAGATTTTTTGCGTTCATAATAATATTCCATGTCATCATTTGACGGATAAGAATACACGGTGGCAAATTCCAAAGCAAATGTAAAACATTCCTATGAAATGGATGAGTAGTAATCCACGATATCAAATTGGATTAAAGAACATTTATCTTTATCTTTTAGATTACAAAAACCAATTGATGACATCGCTGGTGTTGTGTTAATCCAAGGAGCTCTTTAAGGACCCTGAGGTGAACACTGAGCAGTGATAGTCTTTTTCAAGCGCGAACAAAATATACATGACATGAAGTTTATGTCCAAGCATGACAAGTTTTAATTTTAATAGTTTTACCTCAAGGAAGGCAATAAAGTCATTAAAATACAAGCTTCTACTGAGTATGAAAGGAGAGAGAACAATAAAAGAACAGGAATAAAAATAAAAAAAACAGATGATAATGATTAAAAGTGCATTTAATTGTTGGACATCAATCGTGACTGGAGAAACCGGTATGGAGTTCCATAAGCGAGAAATCCGAGAAAAGGTCCTCTTAGAATAGAACTTGCGGTTGAACATTACAACAACCACATTTGATAAAGCCGTTCGTAAGGTGTTAGCAATACTTGTGAAAGACAGTGTTTAATAATGTTTAACAATGCTTCGATTAAATGTCTGACTTCTTCAAGTTTTGTTTTAAAATTTCTAGCAAGTATAAAAAATAATTAAAAAATATAAGTACGTGTACAAATGTCTAATTTACACAAGAACTATACGGACCCTGTTTATGCTATCAGTATTTACATTATTAGTATTTACATTATTAGTATTTACATGATTATTATTAAATTATTATTCCATTATTAGTATTTATATTATTAGCATTTACATTATTATCATTACATTATTATTATTAAATTAGAATTACATTATAAGTATTTTTTAAGCATTTCACCCCAAACAAGGTGGAAAGCCACTGGCACGCAAGGGGTTACAGGTGATTTGGAGCGAGAGCAGATAGGAGTGATAGAGGAAAAGATGAGGAGAAGGATAGTGGATAGATCAAGGCAACTGGAGATGTCGATTGACATTACATTTGAATAGTTGAAGATTAGTGCTATCAGGGAAACAGGAAAAGGGGAGTTCCACAGGCGAGAGGTGCGAGGTATGGAGCTATTGGGGTAGAAGAGACGGCCACATTTAAAAGTTTCTACAGTGAAAGGGTGAGAGCGGGATGCCAGCCTCGTAGGGCGCTTGAATTCATGAAGTCCGGGAACCAGCGAAAGCAGCTCATCGGAGCAATTACCATGAAAGTAAGAGAGAGAGGCGACGGCACTTCTGTGAGAGAGCGACTGCAGACGAGATGCCAGATCAGAGCCAATTACATTGCATATCCGTCTCTGGATCTTATCAAGGACCCCGAGGCAAACAGAAGGGGCTTCAGACCATATATGGCAGCAATACTCCATGCAAGGGCGAATGGTTGATTTGTCGATTTGAAGGATTGATTCCGGGGAGAAAAATTTCCTGGCGTGGCATAGGGAGCCAACTTTCCTTGTGGTGGAAGAAGCAATTGACTCAATGTATTTGTTCCATCTCAGGTCAGCAGTCAATGTGAGACCGAGCAGCTGCAGAGAGGTGCTCTCGAGAAGTTGAGCCTCAGACATTCTAATGAGGGGGGTTGCAGGAAAGGATCTCTATGGTGATTAACAGAGAGCAGTTTTGTTTTTGAGGCATTAAAGTTATCCAGCCAATTCCTGCTCCAGTTCACAACTGATTGGAGGTCCTTTTCGAGACGAACGGCCGGGTTAGTTTTGTCAGCGACACTAGATTTGTTTTTGAGGCAGGAGTAAATTGTGGTGTCGTCCGCGTTGATGCCAACATGGGAATCTAATTAGTAATATTATTATTACATTATTAATATATTATTAGTATTTACATTATTATTATTACTACATTTTTATTACATTACTAGCAGTAGAGCCAGGCGTTGCCCGGGAATGTAACAGTAAGAGATAGATCAAGTATCAACCATCATAAAGACTGAAAAATAAAAATTGACAAAGATTATTGTTTTGTCTTAATTAATTTTTTTTTTTTTACGAATTGGTCAAACCCAAACTCAAACAAAAACATTGTTTTCAATCGTTATGAGTCTATCGATTGATGAATAGAATTTTATTATAAACAATTGTCTTGTAAATGGAATTTTTAAAGCATTCTGAATGTTAAAAATAAAGAAAAAAGTGTGCAAGGCAATAAGAAACACTATCTGCCAAAAAAAAAGTGAAGTTTTGTTGAAATCGGTTGAGGAATGTAGGAAATCCGATCCCATGCATAGACGAACACACACACACACACACACACACAACCTGGGTTTTTATTAGTATAACTCGATATGAGTTGTCCCCCTTTCATTCTGGTGACAGAATCATGTTCTCAAATTGATTTCAGGCAAAAACAATTGTGTTTTTCCAATTTTTGGCGCTGTCAGAACCGCAAGGTAATTTTACATAGTCCTGTGAAGTTTTGTTGAAATCTTTTGAAAAATGTAGGAAATCCAATTCAATATATAAACGTACAGACACACACACACACACACACACACACACACACACACACACACACACACACACACACACACACACACACAATCTGCGTTTTGTAAGATTAATATTTACATTATTAGTATTTTCATTATTCGGACGATTGTACTCATCTTTGTTGTCATATTTATCACAACGTTTCGGCCGAAGTACGTTCCGGCCTTCTTCAACTGGTTGGAATGTCGAACTGAACCATTTATTTCGCTCGTTGTGAATAGTGCAATAAGGCGTTGGTTAGATCCAGTGACAGTGTGAGTTCAATACCTGCTTAAGGCAGTGGAGAATTTTCAGAGGGAAATTAACAGGAGATATCTGATAACTGACATTCATTATATATGGCACGTGGAATTAGAACAGTCTACCACAGTGAGCGAAATAAAGGGTTCAATTCGACATTCCAACCACCTGAAGAAGGCCGGAGCGTACATCGGCCGAAACGTTGTGATAAATATGGCAACAAAGATGAGGACAATAGTCCTAATAATGTAAATAGTGTACATAATACCTCATCTCAGAAATATAGACAGATACTGAAAGGCCGAAACGTTGTAATAAATATGGCGACAAAGATGAGGACAATAGTCCGAATAATGTAAATAATGTACATAATACCTCATCTCAGAAATATAGACAGATACTGAAAGGCCGAAACGTTGTAATAAATATGGCGACAAAGATGAGGACAATAGTCCGAATAGTGTAAATAATGTACATAATACCTCATCTCAGAAATATAGACAGATACTGAAAGGCCGAAACGTTGTAATAAATATGGCGAAAAAATGGGGACAATAGTCCGAATAATGTAAATAGTGTACATAATACCTCATTTTCTACTGGCCAGAGTGAGAGCCAATAGCTGGCTGCCACGAATAGGCAGGAAGATACTATTGGCCAGCGTGAGAGCCAACAGCTGACTGACACGAATGTTAACTAGCATGCTAGCATGCAAAAAAAAAAAATCGATAGCTGCATTCGTCACAAGTGGGAAAAATTTAAATCTGCATGGCACTTTACTCCAATTGGCTCATTCGCTTGCTTAAACTCAACGTTGATTCTGATTCCGCAGAACTGGGTTGGGTGTGAAAAAAGTATTTGTTGTTAACACTCTTTTTTCATTCGGTTTTCCAGTTACAAGTCCTTTTTAAAGCTGATCGTTTTGTGTTCATTTTGTTTAGTTCTTTTTTCGTAACAGATTTAATGTTTAGTATAGAGATTAGAAAAAATTCTCAGTGTGAGATAGGCAAGAAGTAAGGCATGTAGCAACATCCGCACGGAAAAGGGCACTCGTTTAAAGGCAAGGAAGGGCAAAAATATTTTAAGTCAAGTGATAGCGATTGCTGTATGAGTCGTACGATTTTTGAATCAAACACGAGCAACGCCGGGCCATGCTGCTAGTCTTTGCTAAAAGGCTGAGAAGCTGCATTTTCTTCACGCTGACAGGACGTGAAACAAGGATAGTTTAATGTGGCGAAACCGAGAGCAAACACCCCCGCCCAAGTTCAAATGTCGATCAACCCCCTCATAAGGGGGTTGTGTTGGTATCGGTATTACAAATGATCCCCAGTCTTTTGTGCAATGAGAGAGATACTGTCGCGGGATGCTACTTCACGAAACCGAGCACCTCACTATAAGATTTTCAGTTGCGTTCAATTCGCAGAAAGAGGTACAACTGAGCTGCGCACATACACACAACTTAGAGATGAATTATAGCTGATTCATCCAGAAGGTTAGATATTACAATTTGATCTGTGCCAAAAGGCCGAGATGGCGGTGATCGGGATAAAACCTCCATTTTTCAGACACCAAATCGCCAAAAATATGGTTACCATAAATAAAATAAAATCGTCTGCTGAATTATTATTATTAACAGAATAATTGTAACACAGGGCTTTGGTTAGGTATTATTACTACAATTATTATTTACATTATTATTAACAGAAAGTTTGTAAGTCGTTAAGCTAATTATTATTATTATTATTTACAATTGTTGCGGTATTTCTCTGTTCATGTTTAGATACCGTTCCACCAGATATGATGGATTGCAGACAATGCAAATATTTGTTTTTTAATCATAGTCTTTATGTTGGATATCGGTTAAGGACGACCTTTGACCTCACTTCCATTGCATCAGAAAGTGAGCGAGAGTTGGAAGGGGTGATAGCATAAACATGAAAAACAAAAAAAAACAAAACAAACTGCGCAGGTGTCCTGAACCTTGAATAAACAGGGCGCAAAGATGTCCTGAGCGGAAGGAAATGTGTCCTTGCTTGGACGCATGCCGGAAGAGGCGTGGCCACACGAAGTTGCTTGGGCACATGACCGGTAGATGCATAGCCACAAGAAGTTACAACGTGAAGTTGCGTTTGTGTTCAAATGTTATAAAAACGGTCCAACTCTTGGCCTGAGAAAGAGGCTGGCTAGAGTTTCATTTCCATCCCTTCTCCTGTACACAATCCTAACCTCTTCGATTCTCCTTCTCCTACCCAACTGCCGCAACTCGAGCAATAAAGCTATATATATATATATATATATATATATATATATATATATATATATATATATATATAACTCATTTCCAATAGCATTTTCGGATACAATACATATATTTTCGTTGTCCTCTTATTACTGAGAGAAAAAACAAGAACAACATCTATTCCATACCTGAAGATGTCTGTAGGAACAGACGAAAGCTTGTAGTAAAAATAAGAACTAATACGGCAGAAATTTATAGAAACAAGGATCAATTCATTCATAACGGATTCGGAGGTTTTTGTATATTATTTGAATTGTTTGCGACGATGGATTTCTCGCCAATTGAATCATTAACCTTTGCATTTGTTTTTGTGTGAATAATTCATGAATTTGTAAATTGATTGCACGTTTATCGTAATTAAAATAACTGATCCAAGTGCGACTTTTGGATAATAAGTGCGACATTACTGTAATTATTGAACAATATAGTTCATGCCACTTTGACAGAAAATTTACCAGTAAAAAATTCGTTCATCTCCATATTTGTACATGAACGCACAACTGTAAAAAATTTAAAATCAAACTCAGCGTTGCTATTGCGCGCTCCAAAAACAATAACTCATTTTCAATAGCATTTTCGGATACAACAATACATATATTTTCGTTGTCCTCATATTACTAAGAGAAAAAACAAGAACAACATCTATTCCATACCTGAAGATGTCTGTAGGAACAGACGAAAGCTTGTAGTAAAAATAAGAACTAATACGGCAGAAATTTATTATTATTATAGCTTTATGGATTTTTATTCTCACTCTTTTGCTTCTCTTTCTTTCGTTTTCACAAACGGTCTTTTGTCAACCGTCCACGGCATTTTTTTTATTGTTTGCGGAAGCTTTATCAATATCGCATACGCGTTAAACGCATGCGCAGTTAGATTTAAGAATAATAGCGTTGCATCGTTTAAACAAGAATAAAACGATAAAAAATCGTACCTGGAAAATATTTCTCCTTTGTAAGTAGCAAAACGAACCAAAATATTTTGTTTTCAAATATTCCGCATCCTCGTCACTTTAGAACAACAATTTGCTTCTTTTTTTTTTCTTTTAAATTTCTTCCCACCTCTGAAACTTCACAAAAACAAAAGGTGTCATTTTAAAACGAAGTTTTTAGAGAGGCGTCTAAAACATCCAGTCAACAGAGGTTTTTTTTTTTTTTTGCGGGGGGGTTGTTGTTGAGCGGATAAAAAAAGAGGATAAGTCATTAAAATGTGTGAAGTGAAATTTGAAACGGGAATGTAACAGGAGAAAAACTAGAAGTTAGAACATCGGCATTT